>VUYV01000364.1:35780-49940 GCA_008711295.1 Anarhynchus alexandrinus | reverse complement strand
GAGGGGGAGAATGACCTCCCTCGACCTACTGGACACACTCTTCCCTGTGCAGCCCAGGATTCCATTGGCCTTCCTGGCAACAAGGGCACATTGTGGGCTCATTGACAATTTATTATCTACCAGGGGTACGTGGTGGGGATTTCAAGTACCGTGCCCACGCTGTGGCCAGCAACCTGCCTTCCTGCACCGTTTTTTTGGCCAGGACACGGTCCGTACCTGCAGGGTTTTGCTGCGCACGGTCCTAAATTTCAGCACTAATTATTTTTGGCTGAAATTTTAAAGGCTGAGTGCCCAACAGTCGCTTCTTCTTGGGGTAACTGAAGTAATTTGCCGGGTTTGGCTGACACCAGCCCGCTTCGCCCTGATGGTCCTGGGAAACCTGAGCCGCTGCTCTGGGAACCCGGGACCCCTCTGGGCACCCCACGGCTCCCGCTGTGCGAGAGCAGCCCTTTACCGAGGGTGCTGATCCCCAGCGTCAGCAGTTCCTACCGCTGCTTCCTCCTTCCCAGGGCCGGGGGACGCCAGCTCCAAACCCGCTCTGCTACCGCCGGCCGAAAACGGGGAGGATTCGGGTACGAGGACGCACGGGCTGCCGGAGGAAGGAGCGGTGTCGGGGCACCTCGGTGGCGGTGAGTCCCAGCGGAGGCTGAGAACGAGCGCTATCGGCACGCCTGGGCTGGGCAGGGTCTGTGCCGGGTGGGCTACGCCGCTGCTGCCCGCACGCCGCTGCTGCCCGCCCGCAAAGCGAGGGGGTTGGAGCCTGCCGGCAGCAGTGCCCCCGTCGCTCCCGCTGGATCCCGTCCCTGCCGAGCCGATCCCGTCCCTGTGGGGACCATTTCCAGTCTTGCACGGGGTCACGGACTTTAAGCCATGTCACTGGGGCCTCCTTAAAACTTTTAAGAGCAGATCTTTAAGCCCAGAAGAGCCCCCGTGCCAAAAAGAGCGGAAAGCGGGGAGAGCTGGGGCAAGGCTTAGCGCGAGGGCGGCTCTGTGGCTGTATGCCTGCAGGCAGATGCTCCCTCCTGCTCCTGGAAGGTTTTGCTTTGATCCTTTTCCCCAGATTTACCCACCTAAACTCTGCCACTCCTGACAAAGTTCCTGCCGGGAGAGCAGCTTTGTCTTCACGTTTCCTTTGGTTTGGTTTCTTCACGAGTATTTCATTGCCAGGCCATCAAACGTCCCCGAGGTCCAGCGGTAACCCCAGGAGGTGCCAATGCCCCCTCTGCCTCATGTGTCCTTCTCCCGCTTTGCTCTGGGTTTTCTAACGGCGCGTTTGCTGGTTTGCCTCACCAACGCGCCGCAGGGGAAGCTCAGCTCCCCACTCCCGCGCTGGGGCTGCGGGCACGGGAGAGCTTTCCTTGCCGGGAATGAATGGCTGTCTCTCAGCAGGTGAGAAGATCGTCATCAAGACAGAAGAGCAGCAGCCCCAGGAGGAAGGATCTGAAATCCTGGCTGTGCCGCAGGCGCCCTCAGCGAGACTGGACGAGGAGGTTCCCCTGAGCCAGGAGCAGCCGGCGCCCTGGGAGAGCCACGCTGGCTTGGACGAGCAGAAGGCAGCAGGAGAGGCCTTAGAGGACTTCTGCAAACACGGGGTTGCCCAGCCCGAATTCAAGCCCGTGGTGGTGCCGGTGGAAGCTCACCCTGCCCCCGGTTTGCCTTTCCCAGCAGAGCACGTGCTCGGCGTGGGGACTGACCAGCCGTTCGCCCTGCCCCAGGGAATGCCGCTGGGAGAAGACACCGCCGTGGAGACGGCCTCGTCGCAGCCCGGCTCGGAGGAGCGTCGTCCCTGCGCCGCGGGGGAAGAGCCCCGGGCGCTCCCGCTGGGCTGGAAGAGCGTCCGGTTGAAGCGCAACCTCCTGGCGCGGCAGCAGAGCCAGGCGAGGAAGAGCAACGGCTCCTTCATCTGCACGGCCTGCGGGAAGAGCCTGGCCCACCACGCCGCGCTGCTGCGGCACCAGCGCCTGCACACGGGCGAGCGTCCCTTCCAGTGCCCGGCCTGCGGGAAGAGCTTCAACGAGAAGTCCAACCTCAACAAACACTACCGCATCCACACCGGCGAGCGTCCCTACCGCTGCCCCGCCTGCGGCAAGGGCTTCATCCAGAAGCACCACCTCCAGAAGCACCAGCGCATCCACGGGGTGCAGCTGCGGGGCGGGTGGGCAGGTCGGCCCCCGCGGGCCAGCGCCGCCGGGGAGCGGCTCTACCGCTGCATCGAATGCACGGAGAGCTTCCCCCAGAAAGCGTCGCTGGAGGAGCACCAGCGCCGGCACACCCAGCAGCGCCCCTTCCAGTGCAACGGCTGCAGCAAGAGTTTCCGACACCGACAGTCTCTGAACCACCACCAAAAGGTCCATGCCGTTGCCACCTCTCCCGCCGTCACCTTGCCCGGCCGTGACCGGGACACCAGTCCCTGCAAAGCTTTGACCCAGGATAATCCGTAGCGCGAGGGCTGGAGAAGGGAAGGGGCGGCGTTTCTCCAGGCTGCTCCGCAGAGGTGCAGCAGCCTGCGACGACGGGACGCACCGAGCAGCTGGTGTTGCACCGCCGTGGGGCTCGTGGCACCGCCGTGGGGCTCGTGGCACTGCCGTGGGGCCTCCGCACCGCCTGGGTCTCCAGGAGGAGGAGGAAGAGGAGGATGGAGGCAGGCTGATGTGCTTGCGCGGGCAGGGAAACGCGCCGGGGGTGAAGAGACTGACCCAAGAGGCAGCGGAGGAGGTTCGGCGGCCGGGGCTGAGCCGGGTTACGCCGCTGCCCCCGTGGAAGGGGGATTCGGCCGAGGAGCAGCTGCGTCGGGTACGGCGGAGCGGGCGACCTCAGGGTTATTTAAACACTACCAGCGTGGAGGTGGCGTGGGGGCGTCGGGTGGCCCGGGTCGGGGCTGTTGCGGCTGGGCAGCAGCCGGTGTCATCGGACACGAGCCGGGAAGAGACTCAGATAAAAGACTGGGCTGACGTGGTCTCCTGTTGCGCTGCGGGGTGGGTCGGTGAGGGGCAGGCTGAGGGGGGGGCTGGCATCGCGCCGCCTCCACCCGGCAAAGGGAATTTGGGTACACGGCCCTGTAAGTTAACAACGTCCGCCTCTCCCGTGGGCGCGCGGCTCCTGCTCGGCACACCACGGGCAGCCGCCCCGCGTCCCCGCTGCTCCCCATCGCCTGCGATGGCGCGAGGTCCTTTGCTCTGGGGACAGAAGACCCCCCCCCAGCCCTCGTCCCGGGCGGTGTCGGGGCACCCTGGGGACGAGTCCTCGAAACTAATGCAAACCAGGAGCCTGAGCGCGAGGGCGCCCTGGACTGCATGCCGGGGAGGAGAAGGATGGGAGGAATTTGGAGCTGCCCTATAGGAATGCGGAGCTGCCCCATAGGAATGTCGGAGCTGCCCTGTAGGAATGTCGGAGCTGCCCCATAGGAATGTCGGAGCTGCCCTATAGAAATGCGGAGCTGCCCCATAGGAATGTCGGAGCCGCCCCATAGGAATGCCGCGCTGCCACTCACAGCCCCACTCCGTGGGATCTGGGCCCCGTGGGTCTCCCTGGCGGCGCAGGTTGGCAGGACAGCCATACCTCCCTCCTGCCTGCAGTCCTCCCCATGGCGGTCAGGGCCACTCCATCGTCCCCGGTCCCATTTGGTGGCTCATCCACCCGCCTGAGGAGGGCTCGACCTTCCTGGCCATGGTCGGGGTGTCCCCAAGGGGCTCAGCGCCCTGTGCCCGCTGTGTTTGTCCCCGGTGGAACCACTCTGGCCTTGGGGGGTCCCCCGGGGCAGCACTCGCAGGCGGTGGCACCCCGAGGCACAGGCAGCGCTCGCGTCCCCTCGCTTTGGCCCCAGGGGGGTGATGATGATACCCTGGCATGTGTGGATGACAATCCTGGGGACACCGGTGACATCCTGACAGACACGCTGGGGACAGTGGTGGGATGACACCACCCCAGGGAAACTCCTACTGTGGCTGTGCCCTCAGCCAGCGCGGCTGCTGCCATGGGCTGCGGTTCACGGAATTTTCAGAGTTGGAAGGGACCTCTAGAGCTCACCCAGTCCCACTCCCCTGCCAAAGCAGGACTGCCCAGAGCACAGCACTCAGCACTGCATCCAGGCGGGGCTTGAAAACCTCCGGAGAAGGGGACTCCCCCACCCCCCTGGGCAGCTGTGCCACTGCTCTGCCACCCCAACCCCAAAGGAGTTTTTCCCTCTATTTGAACGGAACCTCCTATGTTCCAACTTGTGCCCGTTGCCCCTCGTCCTGTCACTGGGAACCACTGGAAAGAGTCTGGCTCCATCCTCCTCCAACCCCCCCTTTCGATACTTGTACGCAGTCATAAGGTCTCCCCTCAGCCTTCTCTTCTCCAGGCTAAAGAGTCCCAGCGCTCTCAGCCTCTCCTCATACGGGACATGCTCCAATCCCTCCATCATCTTGGTTGCCCTACGCTGGACTCTCTCCAGCAGTTCCCTGTCCCTCTTGAACTGGGGAGCCCAGAACTGGATGCAGTATTCCAGTTGTGGCCTCACCAGTGCAGAGTAGAGGGGGAGAATGACCTCCCTCGAAGGCTGAGGTTGTGGTGGCCATATCCACCGAGGGCACCCCTCTGTGGCTTCGGTGGCCATGTCACATGCAAGCAAGTGGGGTTCAGTGGGTGGCAGGAACTGGGGGGGAGCCCAGCAGCCTGGGCTGCCCCGGGCAGAGCGCCAGGGGGGGATCCTGTCCCTCTACCCACCCCTGGGGCTCACACCAGGGTGCCGGGCCCAGTGCGAGGGACTGGGATGTACTGGGGGGTGTCCAGTGAAGCCCAGGGATGCCAGCAATCGCCCCCATGAGCACCCCCACAGGCTGGAGCTGCCCTTTGCCTCGCTCCGCCTGGGCTGCTCCAGGTTCCTCCTCGACGGGCAGCGCAGGAGGGGGTCAGCTCAGCCCCCCCCCCCCCCCCCCCCCCTCCCCAAACCAGGCACCTGTACAGACAAATACTTTATTGACTCCACAGCCTGAGAACGGGATCTGGGATTTGATAAGGAAACGCTGGTCCCAGTCACAACAGCTTTAGAAGAAATTCCCTGGTTGGGGCAGTCGGCCCGAGGGAGAGGCCGGCCCCTCCGCGCCGCCCACGCTGGCCTTGGAGGCATTGCCCACCAGCGATACCGTCCCACCCGCTGACTAATGTCACTGGGATCAACTGGGGGGGGGTCTCTACCTGGGCAAGGATAAGCAGCTTGGTCACTAGAGGCCGTGCCAAGAGCACGGCTCACTGCCAGACCCACCGGCACCGCGCCACCGTAAGGCATCAACCATCCCCGTATCCTCCAGGGCTTGGCAGCGGGCAGAGCCGTCCCGTTGGGGACACGGGGCCGACCTGTCTGCCACCGTCACCGCCTCATGGCTAACGCCACACTGCAATCCCGACGGACAGGAATTGAGGAGCAGTGGGATGTCGTGTGCGTCCCCAAGGAGTAGCTCTGACACCGCTGCGCCTCCTGCGGCGCAGGGAGGTGGTCGGGCACCGCTCGGTGCTGAGGATTACACCGGGACGCGGCACGGGCATTTCCTCGGTGCCCGAAGCACGCTCCCCGCAGCAGCACCCCCCCCTGCATCCCGTCACACCTCGTGAGTGGTCAGGAATGAAAAATCCGAGAAGCAAACCGGTTCCCTACACTCCCTGCCCGGAGAGGGACAGAGACCTAAGGGACGTCAAATAATTACATCAAACAACTCAATAAAAAAAAAAACCAAAAACCCAACAAAACCCCACCACACAGAAAACTAAACTCAAAAGAGTTCTAAGAGCTGCTCCGTTTGGTCTGCACGGCGACGCCACCAGGACCGATTTCCTCTCTCTGCGCACGATTCGTGCTTCCTGGCAGCGCAGGCGATGCACGCAGGGGCTCCGGCCGCGGACACGCGGGGTTCGAGTGATTCCTGGGGACGCCGGAGCCACGCCTGGGCCAGCGTTCATCACTTCCCGGGCTCCAGTTCCCCGCGGGTCTCACGCCGCAAGACGTTTGAGGTAGCTACCAGAACTAGTCTTCCATGGGATTAAGTTACGGCGGGATTTAGCGCGCAACTAAAGGAGACCACCTGCAATCGGGAGAGTGGGGGGTTTCCTTCCGCAGCCAACACGCCTGAGCCCCGAGGAGGGTTCCTCGCGCAAACTGCTGCTGCAGCGCAGGGGGAATCTGCCCCGTGAACTCTTTCTAAAGTGACTCTCCATCTGTGCAGGCCGGTCCTGAGGGAATGGACTCTCCTGGGTGGTTTGGGCTCTCGCGGGCTGGCCTCGTTGGGGAAGGAGCGCTGCTGGGACCTCAGAAACAGCCGCGGCACCCTCGCAAGCGGAAAATGTCGGGGTTTGATTTGTTCTACGTATCTTCTAATGCAACGCTCAGGTGTTCCCAACCTGATCGAGGGGTCAGCAGGTCTCCTCACCAGGGTGGGCGATTCAGCAAGCGTGGCCAGGACGCGATGGGGGTCTCGGAGATGCCACGCTCTCTTCATCCGGCGTCTTGGTCGAGAAACTTTGTCAGTGAAGTGAAGAGCTCCTTGGGAATCCCGCCTGGCTCGCCAGCTTCATTCCCTTCTCTCCGTCCTCTTCACCGTGTAATCGTATGTCCAAACGCGAAGGGTCAGCTCCAGCATCAAATAACAACGGCCGTTTGCAATTCCTCGTGCTGGGCTGCAGGAGATGTACCCGGTCACCTCCCAGGAAGGTCAGCTTGGGAAAATGTCGTGCATCAGCCAGCAGACGCGAGACTCTGAGGAATGGTAAAGCATTTTGGATCACCGGAGGCTTCCGTCGTTTGCTCTCTATGCTGGTAGCCACGCTTGTGATTCCTTCTAAAATTCAGGAAAGCTCCTAAAATCCAGTGGACAGACAGTTCGCATCCCCAGTGCCCCACCATGTGCAAAAAATCGACGCTCACGCGGTTTCTCTCCAGTGACACAAGCAGTTCGGATCTCTCCTGCTGTCATTTCTCCGTCACCCCTGAAACCGCTGCCCTATTTCCTAATCTAACCACGGGCTGGACGGCTCTCCCACCCCAGTCGTGGCAGTTCTTGTCCAGCGGTCCAAGTTCTGCAGGACCGACTGGGAGCGCGTTTGCTGGAACCGCTTTGGCTGCGGTGGCTGCAGGGCTGACGTTTTTTTGGGATGCCTGGGCTGGTGAGCGAGGAGCGCTCCCGCCCGCGGGCGCCCGCGATTGGGGCTGCCGAGGCGCTGGCACGACGGTGGAGCGCTGGGCCGCGGCGGGCTGCCGGAGCGCAGCCAGGGCTTTCTGGCGGTCGTGTATTTTCTGGTGGCGTGAGAGGTTAGTTCTGCGGGTGAAGCATTTCTTGCAGGCGGTGCAGCAGTACGGCCTCTCCTGCAAGTGGGTTTGCAGGTGCCGTTGAAGGGAAAAGGTGCAAGAGAGAGTCTTTTTGCAATAATTGCATTTCAGCACGGGTTTCCTACGAGACCTGGGACTCTGCTGTTGGGAGAAACACGTGCTGGACAGGTTCCCTCTGTCCAGCTTCTCCTTGGCCTGGCCCAGCCAGGCCCCCTCAGCGTACGTCCCGTTGCTCAGGCTGTTGGCACCTCCGCAGAAAGCCCCGCAGAACTTTCTCCTTGGTCGGATCCTCAGCTCCGGGTGGACGTTCCCCCAGACCTTGGCCCCAAAGGCCCTGTCTTTTATGTGGATGCTCTGGTGGAGGTCCAGGTGGCGTTTGTCGGCGAAGCTGATCTCGCACATCGTGCATTCGTAGGGCCCCTCTTTGGCGTGGCTCCGCTGGTGGATGATGAGGTTGATTTTCAGACGGAAACGCTTCCCGCACTCGGTGCAGGGGTGCGACCACTCGCGCACGTCGCCACGCCGACAGTTGCCCATCAGCAGCCTGCTGTTCGGCTTCTTCTTGCTCTTCGCCTTCTCGCTTTTGGGGCACTTTTGGCTCTCTGGGCTGGGAGAGGGTGCAGAAACCTCTTGCAGTGCCTCAGGCTCCTCTTCCTTCACCTTGACGTTTTCAGGAGGAGAAGCCCGTTCACACACCATTTCGTTTGCCGGTAAAATGCCTTCCTCTGAAACAGAATGCAGGCGTTGGTCACTCACGCTCCCAGGAGAAACCCAGGTTGCGGTTCCCAAAGCACCGAGCAGGCTTTTAGCAATAAAGGAGCTACCAACGAACTTAAGAACGCAGTTTGGAAAGGTGCAGGTGCCACCCCGGCGTCCTGCCCACGTGCCCTGAGCAACCCAGACCTCTCGCTCCCAGAAAAAAAACAGGCTGTGGTTTGCCGCAGCGCCATCAGGGCCGGTGGCGCGAAGGGATCCACCTCTAAAACCAGGACACCAACGACGGCCACGAGATGTAGCAGGGGAAAAAAAAAGGTCATCGAAGAGCGACAGTCTGCAGCACCGCTTCTGTCAAGCTTGGGACTGCCGGCAAGCGCCAAACGCTGCAGGCAAACCGGCTCCGGCGAGGGCTGCGCAACGCCGAGGGTGGTGGCGAGCTCCCCACACCCCCCCCTCCCTGCAGCCACGCCGTTCTGCCGGCGTAAGCCGTGGCCAGAACCTGGTTAACTCTGCACGCCGGTGCCGGACACGGGCTCCGAGTCTCTGGAAGAAGAAGTGCTCTACGCGTTACCTTGGGAAAGCTTCAGGACCAGACCGGAGCGTGTCCGCAGACGGCCGCCCCCCGCTTCCGACACCCCCTGCTCCCTCCGCTTCTGGCAAGAAGAAGAGGGCTGTGCCACCAGAAGCATTAGGGCCACCTGAGCTCAACACCAGCTCTACCGCAGTGCTGGAGGAAGGAAGCGTGCTACCGCTGCCAGCTCTCCCCCCGTCTCTGAGAGAAGGAACCCCGACGGGACCGGTGTTCTTCCTGCAGAGATGATAGGGCAGAAACGCCCGACGCTACCCTCCTCCCTTGCTTGGCGATAAAAGACAGGCCTGAAGCTTTCTTCTCCCTCCCCGTTTCACACACGTTAGCGAGCTGCGAGCTGCTTCCTGCCCGCAGGGCCCCGCGTTTCCCCCGCGCTGGGTTACTCACTGGTGCTAGGCTCCGCCGCGTCCTCTTCCATCTCCGTCTCAGGCTGACCGTCCCTGCGCAGCTCCTCTTTTTGCGCGCTCAGGGACATGACATTCATCACCAGGATGGGGAGTTCTGTTTGCGGAGGAGAGCAGTTTTTAACACCTGGGGAGAGCTCGCGCCGTTCTGCTTTGGTGCGATGCCAACCAGAGGTGTGCTGGGAGCGTGCAGAAGAGGCAGAGAAAGCTGTGGCTCAAGGAGCCGTGACATGTTGCGCCAGGGGAGGTTTAGGTTGGATAGTAGGAGAAATTTCTTCCCGAAAAGGGTTGTGAAGCAGTGGCAGAGGCTGCCCAGGGCAGTGGTGGAGTCGCCATCCCTGGGGGTATTTCAAAGCCGTGCAGCCGTGGTGCTGAGGGACATGGGTTAGTGGTGGGCTGGGCAGTGCCGGGGTAACGGTTGGACTCCATGATCTTAAGGGTCTTTTCCAACCTGAACGATACTATGATTCTATGGAAAGCATGTGAGGTGTTAAAGGAACTGGAGTGAAGCCCCACACAAGGACCAAAAGCAGAGGGAGAGGTGGGAGGAAAGCCCCCAAGGTGCCTGCTGCGTGCTGTCACCTCTGCCGAGCAAGCTCATCCCTCCTAAACCCTCCCCACCAACTCTACAGGCAGCGTTCCCGTATCGCCTCGTGCTCAGGCCCTCCAACCCGTTCCATTTTCCCTGGAAGCACCCTGACAACACACCCCGAGGCTTCTGCTTTTCCCTGGCGATGCTCCTCTTAAGCACGGTGACCTGCCGTGCCCTCTCCCACAGACAGTGCCGCCAGACCTCCCGAGAGAGCTGGGACAGGAATGGCCCCGAGGAAGTCCTCCTGGCACCTATGTAACTCACCTGTGGTAGCTTCCGTGGGGACTCTGTCTTCTCCCGAAGCCTCTTCCTCCTGGTCCACCTCTTCTGGTGTCTGTGGGGACTTCTGACCATCTGGGACGCTTGTCTGCGGGGGGTCCCGACCGCCTGGGACGCCTGTCTGAGGGGACTCCTGACTGTCTCCGGTGGGCGCCTGCGGGGACTTCTGACCATCTCGGGCATTCGTCTGGGGGGGCTCCCGACCATCTCCGATACGTGTCAGCGGGGGCTCCTGACCGTCTTTGACGCAGAGCTCTTCATCCCTCTCGATCCGGGACAGGACGTCAGGCTTGGACGCGGCGGCGTCTGCTCACGGGGCAAAGGAGCATCGTGTTTTATTAGGATCTGGCTGCACCTTTATCCTGTCGAACCCTCAAAGTGACCCTTCTCGCCCTAACCCCGGAGCTCGCAGGCAGTACAGACAGACACAAATAAATTATCCGGGCTCTAACAGGAAAGGCGGTGCTGCTTTCTTGGCCCCGCGGCAG
Organism: Anarhynchus alexandrinus; assembly: GCA_008711295.1. Taxonomy (NCBI): domain Eukaryota; kingdom Metazoa; phylum Chordata; class Aves; order Charadriiformes; family Charadriidae; genus Anarhynchus; species Anarhynchus alexandrinus. The sequence continues at coordinate 39,571 of VUYV01000364.1, read as the reverse complement.
GATCCACCCAGGAGCACAGCTGTAGCTCAAGTACAGAGCAGCTCTAAATAACAGAACGTGAACCAAAATCTCAAAGCAGAGGGACAGCCTCTGTCTGTGTAACATCTTTTTCCTCTCTTCCAAACTTGACAAACCAACACCCAATCGCACGCTCGGGGTTTATCATAGAATCACAGAATGGTTTAGGTTGGAAAGGACCTTGAAGACCATCGAGTTCCAACCCCCCTGCCATAGGCAGGGACACCTCCCACCACACCAGGCTGCCCAAGGCCACGTCCAGCCTGGCCTTGAACACCTCCAAGGATGGGGCCTCAACAACCTCTCTGGGCAACCTGTGCCAGTGCCTCACCACCCTCAGAGTGAAAAACTTCTTCCTAATGTTCAATCTAACCCTGCCCTCTTCCAGTTTGAAGCCGTTCCCCCTCGTGGGTGACGCTCCCCAAAGGACGGAGCCTGCGCTGCCTCTGCCCCCCGCCGGGGCTCCCCCGGCCTCTCCTGGGCCTTCTTTAGCCCCCAGCTCCTCACTCCTGCACCAAAGAGCTCTCGCTCGCAGCTCTGCCCACGCGTTTCTTCTTCTCTTGGCTCTGCCAGGCTCTGCCTGTCCCTTTCCACCATCTCCTACCTTCTTGCCTGGCCTTCGCGCTCTTAACCGTTGACTTTTCCAACTCCCCCATGCCATGCCCCGAGGCTCTCCTGACCGCTCCTGCTCCCCCCGGCACTACCAGAGCTGCTCCAGCCTCCTCCTCCTCCTCCCACTGCGGGTTCCCGGGTTCCTCACTTCCCACCACATCTCCCCTCTCACCAGGGCCAGCAGGAGTATTTTTGGAAGCCCTAAGGCTCGTGCGTGCCATCAGGTGAAGAAGGATTGCCGAACTGCACCGAAACAGGACTGGAAGGGATCACAAGAGGTGTGTCCCGCCACTCCAGACTCCAGCCCAGCTCCTCCTGACTGGCTCCGTCTGGTTATCTGCACAGGATTCATCTGACCAAGCATAACCGTTCCTCTTGGAAGAAGGATTCCAGGTACTCCATGGAGGTTTAGCCAATACAGTCAATGAACCCTCAGAGCAGTTCATTCACGGACACTGCTGGGAGATGTCATAGAATCATAGAATGGTTGAGGTTGGAAAGGACCTTGAAGATCATCGAGTTCCAACCCCCCTGCCATAGGCAGGGACACCTCCCACCAGACCAGGTTGCCCAAGGCCACGTCCAGCCTGGCCTTGAACACCTCCAGGGATGGGGCCTCAACAACCTCTCTGGGCAACCTGTGCCAGTGCCTCACCACCCTCAGAGTGAAAAACTTCTTCCTAATGTTCAATCTAAACCTGCCCTCTTCCAGTTTGAAGCCATTCCCCCTCGTCCTATCACTCCATGCCCCAGTAAAAAGTCCTTCCCCAGCTCTCCTGGAGCCCCTTTAGGCACTGGAAGGCCGCAATAAGATCTCCCTGGAGCCTTCTCTTCTCCAGGCTGAACAGCCCCAACTCTTTCAGCCTCTCCTCATAGGAGAGGTGCTCCAGCCCTCGGATCATCCTCGTGGCCCTCCTCTGGACACGCTCCAACAGGTCCATGTCCTGACGAAGCTGAGAGAGGAACTGCCACCCCCTCCTGGCACCCGCCTAACTTACCTGTGTCAGCTTCCTCGGGGAATTCGTCTTCTCCCGAAGCCTCTTCCGTCTGGTCCATCTCTTCTGGTGCCCGCGGGGGCTCCTGACCGTCTCCGATGCCCGTCACCAGGAGCTCCTGACCATCTCGCACGCAGAGATCTTCATCCCTCTCGATCCGGGAGAGGATGTCAGGCTTGGACACGGCGTAGTCTGCTCACAGGGCAGAGGACAGCGTGTTTTATTAGGAACCGGCTGCACCTTCATTCCGTCGCGCTCTCAAAGCCACCCGTCTCGCCCTAACCCCCGAGCCAGCAGGCAGTACAGACACACAAAAACATTACTCGCACCGAAACAAGGCAAAACAGCGATGTCGGTTTCTTGGTCCTGTGTTGGGACTCACCCGTGAGCACAGCTGTAGCTCAAATACAGAGAATACCTAAATAACGGAACGTGACCTAAAAATCTTAAAGGAGAGAGAAAGGTTTGTCTTTAATTACTTTTTCCTCTCGTTTCAGCTTTAGCAGTGGTTTGGAGAGCAGGGACGGAAAACTTCCTGCTCTGTAGAGGTGTCTGTGCCACACAGGACCACGAGAGGCACGGGTTTACTCTGTTTCTACAAAATATTACTGAGAAAAGTGAAGCCTCAACTTCAGTGGCTGCGCAGCCCAGCGCGTTACCAGTGATGCCCCAGAAACGGCTTTTGGGGGGGAATACGTTACAGCCCAAATCACCCAAGAACACGGCGGGTGTCCTTTGAAGACTGAGCGTGATTAGGTCACTTCCAAGGTACGTGGAAGTGTCCCCGTCACTTCACGTAGGAACTAAACGGACAGAAAACAGGAACTAGGTCAGGGTACAATTATCAGACTTCACCCGGATAATTCCTGAACTGTGCTGGAAGATCACGGTGGTTCCCCGACCCTGGAATCCACTTAGGCGCTCATTGGGAACAGCATCTCACGGGGCTATTTTGTATAATTTTGTATTGTTATCGCTACTATTCTTTACTACAGATATCTCTTACAGACATTGCTTACGAGCAGGGAGGAGGGAAACACACGGGGGTGTGACTGCCCAGCAGAGGTTCTGCTGGCTACGGGCGTCCAACCCCACCGAACCGGGCCATCGGTGGGGCTGCGGTGGGAACCAGTCCGGCCCTATCCCCCTCCCCGAGCGGCTCAGCCGGAGCCGCAGCCCCCCGTGCCTTACCCAGGGAGATCAGCATCTCGTAGTTCCCCCTCATCACAGCCCTGTAGAGATCCTTCTGCCAACGGTCCAGCCTCTCCCACTCCTGCTCGTTGAAGTACACTGAAACGTCATCGAAGGTGATCGGTACCTGGAACCACAAGTATTACGCGTTCGGTGATTCCCCGTGGGGTTGGGTAACACGGAAACCAGGCGCGTGCGAGCGACCGCTTGGAGCTCCCGGCAGGCACAGAGCAAAGCGCGCCGGGCCAGATCGGGGCTCGTGAGCGGCATGTCCAGACCTCGCCGACGCTCAGCCACCCGAGCCCACCCGAAATCCCTCCGGCATTTCCTACACCCCGCCGCTGAGGGGTTTTGGCAGTGGCACCGGTGCTTCCAGGGGCCAGGCTGGATGCCGTTACCTTGGGGACCTCTCCCCGGGAGCCGGGGGGCAGCCGTAAGATCCAGAAGTTCCTGTTCTTCAGGAGATTCTCCACGTTGTCCAGCCGCTGCTGGAGGTGCCCGTAGTCCTGCAGGAGGTTGCCCAGGGCGGCCAGGTTGTTGCCCAGCTCCCCGACCAGGTTCTCGCAGGCCAACAGCCTCCGCTCGGCTTTCTCGGTCCGGCTCTGCAGCTCCTGCAGCTGCTGGGCCTCCGCCTGCCCCGCCGTGGCCCGTGGCCCCATGGCCTTGCGCCGGGGGGTGCCTGAGTCCTGGGGGGGGACAGCGGGGAAGAGAGAGGTCAAAGGCAGCGGGGGGAGGCCCGAGGGACCCCCACATCCCCCAGGGGACACACCAGACCCTGGCTGCACGCCCTCCATCCCTCAGAACCTCTGGGAGACCCCTTGGGGCGTCCCCCGGCCCCCCTCCTCATCCCCAGGGTGTCCCCAGCCCCACCGTCCCCAGCACCCCAAGGGGACACCCCCCTGTCTTGTCCTCAGGGTGTCCTGCAGCCCACCACCCCAAGGGGGCCCCCATCTCCTGGGTGTCCCCCAGCCCCCC
>VUYV01000364.1:16876-27794 GCA_008711295.1 Anarhynchus alexandrinus | reverse complement strand
CCCCCGCGCAGGCCCGGCTCACAAAGGGCCATCGCTCCCCGTAGCCCCACGGGCCGCGCTCCTGCCCCGGCGGTGCATGGCGGGGGGGTGGGGGGATGCCGGGCCCGGGGGCGGGGAGAGGGAGCGGCGGCCCCGGCTGAGCCGGCAGCGGTAGGCCGCGTCCGCGTTACCACGGCAACGGCGGCGGAAGGGGGCGTGCCCTCCCTTGTAAACATCCGCTTATGCACTTCCGGTGACAGAGCCCTGCCTCGCTCCCATGACCCGGAAGTCGTGGCGGCTGACCCAGAACTCCCCGCGCCGCTCCCCCGGCCCCACGTGATGCTCACCGGCCGCCCCATTGTCTGGCTCTCCCCCGGCGCCGCCATTTTGTACCGCCCAGCGGAGGCGGCGCCATCCCGCCGGCCTCGGGGATGGGCGGCACTCGGGCGCCTTCCGCCCGCCCCCGGAGGGACCGGGGGGGTGTTCGGCCTGGGGAGAAGGAGGCTGAGGGGAGACATTCTCGCTCTCTACAGCTCCCTGAAAGGAGGGGGTAGCGAGGGGGGGTCGGGCTCTGCTCCCAAGGAACAGCGATGGGACAAGAGGAAACGGCCTCAAGGTGCACCAGAGGAGGTTTAGGTTGGATTTTAGGAGAAATTTCTTCCCGGGAAGGGTTGTGAAGCAGTGGCAGAGGCTGCCCAGGGCAGTGGTGGAGTCGCCATCCCTGGGGGTATTTCAAAGCCGTGTAGCCGTGGTGCTGAGGGACATGGGTTCGTGGTGGGCTGGGCAGTGCCAGGGTAACGGTGGGACTCAACCCACCTACAACCCCCGGTTCCCTCAGCCGCCCCTCACAGGAGTTGTGCTCCAGACCCCTCACAGCTCTGTTGCCCTTCTCTGGACACGCTCCAACACCTCAATGTCTGTCTCATCGTGAGGGGCCCAAAACTGAACACAGCACTCACGGTGGGGCCTCACCGGTGCCAAGGACAGGGGGACCATCACTGCCCCGCTCCTGCTGGCCACACCGTTCCTGATACAAAATATCACAAATTCAACCTGGTTTTGCTTCACTCATACCCAAATTAGGCTTTTCTAATATTACCAGAGTAATCTCAGCCCTGTCTGGAATGAGCGTCGTGGTTCCCTGGGCGCTGTTGGTGTCGCAAGACTCTCCTCTCCGGAAGGTCCCCCTCCACCCTTCCCTCTCCTGGGGGGGTTCGGATTCCCCGGGGGCACCGGCGAGGCCCAGCCGCCCACGCGGCACCGCCCGCAGCTGCTGCCGCTTCCCTCGCCGGCATCCCACGCATCCAGCAATTCCTCCGGGTACCTCCCACGGTTGAATTCCAGGAGCTTCACCTCCCGGCCAGGGACCGGTCTTCTGCCGGCAGCCGTAACAATCGGTAGCCTAACAATTTATCTCCGTTCGCTTTGCTTAAATTAATAGTGGGAAACCCCAGAAAGCCGGGCACGCTGCCTGCGAAGCGCTAACAGCAGCCGAGTTCTGTGTCCCGACAACCCCCAGGGATTCCTCCCCTCCAGGCCCAGTGAGCGGCTGCTCCTTTTGTTTGCGAGCGCAGACGGGACAGCCCAGGGAGTGTGACAACACGGACAATAATTCGAAATATTTTTATGAGAAGACAGGAAAGACCGCAGCGATCAGGCACAGCCCCGGCCAGAAAATGTACCGATCAGCTGCCTGCTCACGCGCGGCTGCCCGTCCTCCCCGCTTCGCTCTGTTTTCTCGTGCGTCCTTTTATCCTGCCCTTTTCCCCGAAGCCTCCCAGACAATCCCGGTTTCCCTGAGTTTTATATCCCCTCATCCACCTCCGCGCGCCTTTCACGGCGTTTTTTTCTTCTCTCAGATCACTCCAGTGGGTTTTGCTGCGGGGAAGAAGGTGCCGACCGTTCGCCTCGACAGACCCAAGCGTGGCTGCCGGCGTCCTGCTGACCATCAGCTGTCTATCTGAATGACGATGGGCCACAGATCCTTACGCTGAGAGTAACCGCCGAGCTCTAAGTTCTGGCAGACGGAGTCCAACATGTGGTCGACAGTCCGCATCACCATTTTGTACGCGTCACGCAGCGACACGTAATTTGAATTAACGACTTCGTGTCCTTCGACATTTTGCTCAGCGTCCGGGCTCCGGATCAGCCGTGCCCCAAGCGCCTCGTGGTGTACGGACGCCTCAGGGTGCGTCTCTTCCCTCTTCACCTCTGCGGCTGCATTCGACGGTGGGGCTGCAGCTGATGGTTCAGAAGATACCACAGGGGCACAAAATGCTTCCGATGACGTCCCTTGGGAGCCACCCTCACTCCGGGACTCGGGGGGGACAGCCTCTTGCTTTGCAGGAGAACAAAACGCCCCACACGTTCCCTTCGTGGGGTCGTCTTCTGCCTCAGCAGGAAGGACAGCGGGTTCAGAAAGAGAGTCGGTGCTAGAGGAACCCTGAGGGAACTCCAGCCTCTTGTTGACCCAAGGTTTGTACTGCCACATAATTCGCTTGGCTTTCCTGATGATTCGCCCGATGTGGGATTTTCGCATTGCCAGCCTGCGGAGCACGGCCCGAGCCTTACGTGTAAGGCGAACAATTTTATTAACTCCGCCCTGATAACGAATGCTTTGCATGTAACAGTAATCGTGGTCCTTCAGTGCCGAGACACCGTCCTTGTGGTTTCTGCAGTAGTTGTGATCTCTCAGAGGACACGGATGTGGGGTGCAACACAAGAGCTGTGCCTCACTCATCACACAGTAACAGTGATCCTTCAAAACAGTCTCATTCAGCTCCTCGATAGACAGTTCCGAATTTCCCTGGAAAAACGTCCCTTCTCCTAAGGTGCATCGACTTTCTGGGGCACTCCTCGGAAACCTCTCCCTGTGGTCACCACGCAGATGTTCCTGAGGATTTGCCTTTTTGTTCTGCTGTTCCGTCACTGGATGAAGTGGGAATTCTCTGCTTTGGCTTACATTTGCTGTGATCCCTTCTTTATCCTCTACTTCTCCTTCCTTCCCAGGCCACAAGACCGTCCGTGCCTGGTTTCGTCTTTCCACTGGCCCCGCTTCTGTGGCGGCCGCCTCTGCCGACAACTCGCTCCTATCCCCGAGACGCTTCAACTTGTTCAGCAGTCTTCTAGACCGGAGACGCCACTGCGTGCACCGTCCTCCTGCTGAGAGAGGGTTGGAAAGAGTTTGCCTTCTTCCTGACTGGGGCCACCGTGATGGGACAGGGAGAGAGGGATCGTGCTGAAGGAACAGGGGAGACGCTGACAGCCAGTAAGAAAAATCCACTCTCCCCAGTTCAGGGGCCTCCTGGGCTCCACATCCCCAATCACCCTCTGGATGGGCAGGAGACTCAAGCCCTGCCCGGGGATGCTGCTTGCGCAGGGGTGGAAGAAGCCCTCTCAGCGATGACCGTGTGCGGCACAGGCAGATGGGGACAGGGACGGGGCTGGAGCCCACCTCGCGCTCTTTGCTGCAGAGATGAGGAAGGAAAAGGACCAGGACTCACCTTGGCAGGAGGTCTCCGTCCTCTCCTCCAGCACACGGTGCCCGCCAGCACCAGGCCACCAGCCTGAGGGAGGTTCCTCCAGCCAGCTCCTGTCCTCGTCACGTCCTGCACAAAAACCAGACGCATGTCACCCTTCTGGCCGGGGAAGCTCTTCTGCTCCACGGGGCCAGAGGAGGAAGCCCTGTCTGCCGCCAGCAGCCAGAAAGCCGCAACCCCTCTCACAGGTGACTGAACCGGGGGAGGATTCTCTGTGGGTTGAGGGGGAGGAGCAGCAGCAGATCGGCAGCGTCTCTGTGGAGGTGCAGGTTTTGTGCAGGGAGGCGGGCAGCCTCTGTTTCCCTTTGACGCTGCTGCTGCCCCGCGCGGGGAGGGCCGCAGGGCCACAGGGAAATGGGGGAGACGCCTCAAAACAGGCAGGATTTGGACAAGCGGGAACCCCAGAGACACGCTGGTCACAGCTGCAGAGAAGAGGAGCTCGGGGCGGCCTTTGGAACGTCCCACCGCTCCCCGTCGAGGTTAAGTGGTCCTACGGGGTTTAGATTGCTCCTGCTCACCTGGAGAGCGGCTGTCGGGTCTATCCCACCTCACCGGGCTCTGCGGTGTGCAGACCCACGGCTCTTCCCCACGCTCCAGCCGGTATAAAATGTCAGGTTTGGGGCCTGGGTAACCTGGGGGGTGGAGCAGAGGGCGTTGTTCGAACACAAACTGTAGGAATAAATCGTTAACAAGAGAAAATAAAGGTCTTCTCTGTCACAGGCTGAGCTGCATTTCACCGTCACTAGAAGAGCCCAAGCAGAAACACCACCAAAATAGGGAAAAAAAGCAAGAGACACCGGAGCTGCTGGCAGCGATGAATTTATTCACAAGGACAAGGGCAGAACCCTGATGGGACCACGGGAACGGACTCACAACTCCGCTGACAGGTTTCCCAGCGAGGCGTTATCTGCTGCTCATCCTACGAGAACCTCCTGGGTGGGGGACACCCTCCCAGGTAATCAGATCTCCGTCCCATCCTGGTGTCAGTGGGGAAGTCCTCTGGAGGGACCTTGCTGGTTCAGGGAACTCTTGATGGGTCTGCTCCCCTGCACCTGGCCTGGTACGTGCTACTCCTGTCCCCCTGCAGCTTGAATGCCCAGGGGAGGGGACAGAGTCGTTGACCTGTGGCCAGGACACCCCGAAAGGTCCCTGCCTGGCCTCAGGGCAGGCTGCTCACCCGCGGTTACATTTTCAGAGGGGGCCATCAGCTCAGAGAGACCCAAATAGAGGTGATTCTGCCCCTCTGGAGGTGATTCTGCCCCTCTACTCCACTCTGCCACATCCCTGGAGGTGTTCAAGGCCAGGCTGGACGTGGCCTTGGGCAACCTGGTCTGGTGGGAGGTGTCCCTGCCTATGGCAGGGGGGTGGAACTGGATGGTCTTTAAGGTCCCCTTCCAACTCTAACTGTTCTGCGATTCTATGATTCCAATCCCGCGTTTGGGTCTCCCAAAGAGACTGCAGGACACCAGGACTGCAGGTGGTCGGAGCAGTTATCCCAACCCCGTAGCCATAGCTCAAAACACGCTGCTCAGCCCCTCAAAGTGCTGGAAGCAGCAGAGTTTTGATGGAGTCAAATGTGACGGAAGCCCCCGGCCCCTGCCTTGCGCCCCGGCGGAGTTAAGTGCGGGTTTACCCAGGGACGTCAAGAGATTGTAGTTGTCCAGCATGACGCTGCGGTACAGCTCCCTCTGCTCCTCCACAATGGTGTCCCACTCTGCGCGGCTCAGATAAATGGCGACGTCCTCGAAGGTCACCGGATCCTGCCAGACAAACATTGCACACTTGGTCACATGTGACGACCCACAGCCGTGGGGGAGAAGGGTTTCACAGAGGTTTTATTTTCCAGGTGCTATTTCCACCCTTGGGAGAGCTCCCAAAAGGCGAGATTTAGGGCACCAATGGACAGCCTCTCCCAGAGCAACCTGGTCTAGTTGAAGACCATAGAATCATCAAATCATAGAATGGTTTGGGTGGGAAGGGACCTTAAAGACCATCTAGTTCCAATGCCCCTGCCCTGGGCAAGGACACCTTCCACTAGACCAGGTTGCTCCAAGCCCCTTGGCCTTGAACACCTCCAGGGATGGGGCAGCCACAGCTTCTCGGGGCAACCTGCGCCAGGGACTCACCGCCCTCACACTCAACAATTTCTTCCCAAAATCTCATCTAAATTTCCCCTCTTCCAGTGTCAAACCGTTCCCCCTCGTCCCATGGCTCCCCTCCCTCATCCAGAGTCCCTCCCCAGCTCTCCTGGAGCCCCTTTAGGCACTGGAAGGGGCTCTGAGGTCTCCCCGCAGCCTTCTCTTCTCCAGGCTGAACCCCCCCAACTCTCCCAGCCTGTCCTCCCAGCAGAGGGGCTCAAGCCCTCGCAGCAGCTCCGGGGCCTCCTCTGGCCCCGCTCCACCAGGTCCATGTCTCTGCTGTGCTGAGGCCCCCGAGCTGGAGGCAGCACTGCAGGGGGGTCTCCCCAGAGCAGAGCAGAGCGCAGCAGAGGGGCACAATCCCCTCCCTCGCCCTGCTGGCCACGCTGCTGGGGATGCAGCCCGGGATGCCGGGGGCTTTGCGGGTGTCCCTGCCCGTGGCAGGGGGGTTGGACTAGACAACCTATAAAAGCCAAACCATTCCAGCCATTCCCACCCAAACTGCTCTAGGAGTCCATGATTCTGCATCTTCACAGCCCGACATCCCAACCACACGCTTCGCCTGGAGCTCGGGTCCGTTTTCAGGGCCGCCCGCGGTGACCCAGCATGGCCCACCCCACCCCACCAACGCCCGGCGAAGCGCCGCTGTGGGGCAGGGAGAGAGGAGCTGTGGCTCCGCTCCGCCATGTCAGGGGAGAGGGATGGCTGGCGGGGGAAAATGGCGCCGGGGGGAGGGAAAGGGGATGCAGGGGGTGGAGCGAGGCANCGGAGGAGAGGCAGGGGGAGGGGGAGTAGAAGAAGGCCGTCGGGCCGGGGGAGGGGGGGGAGCCGTCGGTGGGGCGGTGGGGGAAAGCAGTGTCATGGCGGCTCCTACCTGCCTCTGCCCCGCCATGGAGCCCCGGGGAGGGGGTGGGGGGGGTCCCGCTCCCCGCTGGGGCCTGGCAGCGGCGCTTCCGGTGCGCACCGGAAGTAGGCCGCGTGACGTAGCACCCCTGCGCGGCTCTCTGCGCTCCCCTCCACGCGCTTCCGGTCGGAGCCCCGCCTCCCCCGGAAGTGGTCAGCGCCAACCGGAAGTGTGGCGGACGGGCACGTGACCACGCACACCACGCCCCCTCCCCTCGCTGCCAAAGGGCAGGCATGTCGGCGCCGCCATTTTGAGCGGTACCACGTGATCGGCAGCGGCACCGCCATTGGTCCGTTCGGGGCGGCTTCCGGTGTGCGGTACCGCCCCCCCCATCACGGATTTTTACATCATTACTAATTATTTAGCCATCAGAGTCATTATTAGCAATCACTTTATGATAAGAATTGCTAATTGTTTCTTTATGGTGAATTACAGGCAGGGGGGCCCTTCAATGGGGGGGTTTAAGGTGGGTTTTACCTCATCGCTAATTATTTAGCAGATAGTCATTATTATCAATCATATTTTATGATAAGGATTGATAGTGGTTTCTTTATGGTGAATTACGGGCGGGGGGCCCATCACCGAGGGTTTTTGAGGTGAATTTTACCTCATCGCTAATTATTTAGCAGATAGTCATTATTATCAATCATATTTTATGATAAGGATTGATAGTGGTTTCTTTATGGTGAATTACGGGCGGGGGGCCCATCACCGAGGGTTTTTGAGGTGAATTTTACCTCATCGCTAATTATTTAGCAGATAGTCATTATTATCAATCATATTTTATGATAAGGATTGATAATGGTTTCTTTATGGGGAATTACAGGTGGGGGGGTCCCATCAATGGGGGGTTTTGAGGTGAATTTTACCTCGTCGCTAATTCTTTAGCAGTGATAGTCATTATTACCAATCATATTTTATGATAAGCATTGATAATGGCTTCTTTATGGTCAATTACAGGTGGGGGGGTCCCATCAATGGTGGGTTTTGAGGTGAATTTTACCTCGTCGCTAATTATTTAGCAGTGATAGTCATTGTTAGCAATCATATTTTATGATAAAGATTGATAATGGTTTCTTTATGGTGAATTTTACCACCAATCCTTAACTACTAACACTCATCGCTAATTATTTAGCAGTGATAGTCATTATTATCAATCATATTTTATGATAAAGATTGATAATGGTTTCTTTATGGTGAATTACGGGCAGGGGGTCCCATCACCGAGGGTTTTTGAGGTAAATTTTACCTCATCGCTAATTATTTAGCAATGATAGTCATTATTAGCAATCATATTTTATGATAAGCATTGATAATGGTTTCTTTGAGGTGAATTTTACCGCCAATCCTTAACTACCAACACTCATCGCTAATTATTTAGCAGTGATAGTCATTATTAGCAATCATATTTTATGATAAGGATTGATAATGGTTTCTTTATGGTGAATCACAGGTGGGGGGGTCCCATCAATGGGGTTTTTGAGGTGAATTTTACCTCATCGCTAATTATTTAGCAGTGATAGTCATTATTAGCAATCATACTTTATGTTAAGGATTGATAATGGTTTCTTTATGGTGAATTACAGGTGGGGGGGTCCCATCAATGGGGTTTTTGAGGTGAATTTTACCTCGTCGCTAATTATTTAGCAGTGATAGTCATTATTAGCAATCATACTTTATGTTAAGGATTGATAATGGTTTCTTTATGGTGAATTACAGGTTGGGGGGGTCCCATCGATGGGGTTTTTGAGGTGAGGGTGTCGTGGTGGCCCAGCAGACGGCGGATGGGGTGAGCTCCCGCAGCTGCGGGGCCCTGCCGGGGGTCGGGGATGGGCGGGGATGGAGCTGACTTCTTACCGGCGGCGTTTGTAGCGCTGCGGTTGGGATTGGGGACGGGAATAGCGTGATAGCGTCGTTCCCGAAATGAGGGTTGTTCTTCACCCGCCGTGCGAGGGCCGATCGACCCGCTGAGCCCAGAGATTGGGTTTGATTTCAGTTCCGCAGAATCAGGTGCCGGGCGTTTAACAACAGCCAGCACGCCGCACGTTTCAAACCCGCCAAAATACAACTGGTTGGTTAATAATGATTCATTCATCACTCCTAACCATACATATGCATCTAAGTGGGTGTTTAAAGCATTTAGGGGGGTTACCTGATTAGCATGCTCGTTATTCACAGAGGGGTGTGTGTTTTAGCATTATAATTNCACTCATCGCTAATTATTTAGCAGTGATAGTCATTATTATCAATCATATTTTATGATAAAGATTGATAATGGTTTCTTTATGGTGAATTACGGGCAGGGGGTCCCATCACCGAGGGTTTTTGAGGTAAATTTTACCTCATCGCTAATTATTTAGCAATGATAGTCATTATTAGCAATCATATTTTATGATAAGCATTGATAATGGTTTCTTTGAGGTGAATTTTACCGCCAATCCTTAACTACCAACACTCATCGCTAATTATTTAGCAGTGATAGTCATTATTAGCAATCATACTTTATGTTAAGGATTGATAATGGTTTCTTTATGGTGAATTACAGGTGGGGGGGTCCCATCAATGGGGTTTTTGAGGTGAATTTTACCTCGTCGCTAATTATTTANCCTTTGAGGGTGGTGAGGCACTGTCCCAGGTTGCCCAGAGAGGTTGTTGAGGCCCCATCCCTGGAGGTGTTGAAGGCCAGGCTGGAGGTGGCCTTGGGCAACCTGGGCTGGTGGGAGGTGTCCCTGCCCAGGGCAGGGGGGTTGGAACTCGGTGGTCTTCAAGGTCCTTTCCAACCTAAACTGTTCTATAATTCTATGATAATTACCCACGGTTGGGGTGGGATGCACTCTTGGCTCTACTTTGGTCCAGAAGTTACATTTTTTGCTATTTTATGACAAAGTCAGCAACTGCAAAAGAACACCCGAGACACGTTGTTTCCTTTTACACCCTATCCAAGGTCAGGTACCTCCTGCGGTGTCTCAACCATGTCCCAACTGAAACTTCTTGCTAAACTTTTGACTTGGTTCTTTAGACATCAAATGCGCACTGGTGGTTTTGGTTGTTTCTAAGCAGCCGAGGCCTTTTCTCCTCCTCACCCCACCCCACCAGCGATGGGCTGTGGCGGCACAAGGAGTTGGGAGGGGACACAACNGGTAAATTAAAGGTGGGGGGATCCCATCAGTGGGGGGGTTTAAGGTGAATTTTACCTCATCGCTAATTATTTAGCAGTGATAGTCATTATTAGCAATCATATTTTGTTATAAGGATTGATCATGGTTTCTTTATGGTGAATTATGGGCAAGGGGGCCCATCAATGGNCTGACCAAAGGGATATTCCACGCCAAGTGACGCCACGCTCAGCAGATAAAGCCGGGGAAGAAGAAGGGAAACGGGGAGGTTTGGAGTGATGGCGTTTGTCTTTCCGAGTCCCCGTTACGCGCGATGGGGCTCTCCTGGGGAGGGCTGAACACCCTCCTGCCCGTGGGAAGCGGTGAAGGAGTTCCTCGCTTTGCTTTTGTGCGTGGCTTTTTTTTTTTACTTATTGAAACGCCTTTATCTCTACCAACAAGTTTTTCCTCGCTTTCACTCTTACGCTTCTCTCCCCCATCCAAACTTGGGGGGGTGAGGGAGCGGCTGCGCGGTTCTAGCTGATGGCTGAAGCCAAACCACGACACCTCTCCTCTCCTTCTCGCTCGGGCTGTTGAGAATTGGGGATGGGGAGGTGGGGGTGTCTGAACCACGAGGCTTGTGCGCTGGCGGAGGAAGTGGGAAAGCAGCAGGTTTTGTTGACTGGCCTCGGCAGGAGTCAAGTCTGTTGGTGGCATCCGCTCTGCCCTGAATTTTCCTTCTAGAATACTCTATGCCGGAGGTCTCAAAAGCACCGCCCTCCATTTTATGGACCGCTTTTGGAGAATTGGCTTCTCTGGGCGTCTCTAGCTGGATGCTGGAGGACTCGGCAAGGATAGCTACAACTTAAAAGTGTAAAGCATCTCGTTATTGGCTAGCGTGTGTGAAAGCTAGTTGTGATTGAACAAGCCGTCAGGCCACGCCGGGTGTGCTCAGCGCCCCTGAGCCGTCACCCAGAGAGCCTGTGGTGTCCGGGCAGCGTCGGCGAGGAGGGGAAGGATCAGTGTCTGCAGCTCCCTGGAACAGACCCTCAGTGCCACCTGCCCCCAGCTCTGTCAGCGACGCGGACACGTCTTGACCCAAGGATTCCGTACCTGAATGACCAACTTCACAAGCTGATTGTTTTTCTGCAGGATTTTATCTCTCCCTGTGATCATAGAATCATAGAATGGTTTAGGTTGGAAAGGACCTTGAAGATCATCGAGTTCCAACCCCCCTGCCATAGGCAGGGACACCTCCCACCA
>VUYV01000363.1:687452-748673 GCA_008711295.1 Anarhynchus alexandrinus | reverse complement strand
CTCAGAGCTTTCCTCTTGACTTCAGTCTCTAAACAACCTTTGGCCGTGATCCCAAGGGCCAGCGTCAAAAATACCGAACGTCCACCAATTTCTCAGACACTGAAGTCACCTCCACAAGCTCAGCTTTTTCATCGCAGGCCCCGGGAACCGCTTTCATCGCTCCACCAACCTTGGGGCTCAGGCCTTGCCTCTTGACTTCAGCCTCAAAACCACCTTTGGCTGTGTTCCCAAGGGCTGGGGTCTAAAATACCCAACGTCCACCAATTGCTCCCACACTGAAGAAGTCAGCTCCACAAACTGGGCCTTGTCCTCTCTGGCCCCTGGAACCGCTTCCATCGCCCTACCAAACTTGGGGCTCAGGCCTTTCCTCTTGACATCAGCCTCAAAACTGCCTTTGGCCATTTTCCCAAGAACGGGGGCCAAAAATTCCAAACGTCCAGCAATTGCTCCCACACCGAAGAAGTCAGCTCCACAAACTGGGCCTTGTCCTCGCAGGCCCCTGGAACTGCTTTCATCGATCCACCAACCTTGGGGCTCAGAGCTTTCCTCTTGACTTCAGCCTCAAAACCACTTTTGGCCGTAATCCCAAGTGCCAGATTCAAAAATACCGAACGTCCACCAATTCCTCACACACCAAAGTCACCTCCACAAACTCAGACTTTTCATCGCGGGCCCCGGGAACCGCTTTCATCGCCCTACCAACCTTGGGGCTCAGGGCTTTCCTCTTGACTTCAGCCTCAAAACCACCTTTGGCTGTGTTCCCAAGGGCCGGGGGCTAAAATACCCAACGTGCACCAATTGCTCCCACACTGAAGAAGTCAGGTCCACAAAATGCTCCTTGTCCTCGCTGGCCCCTGGAACCGCTTTCATCGCCCCACCAACCTTGGGGCTCAGGCCCTTCCTCTTGACTTCAGCCTCAAAATCACTTCTTACCATTTTCCCCAGGCCCGGGACAAAAATACCGAGCGTCCTCCAATTCCTCCCACACTGAAGAAGTCAGCTCCACAAACTGGGCCTTGTCCTCGCTGGCCCCCTGGAACCGCTTTCATCGCCCCACCAACCTTGGGGCTCAGGCCTTGCCTCTTGACTTCAGCCTCAAAACTGCCTTTGGCCATTTTCCATGGAACCAGGGGCAAAAATACAGAACGTCCAGCAATTGCTCCCACACCGAAGAAGTCACCTCCAGAAACTCAGCCTTGTCCTCGTGGACCCCTGGAATCGCTTTCATCACCCCACCAACCTTGGCGCTCAGGCCTTTCCTCTTGACTTCAGCCTCAAAACCACCTTTCGCTGTTTTCGCAATGTCCAGGAGCAAAAATACGGAAAGTCCAGCAATAGCTCCCACACTGAAGAAGTCTGCTCCACAAACTGGGCCTTGTCCTCACGGGCCCCTGGAATTGCTTTCATCGCCCACCAACCTGGGGGCTCAGTCCTTTCCTCTTGACCTCAGCCGCAAAACCACATTTTGCCATTTTCGCAACGGTCAGCGATAATAATACCGAAAGACCAGCAATTGCTCCCATCCTGAAGGGGACAGCACACCAAGTTGGGCCTTGATTTACGTTTCTCCTGGAACTGCTTTCATCACCCCACAAACGTGGGGGCTCAGGGCTTTCATCTTGATTTCAGCCTGAAAACCACCTTTTGCCGTTTTCCATCGAACCTGGGGCAAAAATAGCGAACATCCAGCAATTGCTCCCACACCGAAGTCACCTCCGCAAACTGGGCCTTGTCCTCGCGGGCGTCTGGAACCGCTTTCATCACTCCACCAACCTTGGGGCTCAGGCCTTTCCTCTTGACTTCAGCCTCAAAACCGCCTTTGGCCATTTTCACTAAAACAGGGGGCAAAAATTCCAAACCTCCAGCAATTGCTCCCACACCAAAGAAGTCAGCTCCACAAACTGGGCCTTGTCCTTGCGGGCCCCTGGAACCGATTTCATCGCCCCACAAACCTTGGCGTTCAGGGCTTTCCTCTTGACTTCAGCCTCAAAACCACCTTCTGCCGTTTTCCATCGAACCGGAGGCAAAAATAGCGAAATGTCCAAAAATTGATCCCACACCAAAGAAGTCAGCTCCACAAATTGGGCCTTGTCCTCGCGGGCCCCTGGAACCGCTTTCATCACCCCACCAACCTTGGCGCTCAGGATTTTCCTCTTGACTTCAGCCTAAAAACCACCTTTCGCCGTTTTCCCAATGTCCGAGTGCAAAACTACCAAAAGTCCACCAATTGCTCCCACACTGAAGAAGTCAGCTCCACAAACTGCCCCTTTTCCTCGCGGGCCCCTGGAACCGCTTTCATTGCTCCACCAACCTTGGGGCTCAGGGCTTTCCTCTTGACTTCAGCCTCAAAATCACTTCTTGCCATTTTCCCCAGGCCCGGGACAAAAATACCGCACGTCCTCCAATTCCTCCCACACCGAAGAAGTCAGCTCCACAAACGGGGCCTTGTCCTCGCTGGCCCCTGGAACCGCTTTCATCGCCCCACCAACCTTGGGGCTCAGGGCTTTCCTCTTGACTTCAGCCTCAAAACCACCTTTGGCCGTGTTCCCAAGGGCCGGGTGCAAAAATACCGAAAGTCCAGCAATTGCTCCCACACCGAAGAAGTCAGCTCCACAATCTGGGCCTTGTCCTCGCTGGCCCCTGGAACCGCTTTCATCGCCCCACAAACCTTGGGGCTCAGGGCTTTCCTCTTGACTTCAGCCTCAAAACCACCTTTGCTGTTTTCCGTCGAACCGGGTGCAAAAATAGCGAAATGTCCAACAATTGATCCCACACCAAAGAACTCAGCTCCACAAACTGGGCCTTGTCCTCGCGGGCCCCTGGAACCGCTTTCATTGCCCCACCAACCTTGGCGCTCAGGCCTTTCCTCTTGACTTCAGCCTCAAAACCAGCTTTTGCCATTTTAGCTATTTCCGGTGGTAAATTAGGACAATGGCAGAGAGAGGTGATGCGTCCAGTGGTCAGGCAGCTCAAAGGGGAGGCAAGCCATTAACTGTGCACACCGTCAGAGTTGAAGAGGAAAGGGTAACCAAAATGGTTGTAGATGGCAATGGGAGACTTAAAGCAAGGAGAAGCCACTGAGTTTGCCATGACAGCACATTCTGGGGGTTCATGCTAGAAAGCGTTTTTACTGCCGCTCGGTTTGGGAACAGAGTCAGTGCTGGGGGAGCTGGGAAATTCCGGGGATGCCGCTTGTGGATGGCGGTTGTTGAGTGACCTCACTGCTGTTCCTCCCTTTGCAAGGTGTGAGAATCTGGCCGAAGTGAACGCTCTCCTGTGGCAGCAGCTGGAGAAGGCGAGCGAGGTGAATGCCGCCCTCCAAGAAGATGTTGGCAAACTGAGGGTGGATTGGATGGGGGCCCAGGAGGAGCTGGAAACGAAGGAGAGGGAATGGCGCACGGAACGTGAGGTGAGGCTGGGCTGCGGGAATGTGAGAGGCGATGCCAGCGTGGCGTGAGGATGTGTTTTATCTGTGGCCTCGAGACCGTGGTGTGAGAAGGTTGGGGCTCTGCTGAGGATGTGTGGGTGTTGAGGAGCAGAAGACAGGGCTGTGGGATGGGGGAGTGTCAGCAACTTGTGGTGATGGAAGAGGCCCACCTGCTGTGGCCGTGCTGCTCAGTCCTAAAGGCAAATGCTGCTGTTGCTGGGCACTGTAGAGCAGTCCCACGGGAGCGCTGGTCTTCCTGATAGGTGTTAAATCTCAGCCCAGAGCAGCAGAGACCAGAGGGAGATGATGAATGGGGATGAGCTTGCTTTGGCGAGAGCCACTGCTGCAGGAGAAGGGTGGATGTTCCCTTCTTTGCAGTCAGGTGGCAGCTCTCCTGAGGATGCTTCTGTGGTGCCTCTTCAGTGCTTGATGCCCCTGTTGGAACAGTTCTGAAAGGAGACCTCGCGGTGGTGGTTGTACTCTCTCCCCTCTGAGAGACTTGTACAGTGACAGCAAAGGCTGAACCGGCATTTCTTTTTGTCTTTGCATCTTCAGCTTTATGACAGCCACTTCAGGGATGACCGAACCGTCTGCTCAGCCTGTGGCGTCAGATGGTGACCTTCCGCCGTCAGTTCCTGGAGATGAAGACTGCCACTGACCGGTGAGTAGAAGCTGAGGCGAGATCTCCTGCAGGAAAATGTTGCTTCCCTTCTACNCAGCAGCCAAAGCTGGGCCTTGTCCTCGCTGGCTCCGGGAGCCGCTTTCATTGCCCCACCAACCTTGGGGCTCAGAGCTTTCCTCTTGACTTCAGTCTCTAAACAACCTTTGGCCGTGATCCCAAGGGCCAGCGTCAAAAATACCGAACGTCCACCAATTTCTCAGACACTGAAGTCACCTCCACAAACTCAGCTTTTTCATCGCAGGCCCCGGGAACCGCTTTCATCGCTCCACCAACCTTGGGGCTCAGGCCTTGCCTCTTGACTTCAGCCTCAAAACCACCTTTGGCTGTGTTCCCAAGGGCTGGGGTCTAAAATACCCAACGTCCACCAATTGCTCCCACACTGAAGAAGTCAGCTCCACAAACTGGGCCTTGTCCTCTCTGGCCCCTGGAACCGCTTCCATCGCCCTACCAAACTTGGGGCTCAGGCCTTTCCTCTTGACATCAGCCTCAAAACTGCCTTTGGCCATTTTCCCAAGAACGGGGGCCAAAAATTCCAAACGTCCAGCAATTGCTCCCACACCGAAGAAGTCAGCTCCACAAACTGGGCCTTGTCCTCGCAGGCCCCTGGAACTGCTTTCATCGATCCACCAACCTTGGGGCTCAGAGCTTTCCTCTTGACTTCAGCCTCAAAACCACTTTTGGCCGTAATCCCAAGTGCCAGATTCAAAAATACCGAACGTCCACCAATTCCTCACACACCAAAGTCACCTCCACAAACTCAGACTTTTCATCGCGGGCCCCGGGAACCGCTTTCATCGCCCTACCAACCTTGGGGCTCAGGGCTTTCCTCTTGACTTCAGCCTCAAAACCACCTTTGGCTGTGTTCCCAAGGGCCGGGGGCTAAAATACCCAACGTGCACCAATTGCTCCCACACTGAAGAAGTCAGGTCCACAAAATGCTCCTTGTCCTCGCTGGCCCCTGGAACCGCTTTCATCGCCCCACCAACCTTGGGGCTCAGGCCCTTCCTCTTGACTTCAGCCTCAAAATCACTTCTTACCATTTTCCCCAGGCCCGGGACAAAAATACCGAGCGTCCTCCAATTCCTCCCACACTGAAGAAGTCAGCTCCACAAACTGGGCCTTGTCCTCGCTGGCCCCCTGGAACCGCTTTCATCGCCCCACCAACCTTGGGGCTCAGGCCTTGCCTCTTGACTTCAGCCTCAAAACTGCCTTTGGCCATTTTCCATGGAACCAGGGGCAAAAATACAGAACGTCCAGCAATTGCTCCCACACCGAAGAAGTCACCTCCAGAAACTCAGCCTTGTCCTCGTGGACCCCTGGAATCGCTTTCATCACCCCACCAACCTTGGCGCTCAGGCCTTTCCTCTTGACTTCAGCCTCAAAACCACCTTTCGCTGTTTTCGCAATGTCCAGGAGCAAAAATACGGAAAGTCCAGCAATAGCTCCCACACTGAAGAAGTCTGCTCCACAAACTGGGCCTTGTCCTCACGGGCCCCTGGAATTGCTTTCATCGCCCACCAACCTGGGGGCTCAGTCCTTTCCTCTTGACCTCAGCCGCAAAACCACATTTTGCCATTTTCGCAACGGTCAGCGATAATAATACCGAAAGACCAGCAATTGCTCCCATCCTGAAGGGGACAGCACACCAAGTTGGGCCTTGATTTACGTTTCTCCTGGAACTGCTTTCATCACCCCACAAACGTGGGGGCTCAGGGCTTTCATCTTGATTTCAGCCTGAAAACCACCTTTTGCCGTTTTCCATCGAACCTGGGGCAAAAATAGCGAACATCCAGCAATTGCTCCCACACCGAAGTCACCTCCGCAAACTGGGCCTTGTCCTCGCGGGCGTCTGGAACCGCTTTCATCACTCCACCAACCTTGGGGCTCAGGCCTTTCCTCTTGACTTCAGCCTCAAAACCGCCTTTGGCCATTTTCACTAAAACAGGGGGCAAAAATTCCAAACCTCCAGCAATTGCTCCCACACCAAAGAAGTCAGCTCCACAAACTGGGCCTTGTCCTTGCGGGCCCCTGGAACCGATTTCATCGCCCCACAAACCTTGGCGTTCAGGGCTTTCCTCTTGACTTCAGCCTCAAAACCACCTTCTGCCGTTTTCCATCGAACCGGAGGCAAAAATAGCGAAATGTCCAAAAATTGATCCCACACCAAAGAAGTCAGCTCCACAAATTGGGCCTTGTCCTCGCGGGCCCCTGGAACCGCTTTCATCACCCCACCAACCTTGGCGCTCAGGATTTTCCTCTTGACTTCAGCCTAAAAACCACCTTTCGCCGTTTTCCCAATGTCCGAGTGCAAAACTACCAAAAGTCCACCAATTGCTCCCACACTGAAGAAGTCAGCTCCACAAACTGCCCCTTTTCCTCGCGGGCCCCTGGAACCGCTTTCATTGCTCCACCAACCTTGGGGCTCAGGGCTTTCCTCTTGACTTCAGCCTCAAAATCACTTCTTGCCATTTTCCCCAGGCCCGGGACAAAAATACCGCACGTCCTCCAATTCCTCCCACACCGAAGAAGTCAGCTCCACAAACGGGGCCTTGTCCTCGCTGGCCCCTGGAACCGCTTTCATCGCCCCACCAACCTTGGGGCTCAGGGCTTTCCTCTTGACTTCAGCCTCAAAACCACCTTTGGCCGTGTTCCCAAGGGCCGGGTGCAAAAATACCGAAAGTCCAGCAATTGCTCCCACACCGAAGAAGTCAGCTCCACAATCTGGGCCTTGTCCTCGCTGGCCCCTGGAACCGCTTTCATCGCCCCACAAACCTTGGGGCTCAGGGCTTTCCTCTTGACTTCAGCCTCAAAACCACCTTTGCTGTTTTCCGTCGAACCGGGTGCAAAAATAGCGAAATGTCCAACAATTGATCCCACACCAAAGAACTCAGCTCCACAAACTGGGCCTTGTCCTCGCGGGCCCCTGGAACCGCTTTCATTGCCCCACCAACCTTGGCGCTCAGGCCTTTCCTCTTGACTTCAGCCTCAAAACCAGCTTTTGCCATTTTAGCTATTTCCGGTGGTAAATTAGGACAATGGCAGAGAGAGGTGATGCGTCCAGTGGTCAGGCAGCTCAAAGGGGAGGCAAGCCATTAACTGTGCACACCGTCAGAGTTGAAGAGGAAAGGGTAACCAAAATGGTTGTAGATGGCAATGGGAGACTTAAAGCAAGGAGAAGCCACTGAGTTTGCCATGACAGCACATTCTGGGGGTTCATGCTAGAAAGCGTTTTTACTGCCGCTCGGTTTGGGAACAGAGTCAGTGCTGGGGGAGCTGGGAAATTCCGGGGATGCCGCTTGTGGATGGCGGTTGTTGAGTGACCTCACTGCTGTTCCTCCCTTTGCAAGGTGTGAGAATCTGGCCGAAGTGAACGCTCTCCTGTGGCAGCAGCTGGAGAAGGCGAGCGAGGTGAATGCCGCCCTCCAAGAAGATGTTGGCAAACTGAGGGTGGATTGGATGGGGGCCCAGGAGGAGCTGGAAACGAAGGAGAGGGAATGGCGCACGGAACGTGAGGTGAGGCTGGGCTGCGGGAATGTGAGAGGCGATGCCAGCGTGGCGTGAGGATGTGTTTTATCTGTGGCCTCGAGACCGTGGTGTGAGAAGGTTGGGGCTCTGCTGAGGATGTGTGGGTGTTGAGGAGCAGAAGACAGGGCTGTGGGATGGGGGAGTGTCAGCAACTTGTGGTGATGGAAGAGGCCCACCTGCTGTGGCCGTGCTGCTCAGTCCTAAAGGCAAATGCTGCTGTTGCTGGGCACTGTAGAGCAGTCCCACGGGAGCGCTGGTCTTCCTGATAGGTGTTAAATCTCAGCCCAGAGCAGCAGAGACCAGAGGGAGATGATGAATGGGGATGAGCTTGCTTTGGCGAGAGCCACTGCTGCAGGAGAAGGGTGGATGTTCCCTTCTTTGCAGTCAGGTGGCAGCTCTCCTGAGGATGCTTCTGTGGTGCCTCTTCAGTGCTTGATGCCCCTGTTGGAACAGTTCTGAAAGGAGACCTCGCGGTGGTGGTTGTACTCTCTCCCCTCTGAGAGACTTGTACAGTGACAGCAAAGGCTGAACCGGCATTTCTTTTTGTCTTTGCATCTTCAGCTTTATGACAGCCACTTCAGGGATGACCGAACCGTCTGCTCAGCCTGTGGCGTCAGATGGTGACCTTCCGCCGTCAGTTCCTGGAGATGAAGACTGCCACTGACCGGTGAGTAGAAGCTGAGGCGAGATCTCCTGCAGGAAAATGTTGCTTCCCTTCTACGCCTGCTTTTTTGAGCCTGGCTGTTAGGTTAGTTGCGGCTGAAGGTATGATTTGTGCTCTGGCTGTGGGAAGCAATGTCAGGAAGTGTGCTTCAGGCTCTTTTCAGAATCCTGAGAATCTGCCTTAAATCGCACTGAGTTTCTTTCCCCCCTACTTCTGATGCAAGGATCACCCATGAATACATGTATTTTTTTTTCTTCTCATTTCCAGCTTACATTTGTTCTGGTCAGTTTGTATCCGCTTATTCCTGTACCAACAGTGTTGAGAGAAAGAACAGCTTCTCTACCCTGTTACTGCATTTATCCGGTTTCTTTGGCTGAGTTTGATGGCTCTTTCTATGCTTGTTTTGTTGTTGTTGGGCTCTCTGAGGTTCCCTTCTCACAGTTGCCTTCTACACCAACAGCTTTTACTCTTGCACGATGACGTGCTTCAGAAGCGAGTCAGCTGCTAATGATGGTGGTGTGAACATTGGCCCTTTCTTTATTCTGCAGAGATTTGTCAGAGCTGAAGGCAGAGCAAATGAGGCTTTCTGGCTCCGTCATTGCAAACTGCTCCCGCCTCAGCTCCAGCGTGAGGTGCTTACAAGCCCAGGGGGACCTGGAGAAGATGGAGCTTCAAGAGAGGTAAAGGTGTTTTCAACTTTGGTGTTACAGAATCACAGAATGACAGAATCACACAGAATGGTCAGGGTTGGAAGGGCCCTCTGGAGCTCACCCAGTCCAACCCCCTGCCAGAGCAGGGGCACCTACAGCAGTTGCACAGGACGGCGTCCAGGCAGGTTTGGAATGTCTCCAGAGTGGGAGACTCCACCACCTCTGTGGGCAGCCTGTGTCAGTGCTCTGCCAGTTCCTCCTCATGTTTAGATGGAACTTCCTATGTTCAAGTTTGTGCCCGTTACCTCTTGTCCTATCACTGGGCTCCACTGAAAAAAGACTGTTCCCATCCCCCTGGCACCCTCCCTATCAATACTTATAAGTATTGATAAGATCCCCCCTCAGTCTTCTTTTTCCTAGACTGAAAAGCCCCAAGTGCCTCAGCCTTTCCTCGTAAGAAAGATGCTCCAGTCCCCTCATCATCACTGTAGCCCTTTGCTGGATCCTCTCCAGCACTTCCCTGTCCTTCTTGAACCGGGGAGCCCAAAACAGGACACAGTACTCCAGATGCGGCCTCCCCAGGGCAAAGTAGAGGGGGAGGATGACCTCCCTCCACCTGCTGGCCATGCTCTTCTTGATGCACCCCAGGACGCCATTGGCCTTCTTGGCCACCAGGGCACATTGCTGGCTCACGGTCATCCTGTTGTCCACCAGGACTCCCAGGTCCCCTTCCACAGAGCTGCTCTCTAGGAGGTCAGCCCCCAACCTGTACTGATGCATGGGGTTATTCCTCCCCAGGGGAGGAACGTTCTCTTCTGTGGCCGCCTCTTGGATTCCTCGATGGGCTGTGTTCCCATTTAAAAGCTCTGTCTCTTGTACAGCCCTTTTTCTCTCCAGGGCTGTGCTACAGGAGTTGGGAGAGATTTGCCCAGCACCGTCATAAGCTCTGTAGCACCTCTGCACTGACAATTCCTCAGTCAGGAAAATTCCTGCGTTCTTTAGGTGTCAATAGAAAGGCGTTGGAAATTGGTCCAACTGCCGTCTCTGGGACACAGTATGTCCTCTTGGTTTTGGAAACGAGAGTGTGTTTACATTCAACACTCGTCCGTCTTTCCCCTTCTCACAGACTGAAGGACTTAGCGGCGCTTGAAGAAAACCATTCCTTATTACAGCGTGAGTTGGTGGTGGCGAGAGAGGCGCTGGAGGAATCGCACCGTCAGAGGGATGTGCTGCAGCGAGAGAAACGTGAGCTTAGCACGGCCCTGGAGAAGGTATGGTCACCTTGTGAGAGCAAGACCCCCCCAGATGCTGTTTGTGGCAGCAGAAGAGGGGGAACGTGTTGTTGTCCTTCTTGGGAAGCGGTGATGAGGCCACAGAGGCTCTTTGGGGTAGTTGGTCCCCCCATGCTCATTGGGAGGGCTGAAGTGGGGGTATGTCAGAGACACGCCGGGGATGTGGAGTGTCCGCTCGAAGGCAGGGATTTTCCTGCCTCTGTTGTCACGTTGTTCTTTTGTCTCTGCAGTCAGAGCAGTCAGTGGCAGAGCTGAGAGGGGCTCAGAAGAAGCTGAGTGCTGAACTCGCTGATCTGCGTGTGGCAACAGCCAACGTGAGCAGTACCAATGAAGCTCTGGCCCTGGATAAAGCGCGGCTGAAGAAACTTGTGCTGCAGGTGAGCAGGGTTGGCAAAGGTGTTGCCAGATGTTCATCTCCAGCTGCTGCTGCTTCTCAGAGCTCGTGCCTTCCGACAGCGTGACCGACTGACGATGGAAATGTTGTTCCTCTTTCTGTCCGAGCCAAACCTTCTTCACAGTGAGTCTGAGTGTATTTGATTTGCCGTGTGCTTCTGTGCTTGCAGCTGGAGCAGAAGAATGAAGGTCTGTCGGGTGAAGTGGAGGAGCTGGAGAGAGCAAAGATCTCTGCCCAGGAGCAGCTGAGCTCGTGTGAAAGAAGAAATGAGGAGCTGTGGGCAGAGAAAGCGCAGCTGGAGCAGCTGCTGAAGAAAGCCGAGGAGCAGCAAGAGGGGCTGCGGGTAGAGCTGAGGATCCTGGCAGAGGAGAAGGCAGAAGCCCAAGAGAAGCTCACTGAGGTGAGACCAAAAACCTGGTGCTTCTGGGCGGGCGTTTGGCTGCGTGGCTCCGTGAAGCTGTGTCTGTTGGGTTTGGCAGTGGTTTTGCCAAGGAGACCCTCAGTAGTGCTGGAGGTGAGGAGGCTTTGTTTGCTCCTTTTTGGAAAGGTGTTGGTGTCTTGTGGAGCTGTTGTGCAGTTGTGGGAGTTGTCCTCCACTTCTGCAGCCCACAGCACAGGAGCTCTTTGTCCTGTAGGCGCTTCAGGCGTGGCAGTGGGTGGCTCTGCAGAGAGCTCCCGAGAAAGGACTCTCACTGTATTTTGTCCCGCTTTCAGGCTCAGGGGCAGCTCGAGTGGGCGAGCAGTGGGCTGGAGCAGTTGCGCCAGGAGTGCTGTGGCCAAGGGCACGCACTGGCCGAGGTGTGCGAAGAGAAGGACTTGCTGGTGCGTGAGAAGGCTGCCCTAGAGGTGCGACTGGCAGCCACGGAGCGGGACAGACAAGGCCTTTCCGAGCAGCTGGCAGAGGCCAGGTAAAGGCAGGGAGGAGACCCTGGGCAGGACAGGGTTTAATGTCTGCAGTGATCACGGTGGTAATCATTCCACGAGGACTTTCTGCCTCCTGTGTGCTTTTCGGAGGTTTTCACTTCCATGGGCAGACAATGGAAGACTGTCAAGCCAAAACCAACCTGCGCCGTCATTTGAAGGTTATTTCTCTGACAGCTAAAGCTGGCAAAGCTCTCCTGAGCCTTGGGCTCACATTTATGCCCCGTCACATGTTCCTGGGATCTTCAGAATTCAGGGCTATGGCATAGGGACGTTGTGAGTAGGACGCAGTGGGAGGATTCCTAGAATAAAAAGAAGAAGAAAAAAGGAAAAAATAGGGAGATGTTTGTCCACCTCTATGGTGTTTTTCAGAAAACTCCTGAAGTGGCAGAGCTGTACAAATGGTGTTTCAGAGATGGTTTGTCACGCTTCTGGACTTTTACATGTTACCGCTCCCGAGCAGGTTGTTAGCCAGGCTGATAGACACCGTTTGGACGTAGTGTGTTTCTTGAGAGCTGCTGCTTCTTCCGTGCTCCAGCTTCTCTTAGTTGATGCAGCTGAATTCTGTTTGGTCCGTTATTGGGCTGTTCTTAAATGTTCAGCTCCAGTTTTTCTCTGGAAGTCACCACAGTTTAAACAGAAGGATACGCGTTTCTCATCTCTGATACTTCTGGTTCCCATAAAATGGAGTTCTGATTTCTCACTGGTGCTGCTCCAAGCATGAGATTTTAAGGAAAGCCTGGCCACTGCCTCGGAGGGGCTGCATTGCTGTGGCAGAAGTGGCAGAAATGAGCTTTCTGTGTACACGTTCCGTGGGAGCCATTTTCCGTAGGCAGGGGTGGGGGTCTGGAACCGCTTCTTCCTGGAGTAACTCCCTGTGGGTGTCAGGAGCAAGAAACTCCTGTCTCTTCCTCTTGGCGATTTGCAGGTCAGTGAAGCAGACCCTGGAATCCCGCCTGTTTGAGGCTCAGCAGCGCTTATCTCAGGTGGAGGTGACCAGGAGTCATCTTGAAATGCAGCTGCACACAGTCACGCAGGCCAGGGAGGTGATGCAAGGTGAGAGGCTGGTGTTTGTGGAGATGCCCCTGCCTGGGGCAGGTGGTATCAAAGAGCTCTCTGTCCGCAGTGCTTCTGAGGAGTGAAGGAGCTGGAGAGAGATCCCTCCCACCCTGAAAATCGGATGGCTTGAGGTCAGTAAAGTCCGAAGCGTTGTTTGTGCGGGCACTGAGTGTGCCGTTTGTCCTGTTTGCAGGGGAGGTGAAGTGCCTTCGATGGGAGCTGGAAGCAGAGAGAGATCTCCTGAAGCGGGAACGGGAACAGGCGGCGCGACAGCTCTTGCGCACAGAACAGCAGCATGCTGCCATGGCAGCTCAGCGAGAAGAGGAACGCACCAGAGCGGAAAATGCCAAGCAAGAGGTGAAGAGTGTGAAAGGAGAACTTGTGTGGTTGTTTGCAAGGCTGGAGCTGTGGGAGATGGCTGGATATCGGGCTGCGTGGAGCATGCCCTCCGTGTTTTCTGTGTGGAACTTGGTGGGGAGAAAGGCGAGCAGGGCTGTCTGTGGGACTGGGAATGAGAGCTCTCATAGGATGCCAGGCAGGAGCGTCACCGTTCAGTTGAGATTTTTGCGCTGCTTTTGTGTTTTGTTTAAGACTTACCTCAGAGTATCTTGACAGTTCTCCTAACTGTCCTCTGTTGATATTTACTGGTACCCCCAACCGTGTCTCCAGGGATTGAAATGACAGGGCAGCACTCAGAGGTGACAGCGTGTCCCTGCAATGTCAGTACTTTACCCAAGTCTACCTTAATACGGAAGTAGTTTTCACCAAACCCCACTTAGAATACAGTGGTTTTCTGAAGGAGCTGCTAGCTTCAGCCCTCTGGCAGCCTTGCATTTTCTGCACTGCTAGCGAAGTGCAAAAGAGGCTGTTGAAAGACAGTCAGGACACAGCAGAAGATGAGGGATACCCTCACCAGCAAGGCGAGACACTTGAGAAAAGCCACACATTTTGCTGTTAGATGACTAGGAGTTAGTGGCAGATTCAGTCCCAGATGGACGGTGGATGGACCGTGTTTATCCTGCCAGTCTCCCTTAGGAAGCTGTGTCTCCAAGGGGGCAGATGAGGAGCGAGGAGACCAGCAGCACATTGCTTGGAGAAGGCGTGAACCCATCCGTCTTTGAGTGTCGCCACACAGCTTTTGTATGGGAAGTTCCATCCCGTCTTCTCTGTGTTTTGTGCAGGTCCTGCTGGAAAAGCAGCGTGAGAAGAGCGCTGTGTTAGAGACGCACGGCAAAGGGAGGGAGAGCTGAGAGAAGCGTCCCAGCAGCTGGAGCAGCTGAGGCAGGAGGTGAAGGAGCAGCAAGAGAAGGGGCAGGTCAGTGTGAGGAGCAGGGCAGGTTGAAAGAAGAGGCGGTGGGCAAGTGGCCGTAAGCTGGGAGAGGCTGGGAGAGGCAGGTAAGAGAGTGAGGGGCAGGAGGAAGGAGAGAAACCCCAAGTGGTGGGTGCGAGGAGGCGAGGACTACTGCAGGCCCTGAAAGCACAGAGCCTGGTAAGCTCCAGAGATGAGCAAGAGGAAGGAGGGGTTCCAGTGGCAGCAGAGGTGGGGAGCAAAGCAGAAAGAAGTGGCTGAAGGAATGTGCTTTTGCGACGGAAAGAGGAAAAAGCTGAACGCAATGGCAGGTGCCAGTAACTGCTCTGCATTTGTTTTCACAGAACATCACAGAAAAGCTGCAAGCAGAGCTGCAGGAAGCTCAAAATATGATGAAGGCAGTGGAGAAGAGGCACGAGGAAGAAATCAGCACCATGAGAGAGGAGATGCAGATCCTTCATCAGCAGAGGTATGCCCTACAAAACCAGGTGACTGCCACTGGAGGGGCAGTTCAGATTTAGGATGAAACCCAATGATAGGTAGATGGAATTATTGAACCTTTTCCTTTCTGTTTTGCAGCACGACCGAGACAGACTGCAAACAGTTAAAGAAAAAGTGGATTGGGAGCTACAACTTCTTCAGCAGACTCTGACAAAGAAGGATGAAGAGATCAAGTCCCAGAGAGACAGAGTCAGGTCTTTAGAGAAGACTCTGGCAAGGAGGGAACAAGAGCTGAGGGGGCAGAGTGAACTCCTGAAACAATTGACATCAGCTTTGCGATGGAAAGGTGACGATGAGACGCTAAAGAAACAACTCCAGAAACTCCGAAATTGGGAGGAAGAGGAAGCAGAGAAGAGGAAGTCCTCCAGGAGAGAGAGGGTCTCTTGCAAAGGCAGAAGGAGCTCACCCAGCAACTGGAAGATGAGCGGAGAGCAAAGCGGGAAGCAGCGGAGCGTGTGATTGCTGTTTTGAAGCAGACTGAAAGCGGAGAAATTGAATGGAAGGAGAAGGCACAAGCACCGGCTCGTGCCCTGTCCAAGAGCGAAATGGCCAACGGGACTCTGAGGGAAGAAATCGCCGTCCTGCAGAGTATGTTTTCCAAGAGGGACAGGGACCGGTTCCATCTTCAGGTAGGCACTGTGACTGATCATCAGTCTACTGCAATGTCTGTGAAGGATTCTAAAGATCTTTCCCATCTGTCCTGGTTTGAGGTAAAACAGAACCAATTTTGTTCAGTAACTTCGCTTCTTAGCTGGGCCTCTTCTAACTACTGAAATTAACAGCATATTGTGCAGACAATGTTCACTTTCTCAGAGTNGGTTTTGTATATATTTTTCATTATTTCTTTTTATTTTATTATTAATATTTCATTAAAGTAGTTTAGTTCCTTCTAAACTCATAAGTCTCTTTTTCCTCCTCTACCTCTCTCTCTGAAGAGGGGTAGAGGGGAGCATCTGTCGGTCCCATCTGGGGTCCCCTAGGTCCCCAGTAGCCGATTTGGCCTAAACCACGACACCATCCAAGGACAAGGGGTAGAACTATAGGCAGGAGAATATAGCGTGGAGGTCGAAGAGGATGACCAAAGGTGTTAAATAGCTTCCCTAAGAGGAACCTGTAAATGTGGAAGTCTTCAAGATGGACAAGAAATGGCTGAGAGAGGGACCTGGAAAAAGCATATGTTTGTAATTTGTACATGTTTGTAAAACCATGAAGCGGTGGAATAGAAAATGAATGTTTCCAGTCTCTCTCTGAACAGAATGGGGGACATTGAACAAAACTAGCATGCAGCATGTCCAGAACAAACAACTCCAAGGTCCAGAATTTCTCCTGGGTGATCTGGAGGAGGGCCCCTAGGAAGGAGGTGTGTTGTTTTGGCCTGCGGAGCAGGAGAAGATGGGACGTAGCACTGTCCATTCCTGAGTCTGGTCACTCTCCGAGATGTGTCGATTGTGGCCCGTCTAACCTGTCTGTGGCACCAGCTCACGTAATCTCCCCTCTGAATTCCCAGCAGCCTATTGCAGAAGGGCAGCAGCTACCATGGCCCTTGGAGAAGAGGCTCCTGTCAGAGCGGGTGGAATGTCTGGAGCGAGCAGTTGCACAGCTGGACCTGGAGAAGACGGAGCTGAAGATCTACAATGCCGACCTCAGGAGGACTTTGGAGGAGGTAAAACAGGCTTTCGCTGCCTCTGCAAAGGCTCCCAGTCCTCTGGAAGACACCGCGTTTCCACAGACAGCACTTTGGAGTCCTCTGCTTGTTTCCTTCCCTCCGCCTCTTTCCCCCGTGGAAACACACTTTTGTCTTTTCCCTCTCTTCTGGCACCCCGTTGCCTTCGCAAATACACCTTCACTGCGGTACCCCCCTTCTTGCCCCAGTGTCCCCATACATACACAATGCAATGAAGAGTCTCTGAGCAGACAGCTCCTTGCCCTGCTGTCCAGAGGTGCCTTTGCTCCTTGTTTGGTGGCAGGTTTCTGTGACCCTTTCTGCTCTGCAACGTGCAGGTGGAATGTGAGCGGAGGAGACTGAAGAGACTTTGCAGAGGTCGGTCGCTGCCAGATGCAGGTGGCATTTGTCTCGCTGAGGCTGACCAGCAGGAGATGCCTGCTTCTAGCCAGGTGAGAACAGACCCCTCCCCCCTTCCTTGGTGGAGGAGGCTCTGGCCGTACGAAGGACGGATGGCAAATCCCAGTGGCAGCAGCCCCAAGTGTGGACCTCACAGAAGTTGAAGATAGATGGTGGCCCTGACCAAAGGGGAGGCCAAAAAGAAATCCTTGCCTTTTCTTCACAGGCGGACTTCAACACGTGCTGCAGTCGTTGAGTAGCTGAGTTGCAGAAGCAGGTGAGGAGCAGGAAAGCTCTCCTCAAAAGCCACTGTGGCTGTAGTGATGGGCACAACTTTGCGCGATGCCACATCCCGAGTTTGGTTTGGCTGTCGGGAAGGGAGTCCAGCAGGCAGTGGGAATACCCAGTCAGACACGTCTGTTGGCCACGGCCAAACAGCATCATTCACCGAGGTCTAGTCTCTGATGTGCCCACAGGTCAGGCAGGGTGGGAGAGGGAGTGGAGGAGCCTCAGATAACTGGAACCCATCGGAAAACTGAGAATATTCAAAGGATGTTCCCCTTGAGTGTTCCTCATCTCGGTGACCCTTCCTATTTCCCCTTTCCATGCGCTCACTGCCAAGTTTCTAAACTCGATGATAACAGAGCAGCTCTTGAGTGCCCGGTGTAAGCAGCAGCCCTCCTGCTGAGGAAGAAGCCTGTGGAACTGAGGGGGCAGCAGCCCAAATGTGTCTGTGGAAAAAAGGAGCTGGGTTACTGAATCCTGTGGGAACCTCTCTCGTTCATCTCCACGTGAGGTCTGGGTGTTGTGCGTGTGAACGGTGTGCCAGAAAGCAACTGGAATGGTTGGTGATGTGAGCTGAGGTGAGGGTGACTCTGGGAAGCTGTGAGTTCCATTGCAGGAGGAGAGAGTGTTTGTCGGGGCGGGCGTCAGAGGGTGCGTCTTCCCCGACAGCCGCTACCGTGGAGCTGCGGATGGGCCCAAGCGCGTGGGCTTGTCTGAGCTCGGCCTTTTGCCTCTTTCAGGTGTCCCTTCTGCAGCCGATGCTGGCGCACGATGGCTGTGCGAAGAGCCGCCCGAAGCCGTGAGCCCTTCGGCGAGAGCTGGCCGAGTCCTTGGCAGCCGCGGTGCGGGAGCCCAAAGCTGCTGTTGCGGCGGCAGAGACTCAGGAGCTGGGCTGAACCTTCTTTTCCTGCTGAGGAGCAGCTGCAGCATCGCGGGGTCCCTGTCTTGTGCCCTTCGCGGGAACGTGTTCTGTGTGGCTGTGGGCAATGGGGGGGCAGTTGTCCTGTGACAAGCTCAGTATTGTTGGTTCGCCAAACCTAAAAACTCACATTGTTACATTGTTTCATGAAAGGCACCTGCTTGGCAGGATGGGGCAAGATAGCCAACATTCTGCTAAGCAAGCAAGGCCGAGCTGCAAGGTCGGGTTATGCTAACATCATAAATTGTGAAAAGACTTGGAGGAGGGGAAGGGGGGCTCAGGAAGAAGAAGAGTACGTGATGTGAGGAAGACATGGAGCCTTCATCCCTGCGACCACCAGGAGGCAAAAGAAGGCAGAGAACGACCCCCTAGCAACAAACCCGCAGACGCAGAGTACACCACTAAAAGAAACGCCTATACCGGAAGAAGAAGAGTATAAAACCATAGACTTTCGGAAACGGGGTGCGCGCCGTCGGCGGAGTGAGACTCCCGGGCCGCCCAGCGCTGTTTTGCTTGCTGCCGCTTGCTAATAAATACTTCAATTTTAATTGGCTCCGTCTCCTCGCCTCAATTTGTGAGACTAACTTATAACAGTCCTGTTTCGGTTTGTCTCCGAGTCGCAGTGGGGCGTTACGTTCTTGTTAATAAAAGCTATTTTGCACTGGTTTGGAAGGAGAAAGAGTGTGGTTGGTAAATACGGGGGTTAGGGGACGGGGTGGAGCAGCAGCCGCGGCCACCCCCACCCCTCCCCCTCCCCGCGCCGTGGGGCGGTGCTGACGCGCGGGGGGGGCCGTCCCGGCGGCGGCGGAAGGCGGGTGTAGTTCCGGGTCGCGCGGCGCTATGGTCCCGCTGTGGCGGCTGAGGCGGTTCGATGNTTGACGGCGGCTCTCGTCTCCCCGGCAGTGACGGCTGTCAGCGGGCTCATCGTGGCGCTCCTCTTCTTCTCGGAGCTGCAGTACTACCTTACCAAGGAGGTGAGTGGCGGCGGCGGGGGGTTGGCGCCCCCCCGGGGTGTCTCCTGCCCGCCGTGCCCCGGCGGAGAGGCGGCCCGGGGCGGCCTGTCCTGCCTCCGCATCCCCGCCGCCTTCCGGGCTGCCCGGGCAGCAGCTGCCCCCGCCGCAGAGCCGCTGGGGGCTCCGTCCGCCCCCGGCCGGTGGCCGTGGCTCGAGGAGCCGGCCGCCCTCCGCCGAGAGCTGCTGGGCGCAGAGGTGGGCTTGTGGCCTCCTGAGCGGGGTGGCCAGAGAACGGCCCCGAGTCTCCTTCTGCCGGCGGGGACTCCCGACCTGTCGCCTTTTTGGCGGGTCTCGCCGAGGGCGGGCGCTGAGCTGCCGCGGGCGCTGTGGGGGGCGGCAGCTCGGGGGTCTCGCAGATACCCCGTCTTCAGAACGAGCTGCCGAGCCGGAGTCGTGGCGGGAGAGGGGCCTTTGGGTTTGCTTCCCGGTGAGATGGGACTCTCTGTTTTTCCTTTGTTCCCAGGTTCATCCAGAACTGTACGTTGACAAATCAAGGGGAGATAAACTGAAGATCAATCTAGATGTTACTTTTCCACACATGCCTTGTGCTTGTGAGTCGGACTTGTGACTGTTGGGGCTGATTTTCACACTTGCCGCAGGCCCGAGGGGCTCCGTGTCCCTGGTCCTTCCCTGTGCTGCGCTGCTGCGTGGGTCTGGGATGGGGAGGAATTGGTTATCCCATGTGGTTATGCCGTGGTTCCAGCCAGGCCCGCCAGGCTCTTAAACCAGCGCTGCCAGGCGCTTAAACCAGCGCTTCCAGGCAGGCAGTACTATTTTTCTAGATTATAAATGAGGATAAGGTGTATAAACCCACTTACGCTTCTGTGGGGTGTTGTACTTTGTCAGAGGGTGCAGTAATACTGAAAACGCTGGCACAGAGTTCACTTGGGGCTCGAGATTTGACTGTATTGTTATTGAAAAGCTTTAGAGTTTCCTTTGGAAGTTACCTGACGAGGCACAGCTTTTCCATGATTTTAGTACTTAAATTCTGGCTGTAACACCAGTGCTTACGTCATAACGTTTCTTCACAATTTTTAAAATCAGAACGAGCATTAGTAATCTGATTACCTTTTAACTAAATTTAACACAAAGTTGCAGGATGAAGTGGCTGAAAATGGCTGAAGTGGCGCAGCTCTCCCTGGGTGTTACTGCTGTGCGGGTTATCCGACTGTCCGCTGATCTTCCCCACTTCTTGTTCTGCTGTAGTAATCCCTTTGGGTCACGCATGGGGCTCTGAATGCAGTGAGTCTGAGTTCCTTCTGAGCACCCGAGGTGTTACTGGTCTGTGCCTTCCTGGCATCGCAGAGGGCGTGGGGAGGCCAGAGGGACTGGAAGCCTCTGCTGTTTTGTTCTGAGAAGGTGTCCATCTTATCAGAGAGCGTGCAGGCAGCTAGTGCATCATGGTGCTTCAACAGCAGGCTGAGACCACAGAGCTTCTTAGTCTTCTTTGTGAAAAGGGATCACAAGGAAACATGCTGAGGGTGAAGGGGAGGGGTGAGGGGATAGAGGTAGGAGGCAGCTTTCAGCTGATTATAAGCTCAACTCCTGAAAATGGTTATGGGCTTTGAGGGTTTTGCAGTTTTGCCTAAAATGTATTTACCTTTCAGGATAACGCTTTGTGTGGCAGCTGGAAACAGTCCTTCTTTTATGCCAAACCTAACCCCGTATTTGGAAAGGTCATTTAGGGTGCTGCAACGTGCCTTTTATTCCCTGTATGTCACTTGGCCCCAAACGTACACACTCTTCCAGTTTGGCACATTTTTATCCCCCTGGCTGAAAGATTCTGTATTTTCACTGGTTGAATGCTTCCAGCCTGCCACAGGCTGTATCAAATCTGTGTTTATAGACCGATCCTTGCTCGCTGCTTTCAGATTTGAGCATCGATGCCATGGACGTAGCAGGAGAGCAGCAGCTGGATGTAGAGCACAATCTGTTTAAGCAACGTTTGGATAAAGCTGGCAATCATGTGACTCCAGAGGCCGAGAGACACGGTAAGATGCTCTTCTGGCTTTCTTGGGTGGATGCTCTTGTAGTCTTTCCGTCACTGGATGCCCATTTTGAGATTCATGGGAGCAAGTGACAGCTGAAGAGCATTTAAATACCATAAACTCTTGAAGAGTCTATAGCACACAAATCTATTAAACTGGCACATCAGACAAACTGCTTTTATACTAGCTACTTTTGTGAGGCCGATCTTTACCCAGTCCCTCTGAAATGCTGACAAGGACTCACGGATGCATTTCAGGAATAAAGCTGCAGAGTTAATGCTCTTTTATGACTAGAAATCAAGCAGCTGTTCTGGCAAAACTTGGCGTTGGTTGTATCTTTAAATCGCGGTGGGCTGACAAATGGGATGAGCTGGTCAGAGGAAGGAGCTTCTCTCCAGGAAGGGCTCCAGTGGCTCAACCCTTAAGCCTAAACTTGCCCCTTACTACACATACTTTGTGTGTGTTAATGCATACCTGATAAATGTATTTTAGTTGATTTATCGGTTTCAAGTTGTAGTAAATGGTCCTTGACTATGTAAACCTCTCCTCTACATTTTTTACCTGTTATGACTCATTGTTGTACTTCGATACAAACCAGAAAGTATTCTGGCAAAGTGTTGCGATCTAACAGGAGTACTGTTCTGACTTTTCCTTTCCAAAACATGAGCTCCTTATCACCTTTTCCTGGGCAATAGTGTAGTTCTAAGTATTAACATGAGCTAATTTTATTGATTTGTATCACTCAGATTTAACTTTCCTGTTCTTGAAGTTGAAAGGCTAAACTAAGCATTCTTACTGCTGTGTCACTTAGCAGCCTTTCTGTATTCAGAGGTTGTGGTATTACAGATTTAATGTCTAGGGACAAAACCAGCTTTTCTGTATCTAATTCTCTGTTAACACATGTAGGCCTCCTGCCTTCCTTGTATTGCTAGTCTCTATCAGCAGTAGGACCAGTTGTTCCTTGAGTTCCCTGACCCCTGAGCTGGAATACAGGGATGGGGAGCAGAATGAAGCCCCTGTAATCCAAAGGGAAATGGTGAGGGACCTGCTTCAGCACCTGGAGGTGCACAAATCTATGGGGCCGGATGGGATCCATCCAAGGGTACTGAAGGAGNTTTTTTTTTTTTTTCCCTCTCTTCAGGGTAGGTTAACGGTTGGACTTGATGATCTTAAAGGTCCCTTCCAACCTCACTAATTCTATGATTCTATGATTCTATCAGGATTACTCCATCTGAACTGGTTGCTCTGACTCCTTATATAATCAATGGGGAGGAAGAGGAACTTGTAGGGATCAAACTGTCTTGCCTAGAAGAGGTATTTTAAGAGATCAGATGCATTGCATGCAACAAACAATTTCTTCTGCTTGTCTGGAAAAAACACACAGCTAGTTCAGTTTCCGTCACCCGTCTTGCAAGTTAGATCAAAAGTGTCCACCCATCTTCATTAAACTCTGATTATCAGTTTCTATTAGTAACACTGACGTTCAGTCAATTATTTAAATGGCAACTATAGCAGTATTGACCTTAAATCAGGGACCCATCCCTGGAGGTGTTCAAGGCTAGGTTGGATGGGGCTTGGAACAACCTGGTCTGGTGGGAGGTGTCCCTGCCCATGGCAGGGGGGTTGGAACTAGACGGTCTTTAAGGTCCCTTCCAACCTAACCATTCTATGAAATTTATTAAAGCATACACAAATTCTATGGAGGAGTATCTGGAGGCTTTTCCTAATCATAAAAAGCTGTTACTGGTTGCTGTATCTTGAAGGACTCTGTTGTACAGGTGTTCTTGTTCAATTGGTGGGAATCATGGCTTTGACAAAACATAGCAATTATTAATTTGTATTCTTCCTGACACTGTCTTTTAGTGTAATGACAAGATTAAAAACCATACCACTTTTTAATCAATGAATTCTTAAGTGCGCTTTCCACTACTTTGAATGTTGTAAGCTTTAGAAAGAAAGTCTTGCACAGTTGTTTAATAATGGGTATGTTTTCCTAAAAGTTTTTATTTGCTTCTTCATAACTACCACATAGTATTTGATTAAAGAAATAAGGTTCTTGATTGATTTTCAGGCATATTTCATACTTTCTAATTAAAATCTATTTTTTTCTGTGGCTAATACTAAATACAGACATCTTTAATACTCCGTTCCATCTATCTGTTATACCTATTATGTATTATGCACTGTCTATTATGTGTTATGCATTGTTGACTGTGGTTGATTGCTATTTAAAATTTTGTTTGTGTAACAGGTCCTGTATCAGATGCAATGTACTGGTTGTGTCTACTTTAGACAATGTTTTAACAAAGCCTTTATGGAAGTAGCATCTGATCAGTGCTACAGCAAGGCTTACAGATAGCCAGCTCTTTCTATGGAGGGTGTTCTTGAAATGACAAATGCTATTTTGCTTCTTGGTCTTACTTCACACCTCAACAGGCTCTATGCGTACCATTTCAGGTGGGCTTTGTGTGCAGGATGTGCAGCTTCTGACACAAAATCAGTGTTCATGTGTAGAACAAAACATGAGTACAAGATAGTATTTCTAGACATGCCTCATCACTTTGAATCCTTTTTTGTCTTAGAGCTGGGGAAAGAAGAAGAAAAAGTGTTTGATCCAAATTCTTTGGATGCCGATCGCTGCGAGAGCTGTTACGGGGCAGAGTCAGAGGACATTCGGTAGCCTTTAAACCTTTTTGTATCTTCTTAGCACTCAAATTAATACAGTTGTGTTGCATGCACTTTTTTTTTCAAAGCGTATGTGGAGGTCTGTGCAATGAAATCCTCCTGGGCACATGTTCAGAGAATGATGAGAACTGGTGTGGTTTTGGTACGCCTTTAGAAGCTGCGCTTGCGATTTTTAAGAACGTGCAGAGTTGGGTTGTCTAGATTGTCTGCACACCTGTTTAAGGGCAGCACAAATTGCAGTAGCACAAAGATTGTATCTCAGCAAACGGAATGTTTTCTGGGTTTATTTGGTGTCCAGAGGAGAGCTGTGTAAATTATTTCACCGTTATGTGAGCTGTCTTGGAATAAACCCTGGTTATGGCTTTGTCTTCTCACTTCTGCTGCAGGCTTTGCATCCTTACGGGAGCAAAGACCAGACATTTATCACTTACGCAAACAACAGTTGTCATTTGGTGTTTCTCATTTCTTCTACCTGCAAATTCCTGTAAGAATGGATCCATAGTAGTCCATAGGTTCTGAACTATCCTTTGCTATTACTGTCTCTGTAGTAATGGTTTGTCCCATCTGTCAAGTTGCATCCTTCCCCAGAGATGTTTCCATCTTGAGGGATTTATGATTCCAGCCTTCAACTTTTTCTTTGGTCCAGCAAAACATGGAACCAAGAAAGAAAACTGTTTTTTTCCAGTGACCAAGATGTTATCCAGAGGTAGAAAAGTAATGAAGAAAGCTTGCTATTAACCCTCTATCCCATTTTGACAGTCTTGGCCTAAAAACAGAGAAAAGGAGGAATAGAAACAGGCAGATGCTTTGTTCACTGGGCAAGTTCCAAACTGCTCGGAACAGTGGGACACATGTCATTTTTGTAGCAAATCACTTTGCCAAGGAGTGACTTGGCTGTCTAAATACACAGGCAAAGCTCTCTTCAGACAGCTTGCATCCTCATGCCAAAATCTCAAAAAGTACCTCAAGAGGCTCGAGTTCCTTCAGGAGCATTAGGCCAGCTTCCAAGGTCCAGTCCCTGATGTTTGCTTTATTGAAGAAAAATCCACCAGGGATTCAAGTCCTGAGCTGGAGCATCTCTTTCTAGCAATGAAGATGGTAAGGTGGTGCTCATGCTTTTGCAGGTGTTGTAATACTTGTGACGATGTCAGAGAAGCATACAGGCGGCGCGGCTGGGCCTTCAAGAACCCAGATACCATAGAGCAGTGCAAGAGGGAAGGGTTTAGCCAGAAAATGCAAGAACAGAAGAATGAGGGATGCCAAGTGTATGGTTTCCTAGAGGTCAACAAGGTAAGAGATGGATTTTGCTGTGAACCTGCTGCATAATGGTGATGACTGTGAAAAGGCAGAGTTGGGGTGTTTCTCTCTTTTTCCAGCTTTAGATGTTCACAGGACTATAATATAATAACCCTGGCTCAGAGAGGTACTTGTGCCCATAAAGGGGTTTGGTAGGAGAGTTGGGAAGGGGCTAATTCTGTATTGCGTTGTGTGGGCTAGTAGGAAACATGCTGGCTTGAGAAGCTTAGCTTTTCCTACCATCTTAGCTAGCGAGTCTTTTTGCTGAGGTTCCTGGAGGAGGAGAGGCAGCTTCTTTGAGGTTAGATTGTCCCATCTGCCCTTCCAGTCTTAAAGTAGAGACCACCAGAGGATGCTGGAGATAATGGTAATGAACAACTTGCCAGGAGAGGTGTGGGAGAGAGTGAAATGTTATCTTCTTCAGAAAAACAGTGGAAGCAAGATGATTGGAGTTGGTTGTCAAAGCTGAAAATGCGTAGAGAGGTGTTTTTTTCCAGCTGGTATATGAAAACACAGTCCAAGTTATACCAGATAACTAGGAAATGACCCTGTCATTTGGCAGGTTACCAAACCCAGAATGCTTGGACATGCACGTTATGTACCCAAGTACATTCTAGAGGTCAGGCCCAGGCTAATTTTTTATTTTTTATTTAATTCAAACTCTGTA
Source organism: Anarhynchus alexandrinus (assembly GCA_008711295.1). Taxonomy (NCBI): domain Eukaryota; kingdom Metazoa; phylum Chordata; class Aves; order Charadriiformes; family Charadriidae; genus Anarhynchus; species Anarhynchus alexandrinus. The sequence goes on along the minus strand of VUYV01000363.1, from coordinate 723,334 downwards.
TTTTTTTACACCTTTGTGTACTGTTCCTGGAGACCACAGTCTTTATTTCTAGAAAGTAAACCTTTTACTCACAAAGCCAGACATTGTGATTTGAGCATCTTCATGGGTACCAAACTGTTATGGGACCCTCCATCACAAAGTGTGATGAGCAGGAAAGACTCAAAGGGGAATGCTGGAGGTAGCCAGGGTCCAAGGGTGCGGGGCACTGAGGAAGTTTTCTTGGGGCTGTTGTTATACACTTGGAATTTTGCACATTGCCATTCTTATCAGGTCTTCAGTGAACATAAGCAGTAGGTTCGCACAGACATCAAAGGTGTAATTAGCCCGTGAGCTTGGGACATTCAGATCTTCCAGGGGAGAGTGTGTGTGATTGCTAGTAAGTGTCAGGGAGGACTGGCACCACATATCCAGCTCCCTTTCAGATTCCAGGATGAAATTTTAACTACCTTTGTCTTTTGGGTTTTTGGGGGTGTTTGGTTTTGGGTTTTTTTTTGTAGGTTTAGTGCTTTATTTTTGCATGCAGCTTATTTTCATAGATGCATACATAGGATCACTGTTGTTTATTGTATTAAGGTTTTTTTACCCTGCTCACTCTCCCTCTCAGTTACTTTATCCACTCATTTTCTGTGATACCTTTTTGTATTTCCTACAGCAGCAGTCAGTTCCCTCCCAATAGCTTAATTCTTTCTTCTTCCCATTTTTATGTCCACTAAAATAATCTGCATAGAACAGTTATTATCAATATCAGTATGTAATTATGGCTTTCCACATGACTGCCTGTGAGGAAGAGGGGAAATTCGTATCTCTGTTAGAACGGTATCTGTGGATATTGTCAACTATGAAAATTAGTTGCTTGGTCTATATCTTGTTTAAACAAGAATTTAAAGATCCAACACCAGTACAACTGCTTTATTTATATAGATTCAGACCTTTTAATAAAAGATTACTGTCTCCCGCAGGTAGCTGGAAATTTCCACTTTGCACCAGGAAAAAGTTTCCAACAGTCTCATGTACATGGTAAAGTATTTTCTTTTCCTTCTTATTGTGACTTTTAGCTTCCAAGTGTATCTGACCGTTTCCTTTGAATATCTTTGCGTTGCTGTCCATAATAACAAAAGCACTGCTTCAGTGGGGAGGATGTTGCTGAAGTTTTGTTACAGAGGTTCAGAACCATCATGAACAAACAGAAGAGTGTTTTCTGGAGGTGCTGACGCATGAGTTTGGAAGAACTTGGAGGAGAATTTCTGGGCAGTCTCTCAGTCTCACTTTTTCCACAAAACTTTGCTGCTCTGCTGTAAAACAACCTCAAGTAAGGTATTCAGTTCAGGACCTGAATATCATCATCTCTAGAAGGGATATTTTGGAGAATACCTCAGGAGAACTTTAAAGCAATTCAGAACTTTTAGAGTAAAATTTAGGTTGTAAAGGACTTCCTCAAGTATATATATACACAGTGGCCGGAATGATAGTGTAGTTTATAGAATCATAGAATGGTTTGGGCTGGAAGGGGCCTTAAAAGGTCATCTAGTCCAACTCCCCTGCCATGAGTGGGGACATCTTCAACTAGATCAGGTTGCTCAGAGCCCCGTCCAACCTGACCTGGAATGTTTCCAGGGATGGGGCATCTACCACCACCAAAAAAGTTCTTCCTTATATCTAGTCTGAATCTCCCCTCTTTTAGTTTAAAGCCATTACCCCTTGTTCTGTTGCTACAAGCCCTATTAAAATGTCTGTCCCCATCTTTCTTATAAGCCCCTTTTAAATACTGAAAGACTGCTATAAGGTCTCCCCAGAGCCTTCTCTTCTTCAGGCTGAACAACCCCAACTTTCAGCCTTTCCTCATAGGAGAAGGGTTCCATCCCTCGAATAATTTTTGTTCTCATCTTCTGGATCTGCTCCAACAGGTCCATGTCTTTCCTGTTCTGAAGGCTCCAGAGCTGGACGCAGTACTCCAGGTGGGGTCTCACCAGAGCGGAGTAGAGGGTCAGAATCCCCTCCCTCGCTCTGCTGGCCATGCTGCTGGGGGTGCAGCCCAGGATGCGGTTGGCTTTCTGAGCTGTGAGTGCATATTGCTGGCACATGTCCAGCTTTTCATCCACCAGTACCTCCACGTCCTTATCTGCAGGGCTGTTCTCAATCCCTTCATCCCCCAGCCTTTATTGATACTGGGGGTTACCCCAACCCAGGTGCAAGAACTTGCACATGGCCTTGTTGAACCTCATGAGGTTTATGTGGGCCCACTTCTCAAGCTCGTCCAGGTCCCTCTGGATGGCATCACGCCCTTAGGTGTGTCAACTGCACCACTGAGCTTGGTATCATCTGCAAACTTGCTGAGGGTGCACTTCATCCACTGTCAATGTCATTGATGAAGATATTAAACAGTAGTGGTCCCAGTACGAACCCCTGAGGGACGCCACTTGTCACTGGTCTCCATCTGGTCATTGAGCCATTGACCACTACCCCCTGGATGTGACTGTCCAACCAATTCCTCATCCACTGAACAGTCCACCCATCAAATCCACGTCTCTCCAATTTAGAGAGAAGGATGTTGTGGGCGACCACGTCAAAGGTCTTACAGAAGTCCAGATAGATGACATCAGTGGTTCTTACCTTGTCTACTGATGTAGTCATTCCATTATAGAAGGCCACTAGGTCGGTCAGGCAAGATTTGACCTTGGTGAAGCCTTGCTGGCTGTCTTGAATCACCTCCCTGTCGTCCATGTGCCTTAACGTAGCTTCTAGGAGGATCTGTTCCATGATCTTCCCAGGCACAGCGGTAAGGCGACTACATCAGTAAGTTCCCTCAGGACTCTGGGATGCGTCTCATCAGGTTCCATAGACTTATGGATGTTCAGGTTCCTCAGGTGGTCTCAAACCTGATCTTTTGCAGTGGGAGGGACTGAGGGAGCAAAGTCCTTCCCTTATACCTTTAACAGGAACTTGATTAAAAATGTGTGGTTTAATGGAATGTTTGCAGTTTTTGAAGCGTGCAATCTGTAGTAAAGGTTTCATAAAGATCTGTAATTTCAACCTGATTTTTCCCCTTCATGTCACTCACTCCAGTTTAACCTGTACCACTGAGGTAAAGGTCAGGGGAGAATGTGAAAGTGCTTTGTGAGAGTAACTGGTGTATTTGGAGAAAAACAAGGAAGCTTTTGAGCACAGGTTCTACAGATGAAGAAGCACTCGTGTGCAAAAGAAAAAAAAAGCCTGTTTTTCCCCACAGTATTAATTGTTATTAATAATACAATGCTTCACTTCTTTCTGCAGAACTTGCTTTGTGTGCTTAAACTAGCATAACAACAGCAACCTTACTACAGCCAGTATTTACAACTTCACAGCATGTATCTAAGTTAACAAGAAGCATCTCTGCATTGCATCTGTTCTCTGTAATAGGCATGAATGCAAGCTGGCTGTCCTGAGAGCAAGTACTTTGTGTACATCGAGGAGGGGGTGAGGTCAGGATGGCTCTCTAATTGCATGTGCCCCAGAAGTCTTGCACAACTGAATTGAAAATTCAGTAGGAAAATACAGGTGAAAACCAGAAAGGACTATGTCGTTACTGCAAACCTTTTGGAGGCAGAGTGAGGAATGTTGGCGTTTTGAGGACAGTGAAAAGGAGTAGGATGATGGGCAGACAAACTCTGTTTTCTGGGAGTTTTGTCACAATAAATAACGAGGAAAATGCTTTTCTCCATGTGCAACTGTTTCCAGTTCTTGGGATCTCCTGAGCCTGTTACTATCTGTTGACATCCCTCAGTGGCTCTCTTTAAGGTACTTTTCCTATCTCACCATGAGCCCATGTAAACATTTTGCATTTACAACACCCTGTTGCAAGGTGTTCAGCAGGTGTCTGCTCTGCTGTGAGAAAAAACACCTCCTCTCGCTTCCTTGCTCCCACTAGCTGTATCTGATGGCCCTTCTTCCTCTGCTGGAAGAGTGAACGGTTGCTGCCTGCTCTCTCCCTGCCTCTCAGGATGTCGTAGACCTTTCCTGTGCGAGCCCACGGGCCATGCCTTTCCCCCATCGAGGAGTCCCAGCTTACGTAGATGGTCCTTTGTGGAAGCCACTCGACCTCTGAGCTTCCTTGCTGGATTTCTCTGAACCACTTTCAGTTCAGCTCTATCTGGAGGTATGAGACTGCACCCAGGATTAAGGTCCAGGCTGAGCAAGACATAAGCAGTGGCATAATTATTTTCTTCCTTTTATTCTTTCTTGCTTTCCTAGTTATTCATAACATGTAATTTCCCCTTTTTCCCAACCTTTTCCTGGGCAATGTTTTCATGGCCCCAACCAACAACCAAGGAGTTTTCCCTGACTCCAAGGGAAATGGGCAGCTCAGAGCCTGTTCTTTTTCTTGTACATGAAGCTGAGACTGTTTTCTGCCTCAGTATAACCTTTCTTCGTAATTCTTTTTTTTTTTTCCTTTAAGTTTGCAGGAAGAAAGAAGTTTTTTTCCCCTTTAATTAAAGAACTTGACTAGTATTGGTCAGAGGACAGAGCTCTGTGAGATATTTCCAGACCTCCCCTGAAAATATTTTGTTTCCACACAAGAACTTACCGGTGTGTGATTTTTGATCCATTTAAGAAGGTCTATGTTAATGCTCAGTCCTATTAATACACTTGACAAAATGTCACGCAGGATGAACTTGAATGTCTAAGTCTGAATATTCCAAACTGTTATTGTCAAAAACCACATTAACAGTCCAATCAAAATAATAATTTTACTAGATCTATTTGATACAAAACTGTGGTGACTGACAGTATTTTTGCTCCTGCCTTCCATTCCCTACCAATTTGAATCAGTAGAGAATAGGGGGGTTGAACAAAAATGTCAGTACTATGGAAAGTGCGTTCAATTGCACTGCTCTCCTTGCCTAATATTGGAGTAGCTGTACCACGTTTGTACAGCTGATAGTTAGACCTGAGTCCATACTTTTGTTTTTTTGGTGCTATTCAAATCCTGAAGCTAGCACACCAGCTTTTGAGTTCCTTGCGCTGTTACTCTCCCCTTCTCCTGAGGGTTACTGTTCTTTAACAGATCTCCAGCTGGGGAATCCACGCAGGCATCTTCCTGACAGTGCAAAGGGTCCTGTTCAGAAGCACCAGTAAATCTGACTAAATCCTAAATCCTGATCTGAGCTTGTGAACTTCTGCCATGTGCTTGGTGTTAACATCTTCAAAAGCGTAACTTCTCTCCTGGGTAGAAGCAAGTTGAAATTGGTTTTTTTGTTTTTCAGAAAGTAGAATAAGAAGTAAGAGGAGACTTGGGGCTAACACACATGCAAACCAGAACCAGCACTGCATAAGGTGCAATGTTATTTCTCTTTAGTGATGTTAGCTTTAATTGTGTGTAACCTCACTCCTTATGTCTTTTTATTTTGTTTGAGTAGCTACCCTAGGATAGATGTGACCCAGAAGAAGTCTTATTTTTCAGGGATTATTCATTCAGCTGAATGTGAGAGGAATATAGGTAGAAGGCAGGGAATGGCCTTGCCCAGAGGAGTTCGTCACATTTCTTGCATCCATGAGTCTTGATTCTTTGGCTTGGCAGAAAACCTTCCATTAAGACAGAGAAGATCAGAGGTTCTTGTTTAGACTAGGAAAAAAAGGTTGAAATTACATTCAAATTTGCTAACAATAGCTAAATACAGCAGCCTAAATTCACTTACATTCCTGACCAGGAGAATGCTAATGATTAGCCACCAAAGCAATTGTTTTGCAATTTTCTTTTTTCATTTTTAAATACTGTACGAGTGGGTAAGCCTCATGAAAGCCGCCCTTCTTAAGAGTTTACTGAATGTCAGGTTTTATTAGTAACAATCACATTTTGCGATTCTGAATTGATTCTGATTGACAATATTGTATGTGTATGTGTTTTAATGCAGATATATGTATTGGCTAATAGGAATCAAAGTTTTGAAGTAGGTAACCTATGAATCTCATGCTCTGAAGAGATGCAAGTGCATTATCTCATCATAGGGTAACATCTGCTGAAATAGATTCAAATCATATTTCACTTTTGTTTGGCATTCTAAATGTCCTGAGGGTTTTTCATAAAATATCAAGCCTCTAACATCTCAGACTTTCTCAGAAGAATGCATTACCCAAATCTTATGTGACCCCAGACTTATTTCTTAAATATCCTTATATCATGGTAATCTTTATGATCCAAGAACATCTGATGTTCTCCTGACAATCTGGCTTTTTTGCAAAGTAAGTGTTTGACATTTCACTTGTTATAACACAAGTTCACCTTCCTGTCTTTATGCAATATTCATATGTCTGAAGGAACTAGAAACACTGGAAATGCTGAAAAACTGAAATGGGGTGGGGGGAGGTTTGTCTATTTGTAAGAAAAAAGTTATTTTGTCCATTTTGTTTTGTTTCTGCCTGCATGAATGTTAAATCCAGGTGAGATGATTTTGCTTCTCTTGTTTGCATGGATGTTTTTCTATTTTGTATGTAACCTTTGGTCTTGTTCTTGTGATATTGGTTCCATATTTATACATTGTTCTGTACAGTCATTAAATCAACTTTGTGTTCCTTTTGGTTTCTCATAATCCACAGGCCCTAAAGGAAATGTAATTTGGAATTTGAGGGAGGGTGTTTTTCTGTCTTTAGATAACTGAAGAGAAAGGTCCGGCTCTGCTGGGTTAATGCGATTTCTATCCAACCATATTCACATTTTCAGTATACCTAACAGGAAGACTCAGGAATTGATGGTTTGACCCCTATTGTATCAATGACAGACTGCTACTGTGCTTTGCCTCTTGGCTGGTTCATGAGTAAGGAGATGCTGTGCTCTTCTCAGCTGACCATTGGAGGCTGAGCACTTTATTACTAGAGATATTTCTGCAACATAGACTTTGTTCATATTTTATCTTAGTTTTCATCATTAATAGACGTTTTAGTGTGTGTTGCTATTCATTGCTCATCTCAAGTCATCAAAATTGTTCTCTCTAGGAGAATTCACACAGCTGATCTAATGCCTTTGTTCCATCTATAATGGTTACCTACCTTTTAGGTGGTGTATAAATATACTGCTTGTGCTTCTTGGACAGGTGCTCTGTCTGTCTGTCCTTTGCATGCTGTGTTCTCAGAGAATTCAAGCTGAAACTTTGTGAATTTGCTTTTGAAGCAAGCAGATTTTCATGCCATGAAAATCCCATTTTCATTTCATGAAAATGCTGATTTTCATCCCAAGTTACTGGAAGCATTGAAAACTGGTCGCTTTTAGCCTGCACCATGATGCTTCATCTTCAGTGTCAGAGAAGACCCCCCATTCCTGAATGTCATACCAGCTGCAAATGGTATTGTCTTGTTCCTCAGGTCATCTGTGGTCTGGTTGCACTGAGAAATCCCAGGTCGTTAGGAGGAGTGAAGGAGGTTGTGAGGAGGACTGAACCACTTCCAATCAGACTTTTTGGCACTGAAACTAGTAGTACTGGTTCTCCATCAACACAGAAAAACCAGAGTCAAACGTTACTGATATTTACAGTCTTCCGTTCCAAGCAGCACAGCCTCAAGCCCTCCTTATTCATTTGGTACTAGCTGAGATTGGGCTTACTTCACTGTTGTCTTCTCCACAGGCTTTGAATCCTAAACTGGGATTTTATGTTCAGTTTATGCAGGGTGCTGCAGGTTTTGGTGAAGTTCTCTCTTTCACTTGTGCCTCTGTAAGGACAGTCTCCAGCACCAGCTGTGCCTGTTTGTGATTCTGGATATAGTATTTTCTTTGCAGCAGTTCACACCTTCTCCCTTTCCTTCCTGCCTCAGAGAGAAGAGGAATGATTGAACGATTTAGCTTTTTAGCCTCCTGAGGTTTGTGGCTCAGGAGCTGCTCCTATTTCTGTCCATGCAGCAGCCATCTCCTGCTTCAGCTGTGGTGGTTGGCAACAAGTTTCCAACATGTGGGAGAGTCCTTAGTCTTAGGTTCATCAGAAGAGAGATGATAGTCATATCACTTCCTTCTTCCTTGCCACATTTCTTCTAGTCAAGAGGAAGCTGAGGCTTCTCATTCATCCTTTAGTTTATCTTTGGACCCTTCTGTTGCTGAGGTGCCATCATCGCTATTTTTTAGGGAAGACATTGCCCAATTGTGCTTTATTGACAGCCAGAGAGCTTTTCAAGGTGCCTTAAAATGTATCATTCGATTCCTTCAATTCCCTAGGAAAGAAGCTGACGCTGCTGAAAACATTTAGGACATTCTCTGTCCTAAAGACACACTCTCAATGACTGTGATGATTTCTGTGGGTGAAGCAGTTCTGTATGTGGTCTGAATTTTGCAGTTTTCTTACACCCTACATGGTCAACTGGAGGAACAAAGTTATCTTTGAAGGCACTGTTTTTGTGGTTACCATTTGTTTTCCTCGTCATTTGTGATGATGATTGTGGAAGGAAGAAACCCGAGTAAGCTGCTCCTTGAGATGATGATGGTTTTGGAAAAGGAGCTGTCTACTCAGAGTCACCAAGCTTTTCATCCCCAAACTGAATACTGGAGACTGAGATTCTTGTTTCATCCTCAACATTGACGAGGACTTTTCTTTTTACGCTGGTAAACTCCTTTCAGAGTTTGGTTGTCTCGGTGCTGAAAAACGCAAGGTCTCACCCGTTTCTGTGCAGATGGACAAACTGTTTTCAAGTTACATCAGTTGGAGGCCACAAATGTGGCATTTCCATTTGTCACTGGACTATAGTCTGTCAGAGCTCAAGTCGTACTGGTTATGGGAATGCCTAATGTTTGTCAAGCAGCCATCTGGAGGCTCTCCATACGTTCCACACCAAAAAACATCCAGTTGTAGAAGCACCACCAGGGATGTAGCATTTGGCAAAGTGGATCGAAATTGCTGTGTGAAGGATTCAAAGGCCCACCTCTGAGGACGTATAAGTCTGTGACAGTTATTAGTTAGTCATGCACCGTATTGAACAGTTTTTGAAACAAACAAAAAAGGAGGTCACTTAACCTCCTTTGAGAGATGCCATCCAAACATACATTTCCCCTGCCCACCATCCTTCCAGGATTCACCTTTATTGGGATCTTGCAACAGAATGAACAAAAACAAATTCATGGTTTGATACCTTCCCTGTGCATCAGGTTTGATGAAAGAAGCACAGGACTGATTAAGATCAAAAACTTGTTACCCAGCTTTGAGTGTTAATGTAAACCTTGAGTGCACTTCTAGATAGCTTTGGTTGCTCCCAAACTGACCTTTCTGTTACCTTAAGACTGAAAAAGAATCTAAATATGACCAGCATTGTTATCTAGCATGCTGCTTTAGAACTCACGTAACATACATGGACATCCCACTATATTTTTCCATTTAGTGATTAGTTCCTGCATTTTTGTTTCTGTGTTACTCTTGAAATGATGGCTTGTCCATACATGCCAGTTCTTTGGCTAGCTTGGGAGTCATTTTACATGGTCTAGAAAGCACACCAGCAAAGCTATTACTCTTCCCCTTTATGGTATGAGTTTTAAATGCTGCTCTGTCTGAATCTCTGTATCTTTTCATTTCAAGGATCTGAATATTTCTCTTTTCTCTCCTACTCTGCTCATTTTTGCAGTGCACACTGTTGAGAGTAAGTCTTGCTGTATTTTTCCCCCTCTCTCCCTCCCCCCCCAAAAAACTGTTTACTACAGAACTAATGTAATTTCTGTTATTTGCTGTGCCATAAATCTCCTTTGGGAGGAGCTGTTGATCTAGGCTGAGATTTGAGAAGATTTCCTGAAAGCTAAAACGAGAGCTATCCCAGGTCATTCTTTTGTGGTAAATGAGGTCACCAGATGGAAAAGGCCATCCATCTTTATCTTAAACAATTTTAATGTATCAGTGTTGGAGATAATGTGTTGGCAGATTATTAGTTGCCCTGTGCAGATAATGTAATTGAGGGGGACGTGGTGACACGTTGGAGAGACTTCTGCTTTTTTGAAGTCAGATTATCTCATTTAATCTCATTTGTACAGCAGGCCAGAGAATTTCTCCTGGGAATTAATACACCAAACCTGCTAATCTCGGAATACTCAGTAGGAGGCTTTTCAAGGGTTTGTAAACTGTTGGATTTTTTTAAGGGTAATCATAGAGTCATAGAATGGCTAGAGTTGGAAGGGACCTTAAAGATCATCTGGTTCCAACTCTCCTGCCCTGGGCAGAGACACCTTCCACTAGGTGGTGGTAATCATGGTGGTTACAGGTTGAGATGTGGTGTTTCGATTCAGTAACATCTGGTAGAAGGCTCAGACTCTTGGCTTGGCTCACTCCCTCCCCTAGCCAACATTTTGTGTGTTTCTCCCTGCCTTAGTTCCCTCTTCACGATGCATCCTTATGCCACTCGTCATCTTTCTGCCGCTGTGCTCCTGTAAGATATTTTCCTCCAGAAAATTCATCCCCAGTTTGAAAATTGGTGTCCTATCTCACCTTGGAGCAACATGTTTGGGTAGCTGTGTCTTGGGTTTCTTGCAATCTTAATGTGTTTATTGACAGTCCTGAGTGGCTGTAATTGCTGTTAACTCTGTTTTACAGGTAAAGAACTGAATTTCAGAGTCTAAGGAGGCTTTGTGGTTGTTCAGGTCAGAAATGCAAGATGGGGAGAATTCTTCAGACAGACAGCAGTTCTTAAAACTGTGTTACTAAAACAGCGAAGAAAAGTTGGTTATATAAAAACAGACAGACTTCTTGGCAAACTTAAGATGTTTTACAGGTCTGTTTTACCTAGCTAGGCACTTAGCTGCAGTTACAGAAAGGAAGGAATGTGTCTGTGTTTCTTCAGAAATAAGAGTCTGGTCCTAGCTGACAGGCTCTTAAAATGTGCTGTTCTGTTTCCTTGCTCTGTTTCTTCTCTAAGCAGGCTAAATAGCCTGTTGTTTTATGTTAAGCAAACTATGGCTAGCTAAACATTTTTCTGCAACCTAGAGTATATACACATCTGCTTAGCATAATCCTCAGTGATCAGAGATAGATATATCTGTTGTCTGGTGGAAGACTGTTTTAGAAACTGAACGTATAAATCATGCTTTTTCGCAGAGTTTTAAATCAGTTATCACAGAGGAGTTTTATAAAAACTAATTAATTGACATTTTATCCATGGAAGGCATAGCCAAGCACTGTGGGAAATTTTGTTTTGGATAGCCATAACTGTTAAAATTGGTCACTCACGATGTAAATCTAGTATAACAGGTTAGTTAATGACTGGTCAAGTGCTGCCCTTGGATTTCTGTGGTACTGTGCTATAACTGTAAGATTTGTCAGCCTTACTAGTACTCCCGCTTCACACGATAACAAATGTGACTACCCAACTGTTAAAGCTGATAAACATCATAGTCCTGCGAAGTGTTCTAGGGGCATAGCCACCAGCAGGAGCATCCCTGTCCCTTCCTATTCATCGCTGGGCTGCACCAGAAGGAGCATTCATGCAGCTGTGTGATTAACCTTCCTTTGGAGCTGCCCTGGCTGGAAGAATAGCTGCACATAAAGCAATACTTACATTCCAGTCTATTGTGTTCTCGGGTGTGGCTCATGACCAAATGGAGAGTGGGACAGGAATGAGCCATCAACAGAAAGATGCGGGGACAAAGACTGTTTTATTCCTTTGGCAGTAGGTCCAGTTTAAACGCAGATCCACCAGAGCCAGGATCTCCGTAGAACTTTATTTATTAATGGAAGGTTAGCCTGCTGGTGTCTGTACACAAGGCAGCAGGACTTGACACTTCACTAAGCCACTTAACTTTTGATTTAAGTGCAAATAATACTGCAGCATGAAACAGGGTGTTGCTGGTAACTGTTAAGAAAAACAGCATAGCGTAATCCCAAGGCCACTTCTCCCTTCTTTCCTTTCCCTGCCCACCATTTCATATCTATTTCCAAATTCTTAGTAGGAATTTCTTTTTAAAAGCTAAATGAGTTCTTTGATTCAAGTTGCCAGCACAGGCACACAAACAACTGCTGGTGGCAGTGACAAGTCTGCACTCTCCTCAGAGACAGCAGCAGGAATGTCTGAAGCCAGTGCAGCTCTGAGCTCTTTGTAATGCAGAACCATTGCCTTAATTCCAATGACTGCAGCCTTCATTTGTGAGCATTGAACATTTCAACTGTGAAATGCAAGGGCCTCTCCCTAGATCAGAGCATTAGGAGGAGTATAGTTTAGGCTTGGCATTTACTTTTCTAACTGTGCATTCTCTGTTTTGAATGTTTGGATTTAGTTAGGGTTTTCTATAAATACAAGTAAAGCTTCTGGTGTTTTATTGAAAGATGATAATAGGAAAAATAGGAGTTCGCAGCACACTCATGTTAAGTAACTTTTTTAAAGGAGAGGCTAGTTTCAATTTAGCATTGCAGCCTGACTTGTGCTAGACTGTATATCAGAAACCCTTCAAGGGAGTAGAATTCCTAATCTTTGTTAATCGTGTAGCAGCACTTGGTGATCTGACCATCAGCTCCTAAAATAATAGCCCATGATTTTTGAACTGTTTTTTTCTTTGCTAAGGTGAAAGGTGAGGTCTGGCTTCCTGAGCATGTTAATTTACCGGTTAAAATGCACCACAGCCTCTGGGTACTTTAAGATGATTGTGTGACTTTGTATAAACCTGGTAAGAGCAATACTGAAATTGAGTTGTAAGTTATATTTTCATCTTGAGACTGATGCTTCTGGCATTGCATAAAGTCATTTAAGTAGCCAACCAAAAGATATCCAGTGCCTTCCGTTGCCCGTGTCTTTGCTAAATCCCTTCTGGGGGTGTGTGGTGCTGCCGGCGGCGTCATATTGCTGTAAGCAGGAAGGGCAGAGAGAGGGCAGGCCAAATTCCCCAAATCCTAGCACTGGTGACTGTCACCTTGGCCCCACCAGTGGTTTGCAAATAACCTGCTCAGGCGTCCCCACAAAGGCTTTTCCTTTCCCCGTGCATTCTCCAGGCAGGGATAACAAGGCTGATGGGCAGAGTTGCTAAGATGTTGATGATTTCTTTAGGGCACTTGCATGTGATATTAAGGCACGTGCTCTGCTCAGTTTTTAGTTTAGATCTGTTATGCCTCTGTGTTTTACAGTAGTTAGAGGAGTTACGTGTATTAGGTGCTGACTGAAACACCAGTGAACTTTTTCTTGCTTTCCCCTGGGATCTTGTTTTTGCCCTAGATTAAGAATACATTCAGGTGAGGACTGAAATACTTAATCTGAATTAACCCCAAATTAAAGTTACTTTCCTTCACTCTAGCAGTGTCTAGTCTATGTCAGGAGGGGAATTGCAGCAGTTTTATCTGTCACATGCCCAACTGCAAGCAAGAGAGAAACGCAGGTGATTTTCTTGCCATTTCAGATTGCAATGGAAATGAGAGGAGCTCCCTTATAAGCTGGAATAAGGTTAAATAGAAATGCTTGTTATCACAGTCTGAACTATATTGTTAAACTATTTTTCTATTACAGTTCATGATCTACAGAGCTTCGGCCTTGATAATGTAAGTGTTCCCAAGATAGTGTTCTAGTTCTCTTGGTCTATTTTCCTTCTGCATTTCCCTCCCTTTGCCACATTGAGATCCTAGTGTACTGATCCCATCCGGATTTGGCTATATAAGCCTGAGCAGAAGCCTGGGACAGGGCTCTGAAGTACATTCTGGGACATCTGCATGTTGCTTGGCAAGCCTGTTCCCCTCTTCCTGAGACTGCCTTACTCCTGAATCTGCATTTCCCAGTTTTCTAAGGTTGACATTTTCACAACTGCCTCTGGGTCTGTTGGGGTTTACCTTGTGCTGGGAGGAAAGCAGATGATACCCATACCTGTGCCACCAAGGCAGCTGACAGCATGGTGTTCCTATGGCAGGGAGAGAAATGGGTGGGAGAGCCTGCTCTGTAGATGGGAGGGAAGGGCACTGTGATCTGGGGATTTCCAGCAGGAAAAGGAGAAATTCCACATCTTGGAATCTCCCATGAATAAAAAAGAAGAGCAAGTGCTTTGGAGTTCACTGTTAGGATGTGCAGAGTAAGGGAGGACCTGTCTTTGTTCTAGAGCCGCACTCAGAAAAATATACAAATAACTAACTTTCAACCCCTTACCTTGCCTCTTGGATGCTGTGCAGTTGTTTGAGTTATTAACATTTACGTTTCAGATCAATATGACGCACTATATCAAACATCTCTCATTTGGAAGGGATTATCCAGGCATTGTGAACCCTCTGGATGGGACAGACGTCACTGCACAGCAAGGTAAAAGCCAACTGAGTGAAATCGCTTTTTAAGTGTCTGTATTAATAAGTGTTAGAAGAGAACAGGAGCGAAGTTCCCAGTCTTTAACAAGAACCCTGACAGCATTGCATAAAACATACTCTTCCACCTTGTGCTCTTTCTGGAACAGCTGCCTCCATTCATCTGGAACAAATCTGCCAATGTGTTTTGATTCTGTGACCTTTCTGAACGATCTCTCTTTTTGGTGTTCATGGATGCACAACAGCAGCTGTAGCACATCATTATTACATGCCTGCATCAGGTGTAGTTCAGGGAGAGCCCTGTCCAGCTACTGCATGCAGTAGGAGATAACCAGAAGACGCAGGATAGGGAAAAAAGTTCTAACTGATAGTTGCTGGAGAACCATCGTGACTGCCTGACCTTGATCTACTCAACAGTAATGGCTGAACAGCTGCAGCGAAGTTGAAATATTGCTGATCTTTTCTAGATAGCTCCAGCTGGCTGGCTTGAGATGGAAGGGCAATTCTCTCTTCGTGCTGCTGCTGCTCAAACTGTTATCTTGGTTTATTCACATAAAACTGCTGGTGTGCATTTTCCTTGAAAGATCCTGACTGTACCACTTTATATGCCACTGCAGAGATTAGTTGGCTTTTTTTCCAGATCCACTGAAGTCTGAAAAGTTTGTCTTTGCAGGTACTTGGGGTGCTGTTATATAACACAGCTTGAAGAAAGAATTCGTTTGCTTTGAGGTGGTTGTAGGATTGTTAATCATACCTGAACACCTTCTTTTAAATTTTCCACCATCGATTTTAATTCTTGTAACCAAATCAAAGGATGTTGCTTAAAATAAAATACAGAAAAAGGAAAAGGTGTCATAATGCTCGATATGATTGTGATGCCATAGTTTTTCTGTGGAGTAACAAACTCTGAGAGGTGGCCCATAACTGACTGCTAACACACACATTGCTGGCTCATGTTGAGCTTCTCATCCACCAGCACCCCCAAGGCATCTCCTCAATGCTGCTATCAATGCATCCTCCATCCAGCCTGTATTTGTGCTTGGGATTGCCCAGACCCACGTGCAGGACCTTGCAATTAGCCTTGTTGAACTTCATGAGGTTTGCATGGGCCCACCTGTCATGCCCGTCAAGGTCCCTCTGGATGTCATCCCTTCTTTCCAGCATGTTGACTGCTCCACACAGGTTTGTGTCATCTCCAAACTCACTGAGGGTGTGCTCAATCCCACTGTCCATGTCACCAACAAAGATGTTAAACAGCACCGGTCCCAGTACCAGTCCCTGAGGAACACCACTCGCCATTGCTCGCCATTTGGACATCGAGCCATTCACCACAACTCTTTGAGTGCGATCTTCCAGCCAGTTCTTTTTTCACCGAGTGGTCCATCGGTCAAATCCACGTTTCTCCAATTTAGATACAAGGATGTCGTGCGGGACAGTGTCAAATGCCTTGCACAAGTCTAGGTAGATGGTGTCAGTTGCTCTGCCCTTGTAAACCTATCATAGAAGGCCACCAAATGTGTCAGGGATGATTTGCCCTTAATGAAGCCATGTTGGCTGTCGCCAATCACCTCCTTATTTTCCATGTGCTTTAACAAGGTTTCCAGGAGGGTCTGCTAACGATCTTGCCAGGCACAGAGGTGAGACTGATCGGCCTGTAGTTCCCCAGGTCGTCTTTTTTTTCCCTTATTAAAAATGGGAGTTATGTTTCCCCTTTTCCAGTCAGTGGGAACTTCACCAGACTGCCACAAGTTCTCAAATATGATGGATAGTGGCTTGGCAATTTCATCTGCAAGTTCCCCCAGGACCCGTGGACTTGTGCACCTTCAGGTTCCTCAGCTGGTCTCAAACCTGGTCTTCTACAGTGGGCAGTTCCTTATTCTCCTGCTCCCTGCCTTTGCCTTCTGCAACTTGGGCAGTGCGGCTAGAGCACTTCCCAGTGAAGACTGAGGCAAAAAAAAGTCATGGAGTCATGGAGTATCTCAGCCTTGTCCATGTTCCGGGTGACCAGGTCTCACATTTTCTTCTGGAGAGGGCCCACATTTTCCTTAGTCTTCCTTTTGTCACTGATGTACCTATAGAAGCTTTTCTTGTTGCCCTTGACGTCCCCGGCCAGATTTAGCTCTGTCTGGGCTTTAGCTTTCCTAACCTGATCCCTGGCTGTTCATACAATTTCTCTGTATACCTCCCAGGCTGCCTGTCCTTGCTGCCACCCTCTGTAGACTTCCTTTTTCTGTTTGAGATTGTCCAGGAGTTCCTTGTTCAACCATGCAGGCCTCCTGGTGTGTTTTTCTTGACTTCCTCTTTGTTGGGATGCATCGCTCCTGAGCTTGGAGGAGGTGGTCCTTGAATATTAGCCAGCTTCCTTGTACCTCTCTTCCCTCCGGGGCTTTATCCCATGGCACTCTGCTAAGCAGATCCCTGAAGAGGCCAAAGTCTGCTCTCCTGAAGTCCAGGGTAGCAAGCTTACTGTGTGCTGTCCTCACCACCCTAAGGATCTCAAGCTCCACCATTTCATGGTCACTGCAGCCAAGGCTGCCCTTGAGCTTCAGGACATTTGAAAATAGGTTTTCAAAGCGATTCTTGCCTTCTATTATCCTTAAGAGAACAGAAGGAACAGGCTGGTCTGAGGCAGCAGCAGGAGTTCTCCTATTTTTTTTGTTCACTGATCCAGATCTTCCTTTTCATCTTTTTTCATCTGATATGATAGAAACTATGCTTCTACAGGAATAAACTGTAGTGTTAATTGAAGTTGATATAGGATACTCATTTAGAGTTGAGTGTGTTTTCTTAGGGCTATGCTATTAAATGTAAAGGTTTTCATGTGCTATAATAAGAATTTTCAAAACATTTTACTGCTAAAACTATAGCAGGATAATGGGTTTGTAGGGTGTTTTCAATTTAGTCAAGGCCAAAATGACAGTAGTTTTGGTTGGAACAGGAACAAGATTCAATTTGGCAAAAAGAAAACTCATGTCAGACATTAACTTTACTGTCCTTGAAGACCTCCAGTAGCTGTTGCATAGAAAGCTGTTCTCTGACCAGTTGAACAAAACCAATTTGTGTTTACCTAACCTGTCAGTTAAGCTTTCCAGCTCTTTGCCAGTTATTAATTGTGTCTCTCTATCTTTGCTTATAGCTTCCATGATGTTTCAATATTTTGTCAAGGTGGTCCCCACAGTGTATATGAAAGTGGATGGTGAAGTAAGTACCTTTTTTTTGCCCCTATTACTTTGGCAAGTGGAAGCCTTCAGACTTTCTCCTTGTATTCTGATGCTGACCATATCTGACCTTTGGTGGAAGCAACACAGTCTGTTCAACTTTCTTCATATAACCAACCCAGTAAGAATAACAATTTCTATGGTGTATGGTTGTCTGTAATGTCGCAGCAGTGATGAAGCAGATTTCAGCCTCCTCCATCCCACCTAGCTCAAAGTGACCATGCCATTTTCATCGTGTTCCCTCATGAATCCCTCTTATTGCATGCTCAGGAGAAGTTAAAGCAGCAAGGAGATCCTAAAAATGTTCTTTGGAGAATAACTCAAGATCAGCTTGTCTCCAATTTAAAAACTCCTTTAGCCTCCAAAAAAGCATGGCTAGATTTCCATCCCTGCTTTCAGAATATGTCATTCTTTCAGGACAGGTAGGATAAACGAATTACTGAGGAGGTACCAGGGTGAGATGAAGATCCTGAGAACAGAGACAAATTTTTGCTGTCTTCTGAAGCCAGCCTGTGGGAGCAGAAAGACCTGTGATTTCTTTCATTCATTTGGAAGCTTTTATTTTGGTATTTTTGGCATTTTGCAGGGGATCTCAAGAGCTGCAGAGAAAAATCTTTTTTAAAAACAAAACGTCAGTTATCATTATTTGGACCCCCATAGTCTTAGGGCAGCAGAACGATGTAAGCTGTTACATTTCTTCTGCAAAGAAAACTCCAGTAGAGGCAGCAGCTCTACTGTTGTGCAGACTTCACCACCAGTGCTAACCAGTGTACTTATCTGACCCAGCGGGGAGGAGACAGGTGCCACATGCCCCAGTACCTCTGTGAGCATTCATGTACAAGATGGCTTAGCTCCCTAGCTGTCTCCCAGGTGTTGGTTCTTTATCTTCTGCGCTGCATGGGTGGTCCATGCCCAGCTTCACTTTAACACCAAACTAGTTCCCTCTGAGGTGAAACCTAAGTGTGGTTCTGGGGCTTGTTCAATGCAAGAACTGATCTACATGTGGATGAAACTATGCCAGAATTTGACTGCCTTGCCCTTCACAGTTTTATAACACTGTGCAAACCCCACAACACTGGGAACCCTTACCACCTCACCTCAGGCTCTTCACCCAAACTCATGCCATTCTCGGGCATGTACTGCATATCCTTGCAATGAGAACATCATACTACTGCACATCAACACAACCTTCATGTTGTTTTAGGCACCATGAAATGTAAATCACCAGCAGTTTATTAGTTACGCCAGGGGCTGCATACGAACCACAAATCTGAGGAGCCACACGGCCACAGTAGATACAATTCAAGCAAAGCTATCCTAGAGCAGTGTGGGCAGAGCAATCTTAACAGAATCCACTGGAAAGGTAGACATAGTTAGTATTTCTTCATCTGCCCTAAAGATTGAAACTGTTTGCAAGACTCAGTTCTCATGTGATAAATCCTTATGTGGGCCATTCTTTCTTCAATCCCCTGCCTAAAAAGGATGTATCTGTTTTTTCTTGGAAGTTGGGTGCAAGTTGCTTGCTATGAGGTGATACTGGGAGAATCTTCAGAGAGTGTTAAAAGCTCATTCTTCTTGGATTGAGGATGCCTCTGTAGTTTCTGTGGAGGATTGAAATTCCTGAAGTACAAAAAATAGTTAATAGGAGCTCTATTCTTATGGCCACCTCCCAGTGCCATAAGCCACCAGGGCTTCTGTTTCTCTTGATGAAATCTCGTGTTCTACTGTAGAGCTGTTGTCCAGATTTCAAAGGACTTCTCTGTCAAAAGAACTGCTTTTTATTAGTCACCAGGAGAGGAATCCATGCAAACCATGATGCTTATACTTAAAGCAACTATGGATCCTAGTACACTACCAGGTGCATTCCAGGGGCTGTGTTATACATTCAGTACTTGGAACTCCCAAATGTGGAACTTGGTGAAGAAGCTGGATAGTATCTTTCTCAGCTTGCATTGTAATTTGTGTCAGATAGCTTATTAAGGGTGGTAGAACATAATTTCATTTTACAGAAACCTAATTCATTTGCTCTAAGAATAGAACTGGTGTGAACAATGTGTAGAAGAATGGCAGGACGCAGAAGAATGCTGCAGCGTGATCTTCCTTCATAGAAAGATGGGCTGTCTGTGTCCTTCTGTAGCGCTGGCACTCTCTTGCTTTTATGTATTATTTCCTTTTTTCTCACCCTTGAATATATATGGCTTTCTCACATCAGTGCTGTCTCCTCGAAGCATGCTTAGGTGAACTGCATTTTGGTAGAGGATGATGTGGACTTGGGGTTGAGGTCGAGAGGGACAGCTTATGCCATTGCTTGCCAGCAGAGACCAAAACAGTCCAGCCTGGGGACTGATGCATCACTCATTCTTTGGACTAGCTGGGGCTTTAACTGCTAGCCTATAGTAAAAATAGATCTGATCCTGATGGTGCTCTTTATGACCCTTTTTATGACCTACTGTCAGGCCCCCCACAAGGGAGTGGGCAGGGCTACATCGATATGGTTCACTGAACCCATGTTTTAGTAGCCTTTCCTATTCCTTACTGAAAAAACAATGTTTGCTGTGTTTGTTTCCTGCTAGGTGGTAAGAACCAACCAGTTTTCAGTTACACGACATGAGAAGATAGCCAACGGGCTACTAGGAGACCAGGGTCTGCCTGGTGTATTTGTGCTATATGAACTTTCACCCATGATGGTGAAGCTGACAGAGAAACACAGGTAAGAGACATTTCAGTCTATTTCATTCACTCTCCATTGTTGTTGTCATTTTGCTAGCTTAAAACTCCATCCTCGCTTAAATACAACAGTGCAAATGCCTGAAAGCCATCCAAGCCCCTTCCCGGTCAGTGGAGAGGAAGAGGCCCAGCCAGATGCCCTTCCTCTCATTGTGAACATCTGAAAGGGATTGTGATTTTTCTGATATTACCTGAAACGTTTTAATCCAGTACCAAGATGGAGAAGGAAATTGGTGCAGCGAGCAGAAGTCTGATATAATGCTTCTCGGTTCAGACTAATGTCCTCAAAGTATTTTTTTTATAGGAAGACTAGATTGATATAGCATACCCATCTTGCCAGCACCTACAGCAGCACCCACACTGATCCAACCTGGTTACTTAATCTGCATTTCCTATAACTTTTGTGCATGTTGTAGTCAGTGTTGAACCTCTCTCTTCTTTCCAGGTCCTCTGTTAATCACAGTCATGTTGTTTCAGGGGACTGGAAGGGGTTGTAACTGATCGTAATGAGGGACAGCCAATGTCTATGCCTTAAAATGTATTAACATGTGCTTAGGGATTTAGTTTTTGTGTTTCAGCAGCTTGCTGTGCATTCTGTCTGGGTAGGAATGGATAAAATCTTAGCGATTAAAAGTCCATCCTTTAGGTTTACAAATTCAGTTCTTGCCTCCTAGGGTTACCATTGAGCTCATTAGCGCACTGCTCTAATGCTATTCAATGCTGCTCAGTGACAAACTCCATTCTGTAACCAATAAGTGTTATTTTATTGTTAAATCTTGTCAGCTATTACTTTTTATATAATGCATACTTATGTGCTGTGATGAACATTATGATAATTATGACTTAGTTTTGATTAGTTAATTGTTACTTACCTGACATTGGTATCTGAGCTCATGCTGGTTGTTCAAATTGTTTTCCTCATTCTAGGTCCTTTACACACTTTCTCACAGGAGTTTGTGCCATCGTTGGAGGCATATTTACAGGTATTGTACCTTTCAATATTTTTTCTTTCTCAAGTGTAAACATTTGCCATCTTACTCTTTCTAAACTCTGCATGGCTGGTAATAAATCCCTGTTTGATGGGGAGAGATGACTTCAACCTTTAGTAGAGGATATAGCATGTTCTGCAGAGCCATGGGAGTGATACCAGATTGTAGTTAGCAGTGTAGACTTTCAAGATGCTATAGATGATGTAGACCTATTATAATATTTCATTTGATGAAATATTTCATTTCATTATGTTGTAGGCCTATCATAATATTTCATTATGATGCTTTACAGGACATTTTGTTTTCAAATAATGCAGTCTTTCACATACCATATGAATGCATCTGTACCATTTTCTTGGCCAGCTTGGGCCTGTAAGCAGATACTTGCTTCCATGTAGAACCAAAGCCAGTAAAATCTGTGCACCCAGGTTGCCATGGGCATAGCCATCTCAGAGGTCTCAAACTGTGTTCGCAGACATAGGAGCTCCAGTGAGTGCTCTGCGGGGACTCAAAGTAGCCCTCGCAGCTAGACGGGGTCCTGTAAAGAGAGGTTGTTCCTGCAGAGCCATTTGAGTGACTGGATTTCATTCTCAGTGCTGGCTTCTGGAATAGCTAGCCGGTATCTGCTCAGCTCCATGCATGTGACAGAGCACAGCCTTAGTCCAGCCTTGCACTCCAGCTAATAACCCAGGGTGCTCTGACACCAAGTCAGAGATGTTCACGTGTCTGTGAAGAGCCAGCCTGGAGATCTGGTCAGCAGATCTTACTGGACTTGAGAAGCCTGCTACTGTATCACGTAACACCTGTATCAGATACCTGTATCACATAATACCTTTATGTGCAAGGCTTTCCCGTCACCTGAGGTGTCACAATGCTCAGTTAACCTGATACTGTTAAACAGGATTTCCATCTGTAATAAATTTGATCATATGCGTTCCTACAGCTGAGGCTCAGGGAAAGGTTTTCAAAAATTATTTTCATGATAAATGCAAGTGCCCTCTAATGCTGATGAGGTTTGACAGCCAGTCTATAGTGTTTGCTGCCATAAGCCATGTTCAGACTCTATATTCATATTCTAGAATATATATGAATATCTCATATGAATAAATCGGCTATGTAACAGTTTTTGTGTTAGAGCATCAAATTGATTCTACAAGTTGAGATAATTTCAGGGCAAAACAACCACAAAAGACAGTCATCTGAAGTGTTACTCAAAGACCACATAGTAAGGCAAATAATTCCATATTCTGCGGTAGTAAAGAGGAAATTCAGTTCCCATTTTAGCTGCTACTCTTTATATAGTATTGAAATGTCTGTCTTTGTGTAGGGCCAAGTAGTCGCTTAATTATTTCTTAGATTGAAGTGTTGAATAAAAGAAAAAAGAACATGAAGCTTCATAAAGGACAAGGGGGAATGGCTTTAAACTGGAAGACAGTAGACTTAGACTAGATATTAGGAAGAAATTTTTCACTCTGAGGGTGGTGAGCCCCTGGTGGAGGTTGCCCAGAGAAGCTGTGGCTGCCCCATCCCTGGAGGTGTTCAAGGCCAGGTTGGACGGGGCTTGGAGCAACCTGGGCTGGTGGGAGGTGTCCCTGCCCAGGGCAGGGGCATTGGAACTAGGTGATCTTCAAGGTCCCTTCCAACCAAAACTGTTCTATGATAAAGACATTGAAAATTCCTTTGCTTACTGGCACCCTCTGTTCCCTCCCTGGCAGGAGCTCAGGGTTCCTGTTCTGTGAAAGCCACCTCGATGGATACAGGGTTGTCTGGGTTTTGTGGTGCAGTAGACCCATTCTGAGCTTTTCTGTGGGCCCAAACAAGCACTGAATTAAGAGGCTCCTTCAGCACTGGAGAGATTTGGGAAAAATACTGCAGAAAGAACTGAATGCTTGTGTCCTTGGTGGGTAAACATTGCAGTTCCCGATAAAGGGCAACCATAAAGGGCAGCATTGGGTAGAGTAGCTTAATTTTAAGGTTACCATGAAATGAGAAAGAAATGGGAAACATGCCCGTGGCAAGCTGTGTCAGGGCAATGACATGACATAAGGCTCTCAGCATCAGCTTCCTCTCCAAACTCTTCCCACTCATCAGTAAACACATGTGACTCGGCCTGTTGCATTTTAACTTCTGTAAGAGAGATCTTTTTCCAGGGAAGTGTGATCACCTCTGCCTGCAAGCTGGATCTTGTCTGTCCTAATGACATGAGGACCTTATTCTTCAGAGCAGCAACAGCTGTTTTCTGACTGGGGGAGCTGGAATTCCTTTCCACTGACAGAAGGGGTTGTGTTTTCTTTCCCTGGGAATTGTGTCCCTTTGAGGCATGTCTGGCTTGATCCACCTGTTTTTTCCTTTTAGTTGCAGGATTCATTGACTCCTTAATCTATCACTCAGCACGTGCCATCCAGAAGAAAATTGAACTTGGGAAGACAACATAAATAAGCAATGATCTTGCCCCACAAGAAAAATCTCTAAGGAGAACTAAACAGGTTTTTTGAAACGCAAGTGATCTTCTGAGTGCACAAGAGAAGAGGTTTGGAATTACCAGATGGCCCTGATCACTCTTATGTTACTGTCCCATTATCCTTTGTTTGGCATTAATTTGTGGATGGAACTGCTTGAACCTTGCTGCTATAACGATTAGCCATCTTGTCTGGCTGTGCAGACCCTACTGTAAAAACCGTTTTGTGTCAGTCCATGTTCATCCAGTTCCTCCCCCCTCCCCCGAAGAGATGCTGGAGGTACTGCATTCTGTTTGCCTCGAGGAATAATTTACTGTATTGTCACGAGACTTGGAATAGATTGAAGTTGCCATCAAATAAGCTTTCTAGCAACACCATTTAGCTTTTTAAAATTTTCTTAAAAGTGTTTCTGAGTGTGCTGATGCTGTATGCCAGACCTCTGAAAATGTGCTGAATCCCATGTGCTTTCCTTCCAGCTGTCCTGGGCAGCGTGGTGAGACCTAGCACTTGGGATGTGCTTACTGTCCTGTGGGGCATTGCAGCTGCTCCAGGTTGATCTTCTTATGAAAGATGCAAGTTGGTGTTTCAGCAAAAAAAGTGTTTGGAGTTTTAATTGATTTTTTTTAAATTGGATTGTGTTTTTCATTTCCCCTCTGTTTATATTTTAAAATAAAGTCCATCCTCTGTGTTTTGCTGAAGCATTTGGAAGAATAATTACATTCTTTGAACTAATCCTGGTACTGAATTGGAAATTATAATTAAAAAACACACCCGCATTGCAGCAAAGTATGTAGATAGCATGATGATGATGTCTTGGTTTTTTGTTTTTAGTGATCCACACAAGTGAGTAAAGTGCTTGGTATGTGAAATTGTAGTGGGAGAAATTGGAAAATAATGAGGAAAAATAAAACATTGTGGATTCCTGCCTCATTTTTAGGCAAAGCACATTCATTACTCTTAAATTTCAGCTCTGGATTTGCTTAGGTATTGACTCTAAATTTGGTCTAAGCAATTGGTCCAAGCAATTGGTCCAACAGAGCACAGTGAATGCAACAGGCACAGGATCAGATAATGCAGAGAGAAAGCTATTTTATAATTAGTTTTAAAGTAACTTTTGTTTGTGGTTGGTTTTTGTTGTTTTGGTTTTTTTTTTTTAATTAGTTGAACTTATCTATAAATCAGGGAGTATAAAACCCATGTATTTTCAATCGGGGAGAGAAGCAGTTTGAGGTGTGGGTAAGGAGACTGATTAATCTCCAAGCTAGAATACTGGGAAAAAAAGGGGTTTGTAAAAAAAAAAAAAAAAAAAAAAAATCCATCAGGTCTGAATCATACAGTACTACTACGATGTAGGGAATCTATGTGTTTTATCAGGAGCAAAAAGTGACCTGAACAGTTTCAGTCACTCAGCAGAGCACACAGCTTTGTAACTAAATTTGAAAGAATAATCAGGAGGGGAAAGATGAATGAAAATAATGTAGCAAGACTCTGTCCCACAGTGAAACAATTAGCAGCTAAACACTTGTCTTTGATAAGAAAGCCAATTTCTTGTAAGCTTCAGAAAAGTGTTGGAGAGCATCTCACAGAGCATTTCTTAGCACCTCGAGAAAATAGAGGGAAGGTGATGGGACAGGTAAGTGCAAGACTTGTACACATTGTGGGAAACTGGATATAATCGAGAAGAGAAACAGAAGACACATACAGAAATGGAGATTCTACCTGGAGAGGCAGAAAATCAATGAAGCTAATAGTTAACTCAAGTAATACAGGCTTCTGCTATAAAATGGGAGCTTGTGAATAGAAGAGATCTGGTCATTTTAATAGACTGAAAGACCAAGTGACTGATAGCCATGGAAAAGCTGAGTCTGGTTCAAGGATGTTCGTGTTTGTGATTGAAAGTAGGAAAAGACATCCTGCTAACTCTGCTCTGGAGGAGAAAACCTTTGTGGAGCTCAGGCTCCAGGGTCTACAATCATTCTGCAGGGTGGGGCTGAGGTAGATTGTGCTGTCTTTTCAAAGCAGTAAGGGCTCAAAAAGTAAAGCAAATATTATTAATATTTTCATGTGTGTTTTCAAAGTTTATTCAATGCAAGATCATTTCAACTGTACTTGATTCTGTCACCTTCTGACTTAGCATGCTTGATTTTTTCCTTTCTTACATTTCTTTGATAAATTTTTTAAAATATTTCCTTAATTAAAAAGGGGAGGGGAGGGGAGGGGAGGGGAAGATGCCCCTCTCCCCCTGCCCAAAGAACAACTACAAACCTCCCCCAAAAGCTATCAGTGGGTGGAAATGTC
Organism: Anarhynchus alexandrinus; assembly: GCA_008711295.1. Lineage (NCBI taxonomy): Eukaryota > Metazoa > Chordata > Aves > Charadriiformes > Charadriidae > Anarhynchus > Anarhynchus alexandrinus. The sequence continues at coordinate 697,451 of VUYV01000363.1, read as the reverse complement.
AGCTCCGACATGCAGACAGCCACGTTTGAGTGGCTGCCATCACCACACTGCTGTCACCCAACAGCTTCATGGCCACTGCAGGGGCAATGCTCAGCAGCCCACCTCCAGCCACACCATCTTCCCCTTCCTCTCTCCCAGCCAGGGTGGGCAAAGCCGTGCCCACCCTGTGTCCAGCCAAATGCAATGTCCCTGGTGCCATGGGAGCGTGTCACCAGCGCCCAGCTGGTGCGACCAGCGCAAGCAGCACCAAGACCCTGGGGATCATAGGGTCTGTGAGCCCGGGCATGTGGCAGCGCTGGGGTGGGGAGAAGCAAGCTAAAGAGCCGACGGTAGCTGCCAGCAGTGCAGGGGGCTGCCAGTTCCTGCACTAGCAGCCTGGCTTCAGGTTCTTGGGGATGCATCATTTGTAGAATGAAATCCTGCCTTCAGCTGCCAGTCTCTCAATGAGGCTGAATTCGACGTCAGCGTCGTGGACCCTCGTCCTGCGAAAGGCTCCAGACCAGCGGTTTTTCTCCCAGTAGTGGTGCCAGTTCCCTTCACTGTCTGCTCCGAAGCCAAACACAGAGACCTGCACGCACAACAGCAAGAGCCATAGCTGTGCGGGTGCTCAGTCAGCCTGAGAGCACGCAGACAAGCGGTGGTAAGGTGGCAGCACCCAGTCCTGCTGACCACGCTCACCTGCTGGCAGGCATGCAAGGCAAAGAGCAGGGCTGTGAAGCCGGTGGAAGGATACCGTCCGTGGCGCTCTGTCCAGTTGTCATGGATGTACTTGAGGAAAGCTGGGCTCAGGATCAGCACCTGAGTGGGGAGCGGAGGAGCCATCAGCTGCTCATGTTGCTGTCAACAGCCAGCCCCCACCACCAGCACAGCCATCAGCCCTTCTGCTCACCGGGTCTGCCCGCATCCCACTGAAAAACAAGCCTGGGCTGTACCCAGAGGAGCCCTCCCTGCCCAGGAGGCGTTGGAGCACACCGAGACCTTACCTTGTTTCTGTCCGCCTTGATGAACTGTTTGACTCTCACATATGTGCTGCAAAAACCAGAGGACAGCAATGAGTGTGGGGCACTCCTGCTGCTGGGGCCTCTCCTTTGGAGGCAGACAGCCCCCTAGCACCCTCACACCCTTGGACTGCTCCAGCAGCATCCCCTGGCCTGGCTCTGGGAAGAGACATCAGGCCCGTGTCCCACAGTGGGGACAGCCACCATCCCAGCCCACTTCCCCAAACTGCGGTGCAGAGGGATGCCAGGACCCTCACGCAGGAGCCCTTCGTCCCACTAGGACCATGGTGCCAGGGCCCCAGTGAGGCACCAGCGTCCCCAGGACCACTCCACACCATTGCCAGGGTCTCCAGCACAAAAGACGCTATCCCCTGAAGCTGACGTACTGCGTGAGCTCTCCGGTCGAGAAGGCACTGGCCACCCACTGCAGGTCCAGTGGCTTGAAGGGGACAAGGACAAGGTGGACACCAGGCCCAAGGTTCACTGCACTCTCTGGGTACATGAAGTGATGGGTTGTTCTCATGCCAACATCCAGCTCAAAGCCAGCGATCTTTGCTCTGTTCATCCTAGGGGACAGAGGGAAGGCACGTCCCGAAATGAAGATGCACACCGTGCCAGTCCCACTGGGCAAGGACACCAGGTCACTCTGGCCAGCAGCAAAGAGGGGACATGAGCAACACAGGGCAGGTGTGTGCCCCGGGGGTGGGGNCCCCCCCCCCCCCCCCCCCCACTGTCTCAGGGTTTGTGTTGGCAGATATGACAGGGGGGCTGGGGGCTGGGGCATGCCAAGGTCCTGGGGAGACAGGGAGGGGACAAGCCCCTTTGGGTCACCCACCTCAGCACCCAGTCATGGGCATCGATCCGCAGCCCGTAGCTGGACCCCTTCAGCCGTCCCGAGTTCCCCACCACCGCACAAGTCCTGCAGCGAGACGGGTCCCACAGGCTGCCAGTCGGGGCCGGGAGGACAGTGAAGAGCTGCTGAATTATGGCTTGGAGCTGGACGCCATTCGGGGGACCCTGCAGGGTCTGGGAGAGCAAGGGCAGCAATAGGCAGGATCAGCCCCACCACCCCGCCCCGCCACCAGTACCCCTAAAGGGGGACAGAGCCCGACTTGTCCCAGCAGAGCCCTGGGGAAGGTACAGAAAAAAATGGATGGGATATTAGGAAAAGGTTGTGGGACAGGCAGAAGGGGGGCAGGGTGGGGGTGGTGAGCTGGGGTCCCTGCACTGCCTTCATGCCCCATGGCATCTGTCCAACTTGACCTTGTNCCGCCATGCTTCCACTCACCAGCCACCACTGAACCACGTCCGAGGGGAGCTCGTGGGCTGCGCCCATCAGCAGAGGACCCATGACCATGTTGTAGCGGGTGTTGAACCATGTGGAGCCGTTGGCACTGGCGGTGCAGTGGTCAGCAGGGGTGTCAAGGAGGGAGGGAGTCCCAGGGAAGGGGCCGAGGCCATCCAGGGGGGCGCGGAAACATTGCCACAGGACCAGCAGCAGGCATAGGGCCAGCACCACCTGCGTGTGCCTCTGGCACAGCATCCCTCATGCCACCTGCAGCAAGATGCCACCAGGCCCAATCGCAGTGTCACCACAGGACCCCCTCCCTCCCTGCCCAGCCTCCTGGGACACCCCTTGGCTGCTCACCAACCCTGCAGGGACCTGAAATAGCCTGGTACGTGTTTCCTCTTCAAACCATTCAATGGCTTTATTGCTGTGCTCTGCTTCTGGCACTGCCACAGTCACTTTGGGCCGGCTGGCAGCACGTGCTGTATGAGGAGCTGCTTTCTGCCTGCGATGCTTTTAGGGTCTGCAAATTGACCCACAAACGAGCGGTGAAGCATCATCACCCCAGCCACAAGCTGAACTCCAGCTCCCCTCCAGAGCGGCAGCCGCTCACCCTCAAAGCAGCTCCTCTGCAGGCAGCAAGCCCTGCCGCCTCCTCCCACACACGCCAGCGCTGCGGAGCAGCCGCTGGGCAGAGGAGCCCCTCGGCCTCTCTGCCACCGCCGAGCCCACACAGGCGCTGTGCAGCCAACAAGGCACTCCCTCCCCAGTGGCTCTAGGGTTTGGCAGCTTCAAGGGCACCGAATCATCGCCGGGAGGAGCAGGAGGTACTAACTGCCGTCTCTGTGCATGAGCCTTTCTTAAATACCCATATTTAACTGAGATTTCTGTTCTCCATCTAAAAGCACTCACATAAACCTAAAGTCAGAGGGAAAAGGGTTTTCTCGTCCTCAGGGAGTTCACGAAGCGCTCAGCCTCTCAGGACCTGGCTCTCGTGGGCAAGGCAAGAATGAGGAGCCGGGATGTGTGGACAGCCCCCATCCCAGGGTTAGAAGCGACTGCAGCAGGTTTGGGAGGGGGCGTCCCCTCTGTACTGGGAAAGCTGAAGGAGAGGAAAAACCCCTCCTGTCCTCAGAGGAGCACCCTGTGCTTCCCACCAGTCCTCTGGGTGCTGACATGGGGTCATGGGTCAGCACCAGCTTCATTTCTCCACATTAACCATTTTTTGTAGTTCCTGCAGCACGGAGGTACCTGCTCACTGTGGCATCCAACCAGCTACACTCAAATCTGACCCACAGGACACACACCTGACAGCAAAACTGCTGCTCCTGGGGGGGCCGCGCAACAAGCAGAGACAAGAGATGGAGGGGGGGAGGTTTGGACAATCCAAGGTGGCTGCAGCGGGTCACGCTCCCCTGCAAGCCTGCCCTTTCAAAAAGCTACTGAACTGCCACCTCTTCTTAAAGGGGAAGCACCAACAAGCCACCACCAGCATGCTGAAAACGCAGACGTGGGTGCTCCTGAGCAGGAAGTGGCCACAAAATGCCGGCTGTTCACCCCACAGGCTCAGGGGGACCCTGAAGGCCCTCGATGCTCTCCCTGACAGCAGTTGTGAACCCCCATGACTTAGTCTTTTGCCCTCCTGCAGCAGCCACAAGCATTTTCTGTGATGGAGGCAAAGAGCATCCATCTGACATGCCGATTGGGCCAGGAGCCAGTGGTGCCTCGGGCTGGTTCAGGCAGTTGTAAAGCCTCGGCCCATGGAGGGGGACGAGCTGGCTGGTAGCTGCACAGTTGGTGCCAGCAGCTCTGTTAAGCCCAGAGCCAGGGGACTCGGGCAGCACAGTGAATATTTCATGAAGCTTTGTGCAGTCACCTGTCGCCGGGGAGGGCAGGGCTCTGGACAGGCAGGGTTGAGCTGTGCCCATGTGCAGCCCATACCCCGTGGATGGGACCTCTCCACCTCCACCAGCACCCACCATGGCAGCTGAAGCGACCCCCCTGGCCCCATGCCCAGAGGTGCCCTCACCTTGAGGTTCCCCAGCCCAGCACCATCAGCCGCAAGCCACTGCGGTGCAGCCGTGCAGCTGCTGCATTGAGCAGCACCCAGTGGCCACAGACCTGTCTGCGTCCCCGCTCAGCCCCAAGAGACACTGCCAGGAGCTCCTCAGGCCTGCAGCCAGGAAAGAGGCCCTAATGGTGTCACGAACACCTGGTCCCCAGCCCACTGTCCCTGGGGCCCCTCACCTCCTCCTTGGAAGCGCTGCTGACCAGGGCCAGCCGAAGATGACGCTCCCAGGCTCAGTCACCTCGCCAGTGCTTGTTGCAAGCTGCAACAACCGCCACAGGAAAAGGAAGTGTTGCACAATGACGTGGGGGGAACAGAGCCTCACAGCAAGCGGCACAGTGAAGTCAGGGCTGCTGTGTCTTCTCCAGCAGTGGCCACCACTCTGGTATCCCCGCACAGCCCTCCCACACAGCCCAGCACCATGGCAGCCACCAGTCCCACTGGAGCCGGATGCCCTGGCCATGTTCCCAGGGCCAAATCAGGTAATTTCTCATTAACATGTTCCTCTGAGGGTGGGAAAAGCTGCCTGGAGTGGAACTGCCCTCCTGCCCCTAAGGGTCCTGCTGGGGTGGCTCAACTTCTGCTGACACTGACACGAGCAACGCAGAGGTCTCAACAGCCTTGTGCATGCAGCATGTCACCACCTGGTTTCTTTTGCTTCCCTGGATGGCATTTTGACTCAGAGAGGACAGGTGAAGGCTGTGAAAATGTGCCTCGGCAACTGGAAAAACACAGCCAGTGGAGAAAAGCCATGCAAGCTGAATTGTGAGTAATTTTATCCACAGGGAGGTGAGCCCTCTTTGCTCTGATGCCTGCGAGGAGGTTTGGTGCCTGAGGGAGAGCCACGAAGAGGAAGGATCTAGAAACTCAAACTAGAACAGAGCACCAGAGAGACGGTATTTATTGGCATCAGGCTCAAAGGGCCTCTCCACCATTGCTGAGGCGCCAGGCACTGAAGGAGCAATGCCCTGAGCTGCTACAGAGCACATTTTCTGAAGCACAAACAGTGAAACCTGGGTGAGAAGAATTAGGGGCGGCACAGGCTTGTGGTGATGCTGGCTCCACAGCACCTGTTTGCATTTCCAAGCTCCCGGTGTGCTCAGCCCTCAGCAGAAGCCCCTTTCCCAGGGGTCTGCATGCCAGCACAGTTCCACTTGCAGCTCTGGAGCCCTGCAGGGCACAGTGCCTTCATTTCCATTAGCACTGGCAGAGTGGGGAGCACCATGGGACAGGCAGCATGGCCAGGGCAAGGCAGAAGCCGGGCGTTTGGCAGCAGAGTGCCCCAGGGCTGATTCCTGCATGGGGATGTGGCTGGGGCAGGAGCACATCTGTGAAGCATGTAGGTTGCTCTGTTCTCTACCTTTGCCTGGCCAAGGGAGAGCCTGGCACTGTTGTCAGCGCATGGGAGGAGTAGGCTGGGGGGACAGGGGTGCTGGGGCAGCAGGGGTGAGGGAGGCAGCAACCAGGTGAGCTGGTGCTCCCAGCCTGGTCATCCCTGGGGCCCTCGATGCAGACGGGAGCTTGGGTGATTGCATTTTAAGCAGCTGATCAATCTTCCTTCTTGAATTGAAGCACAGCTCCTACTCATTGAGCACGTGAACGAATGAAGCGGGGAAGACACCTTGCCTGTGAGGCTGTCCTTCAATCCACCCTTTCTGCAGGGAGAAAGGAAGGAAGAGGACTAGTGAGCATGGCATAGGGACATTCAGGGGCATGAGGAACTGGCCCCATAGTAGCTACCTTTGGTTGCCAAGGAAAAGATGGAAGCTAGAGAGACAGATGCAGAGCAGAAGATGACGAGTGCGACAGTTGTGGGACAGAGGCAAGAGCTGGTCTCGCACATCCCAGCGCTGGTCAGCACACGCAGATTCACTCACCCACCAGTTGCTGTCCTCCTTTTCAAACACCACAATGATCTCGCCTGTGCGGAAAGTCAGCTCATCTTCCCGGTCAGCATCACAGTCATAGAGAGCGCGGACCCTGTGGAGCAGCAGTCTGTTCTGCAAGCAGGAGAGAGCATCCTCAGGCCTCCCCAGCTTCATCAGACACAAACTAAAATAGCTCCAGTGTCTTTATCCCAAAGGCCCTGGTGAAGATGTGAGGAGCAGGGATAAGAGACTGGGAGGTTTCCTGTACAGAAGGAGGGCAGAGGTGGCCCTGGCTGGTCACCTGCTGGGAGTTTGGGTGGGACAGGGATCCAGAAGACACCCCCTTGTGCTGTAGCATCATTCCAGAGGCACCTGCTCCTGTGCCCCAGGACTGTGGCATGTGCGGTTGCACTGTCTGGGGTCCCACTTCTCTCAGGGCAGCTCTATGCGAGGGGTCAGTGGTACTGCTCAGCACAACCCCAGGACCAAGCAACCCAAGCAAGGTCTCCCTAACGAAAGGGCTCTGCTTCTGCACAGTGTCCTCGGGGAGAAGAGTGTCCCCTCGAGCACAGAGAGGCAGGGACAGTGTGGACACTGCACCCTTGTCATTGTACAAAACTGCACCCTGACCTGCCAACAACCCAAAACCATAAACAAGGATTCCCTTAAGTGGGAGCCTTATGGGGATTTTGTAGCGTTCACAGCACCTAGCAGGGAGATGTCAACACCAGGGAGTCACAGCAGAAGTGCTGGGAGGAGAAGTTGCTGGGACTGACTCCAGCTCAGTTCTAAACCAAAAGTGGTTTTGGGCAGATGTGGGAGCTGAGCTGAGCTGATCCTGGCCACCTACCAAACTGCTTCTCCGAGGAAGAAGAGATGGAACATCCCGGGCGCGGCCAGAACATGGATCTGGCTCCTGGAGGGATTGGTGTGGGCCAGGCTGTCCCGCTTCACTGGGGCCAGGCATGCAGAGGGGGTCCACAGCTTTCAGGGCACCTATGACACAATCAGGTTGGTCATCTCCTCCCACCTTCCTACCTACATCACAGGTAGACAACAGCAACCACCACTGTCAGGGAACACAGTGCAGTGTGAGCCTCCTCCACTGTACAGCATAGGCAACAAGCACCCCATCAGTCTAGGAACTGGAAAGGGGACAGACTGGGGTGGAGAGGGGCAGCAGGGGAACGGGATGTGGCCAAGAAGCAGAAGGACATAGAGTGGAGGCTGGGGTGAGAAGTATGTTACCAGGAAGTGGGAGATGGGCTGTGCAGCTCCAAAGTGCCCCAAGAGCTGCCAGCACCAGCAGAAGGATGCAGCTGCCATGGGTCATGCACTTGGCACCCTCCATCCCCCCATACTCCCAAGTTCTGCTGGGATAAGGCTGTTTCCTAGGGGCACATGGAGGATCCAGCTGGCCGGACCTCCATCCCAGAGCACCCAGGGCTGCTCCTGGCAGCACTCACCCCTTTGTCAAAGGGTTGTGTTGTGCAAGCCACTGCCTCAGCCCCCAGCCTGTCACCCTGCCTGGGTATGGAGAGAGGGGCATATTTCTGCCACGGGTCACCCGTGGAAACAAATACAATGCCTGAAAGACATGGATGGGGTTATTCCCTTCTCTGAATTCAGCATCTCCAACAGCCCAGGAAACCCCAGAATAACCCTGCCCTGGAGGCACTGGTGTCTAACAGCTAGGGTGCAGGGAGTCCCCTTGTGCCCAGCTTTGGGCATGCTGTCCTATGCTACAGCTCCTACAGCTCTCCCAGCCCCGCGTCCATGCAAGAGGCCTCGTGGGTCTGATCCGCAAATGAGGCTCGGCCAGACAAAGCCACGGCCAACCTGACCTAAGCATGGGTGCTGGACTGCAGAATTCCAGCAGGTCCTTCCCACCAGCATGGTCTGGCTCCTTGCCCCTCCTGTGCCTGTCCTTTCGTTACCTGAAGCCAGGCTGGTGGGGCTGGGCTGCTCAGGGCTGAGCGGTACCCAAGGTGCCGGCTCTGAGGATGTGCGCTTGTGCTTGATGCTCAGAGGCAGGGGTGGGCTCCTCCTGCTTCTTGTGTCCTCAGCAAAGACGGATGAGCTGGTAAGGAAGGGTGGATATGCCCCCTGGGGAGCTAAACACAGAGCAAGAAGAGATCAGGGGTCAGCAGCAAGGTGGTGCGGAGCAGGGGTCCTGGGGTGAAGCTCCAGGGCAGAATGGACACAAACACGTGGGCACGGATTTTCTTTTCTCTGCTTGCAGGTTTAACTTGAGAAACACATCAGGTTGGAAGCAGAGCTAGGACTGGCAGAGGGGAAGTCAGGCAGGACTTGGTGAGTCTCCCAGAAAGCAGGGTGGCTCTTGGAGGTGGGACATGCCATGGGAAGGCTGGGCAAGGAAGGTGGGATCAGGTCTTGCTAAGGAGCAGAACTGCAATGCTGCTGCTTTTTCTGCCGGCAGCTTTGTATTCCCAGCCCTGCCTCTAAGGACGTGCTCCTCTGCCTCTCCCAACAGCAGCAGAATTTGGGAGGTGAGGGTGCATCCTAATGGCACCAGCGCAGGGTCTCCATATGCTGCAGTGCTCTTCAAAGCAGGGATCAGTGCTAGGACAGACCAGCCAACACAAGCCAGCTTTGGTCTCTCAAAGAGCAGAGGACAGAAGGGTGCCCTAGGGCACCAGAAAAACCCTCACACCCCATCAGGGCCCCAGCTCCCTCCCAGACCACCCTCTGCCGATGGAGCCAGGCTGCAACAGCTCACCTTGCCAGCCTCTGCAGAACCCTGCCACAGGCTCTCACCTGGCTTTCCCCGCTGGGGTGGGAATGGAGGCGGGTAGGAGGGGGCAGGCGGCACATCCAGGCTGCGGAGGTGGGCGGCTGGCAGGGCGCAGGTGTCCGGCCACCCTCCCCAGGGCACTGATCCTGCTGCCTCTGGCCTGGGGGCAGCATCAGAGGGGTGGTAGCAGCTCTGGGGATGGGCGGACACCCTCATCACGGGACCCAGCTGGGAAAGGGATATTTGCAGGTTAGACGGGGCGGGAGCAGCTGGGCAGGTGCAGGAGCACCCGCTCCAGCACAGTGGGAGTGGGGCAGTGGCGGCATGCATGGCCCCAACCCAGAGCCTGTCGGGACCTCACCTTCTCATCCAGGTCTTCATCACTCTCATACATGTCGTCTTGACCCAGCCACCACTCGTACTCCACGTGGACATGGGGGTTGAACTTACTGCTCTGGGCCTGTAGCAGCTGGGGCACAGAGGAGCTCCCTGAGGACCCACTGGCCCCATCCTGCCCCACCAGCCCCACAGGCAGCTGCTAGCCCCATCTTCAACCACCCGCCAATCAGGGCAACATCTGCAAGCTGCGAGCAGTGCATCACAGCAGCGAGGGGGTTTGAGAAGGTCTACAAACACACAAATCGGGATGTGGCAGAAGCAAGGCTTGTACTCACTGAGGAGATGCGCTCACCCCATGCAGCCTCAGTACAGCTCCAGGTGCCCCTGCCCAGCCACAGCATGACCCCTGCCTGGCCTGTCCCAAACCGCTCTTCCCTGAGGGACCCCATGCCAGCAGGGGGTCCCAGGAGCCTGCTGGACCCCTCCACACCACACTGGAGATGCTGAAGGAGCGCGGACGACCCCGCAGGACGTGTCCACATGGGTGCAGGTGTCCCACTGCTCTCTGCTACTGGGACGTGTCCCAAAACCAGGGGGGTGATGAGACAGAGTGTCTTACCAGCTCTTCACACAGGGGATGTCTCATCCTCCTGGCAACATCAAGGGCCGTTTCTCCCGCGTTG
>VUYV01000363.1:573394-687043 GCA_008711295.1 Anarhynchus alexandrinus | reverse complement strand
ACAGCAGCCTTGAACACCATGAGCCTGCTCTGTGTTCAGCACATTGAAGAGCAGTGCCACCTTCAGGGCATCTGGGTGCAAACAAGCCTAAAAGAAGGGACAGCCTAAACCCAGAGTAAAACAAAGGCTGAGGCCATGAAGGAATAGTGGTGGGGAGATGAAGAGGGCAGGACATGACACACACAGATAAGGAGAAAAAGGAGCAGAAGTAAGTCCTATGATTCACAGAAATGGGACAGAATAGCCTAAAGGCTACAAAACCAGAGGAGGACTCCATAGCTGGCACCCCTTGACCTCTGTCACCGCAGGGAGCTTTCGGCAGACCCAATACATGTGTCCTGATGCCTGGTGGACGCACAGACTGCCTGCACACCAAGGTCCCAGTGCTTGTAAGCAGGAGTGCGAGTGCAAGTGTGAACAAGTGACAACTGTTTTACTTCAGTCTCACTTTAAGCTAAAACCCGGGGAGGTCTGATGGTGGGACCTGTGATGTTGTTGTAACCGCAATGTTACTATTTCTGAAAACCCCCTTCTTGCAGAGCTGCAGCACAAGTCTGGCTGGGGAGGGGTGGGCTGGGGGGACTCTGGTGAAAGGCAAGGGTGGGAGAAGGGAACAGCAAGAGGTCTGCACCCTGAGGGACTACAGAGCATCCCCATACCAGCAGCAGGGTCTGCACTGCGGACTCAAGATGCTCAACATACCAGTGGCAGTCAGTAAAGACAGATCAGGTATGGCTGCGCCCGGCAGGGCCAAGGCAGTGAGAAATTTGGCTGCCAAACCCCTGTGCTGCTGGGTGACACGCACATAGCTCCTGCCGCCCCGCCAGGGTCTCTCTGCCCTCCGAGGGGCTGCCACCCACTGCCTGGAGCCAGAAATAAGAGCATCCCAGGAGGCAATGTTCAACCACACCTGCCAGCTCAGCTGATACCTGATGGTGGAAACATATGTGCCCTCCCATTTCACCCAGAATCCTAGTTTTAAAGCTCACTTCCGTGTTGTGAAGGGGAGATTCATGGGTAGTATAAATGGCTGGACCTGTGAGCTGGGCGCCAGAGCATCAGCACATGCCATCTCTGAACTCACGCTCTGGCAGCCCTCCCAGCTGCTCTGCAGCATTGCAGTGTTGGCTTTGAAAATGAGTCAAGTGCCTGTTTTGGCTCCTGCTGTGCACGTGCTTCGTGTGGAAGAGCAGCTCAGGTAGTGTTTGCCTTACTGGGCTGTCAGCTCAGTGAGCCCACCCCAGCACAGTCCCACCACGGAGCTGCCCGGTCACAGGCAGGCCTGTGGCTGCCCACCTGGGAGGGGGACAAGTGAAGCAGGGCAGAAGCACAAGCTCCCTGGGGTCAGGAGCACCCCAGAGTGAGCATTCCTTCCTGGGGAGCAGAGAGGAGCATCCCGTGCTCCAACCTGGAGAGCAAAGCCACCGCTGCTGTCCCAGGCTGCCAAGAGCAGGAACCTGTGAGATGCGGTCGCAGAGGGCCACGTGCACCCCAAACCAGCTTGTTAACACTGCTGAACCTGGAGAGCCAACCAAGAGCAGTGTCAGAGCAGAGCACCTTGCTGGACATGAAGAGAAAACCTGGGGCTGAGGCTGTGACCCCGTGGGCAAGGTCCCTACCCAATGCCATCATCAACTCGCCTCTCCCCAGCCGCAGAGAAGCACTGCTGAGCACTCTGCCAAGACTAAGGAGATGTTTCCAGAGAAGAGCTGAGAAGACACCCTGTGTGTGTGCATGGGATGGGGGGGATCCCACGGTCACTCACTGATGCCAATGTTGGCTTTGGCCTTCAGCAGCAGTTTGACACACTCGGGTTTGTTGTGAGCGCAGCAGTAGTGAAGTGGCGTGTTTCCCTCCTCCGTCTGCTTTGCCAGGCTCCTGCTGCAGCAGAGAGTGGATAATGTCAGCACCCCTGGGAAGACTCGCTGGCCCCAGCCACAGCACACACCACCTGGTGCTGGCACAGGTGTCCTTCTTCCCACCTCGCCTGAAGAAGAGGTGGTCACCACCACTGTCATACCTCAAGTCAGAAGAGATGAGGGAACCCAAGGCCCCTCTGATCTAGGCGTAGTTACCCCAAGCCCAGCCCAAGGCATGTTTGCTGGCAGAGGGGGGGCTGCCCTGGTGATTCTTCTCTTTTTTGGGACCATTTTGGAGACGGTCATCGGTCTTGCACCTTTCACTAGCACAGCTTAGCCATGACAAGCTGACTGGGTATCATGAGCTTACCTGTTCTGGACAAGAAAATCGACGATATGCAAAGAGGTTCGATCAGACAACAGCACTGCCATGTGGAGAACCGTCTCCCCAGGTTCCTGTAACCAAGAAAAATACAGCAAGGATGAGACTGTGTCTGCCTGCAACACCACCACAGATAGGAGCACTGTCCTTTAGGAACTGTCCTTACGCATTTAAAATCCGTGATAGATGAACTGTCCCTTCAGAGTCATGACCACCAAGGCTGGTGAGAACCTAGTTAACATACATAGAGCCATGCCTCATGGCTTCATGAAGAAGAATCAATCATCCCCTTTTCACATTTAGAAACTGAGGCAAAGGTGACTTTTCTCCCCAGGCCAGCAGCTGAACTTTGCCAAGTCCACAATCTCACCGGAGCCCCTGGGTGTGCAACAGCTGCTCCCCACAGAGCTGCTTCTCACTTGCCAGTTTGTCCCAAGACATCCCATATGGATGGTGCTTCTTGCTTACTGCAGCATTTTGCTCCTTTGCTTTTACTCTGGAGGACACCTACCAGCGTCTTTGCTGTCACGGCAGTGTGCCCACAGCTCCAAGGGTTAGGGTTGCACTCTCTTCTTGACCCTTACAGCAAGGACCCACATTGTGGTTTTGCAGGAAAAAATGCTGCCCTGATTTTTCAGCCTACAGTTAGACTCGGATGTCCTGAGAAAATCTGCTCAGAAGTTTACAAGTACATCTTGGTTACAAATTAGCCTTTGGAAAGCCTTGGGCTTGTGGTTATGACTTCTGCCCCCCCTGACACACACAGCACGAGGAGGGCTGTGGGGTCATGGCCAGAAAATCTCCCTCTGCCATGGTGTTCCTCACCCTGCTCAAATCTGCCTGTTGCTCCTGGCTCACAGAAAGCACTGTTTTCATCAGAAAAGTCTATCCCCTCCTGGGCACAGGGACTCTTACGGACAGGCTGGAGAGGCGATGGCAAAGCTGTTTGTCATATGGGCCCACGGGACAGCTGGCCATACCTGCAGAGGTGCCAGCACAGGCTCGCTCAAATCCACGTTCTCTGCATACGCTTGGAGCAAAGAAAATATGTCTTTGTCCTTGATGGCTTCAGGGAGGCCAGAGCACTGAGCAGCAAGGCTCCTCTTGGCATATTTCTTCTCGACATACTTGGAAATGATAAAATGTTTCCGAAAGGCCCTGCCAGAGACCAGCCAAATGAGAGTTAGTGGCCACAGAGCGACCTAGTGAGCATCCTGGGGTCACCCCCCTTCTCTCCCGCTGCCCCAGCCACCTTCCCTCTCTCTCCTTCAGACCCGCCAGAAAGTTTAGCACCTTTCCTCTCTCTGTCCCATTGCCCAAACTCCTCTACAGCAGCATGCATAATAACTCTTGCAAAGGACTGTGGTTTTCTTAAAGCTGCTTCTCCTGCGGTTATATACTTAAGAACTTGACTTTCTTGCATTAAAAGTGTGAGTACTGCCAGGGCTGGGCGTGAGGACCCCTGTGTCCACCATGGGAAGCCAGAACCAGCTCCCTGTCTTTCCTTCCAGTGGGGACCCCAACACCTCCATCCAGCACCCCAACATCTTGTGCTGGGTGAGACGGGGAAGGGTCGGTGCTTCTCCCCCTCTCCCAGGCACTCACTGCTTTCCAGAACCCCCTCCATCGACTCTGCTCCAGGATGAGGAGCCCTGACCCCTCCATCCTTCCAAGGTGGGAGGCGCTGAGGGGTGCACTGGGGATACGGCCCTGGTGATGTTTTCTGCTCTCTTCTCCCTTTCCTTCTCTTCCTCCCCAGCCCTGACCCGTCCTTTGCCTTTTGGACCCCTCTGCCCTCACAGTTCAGTGCTGGGCTCAGCTCCCTGATGGTAAAAATTAGGGGAAGAAGCAGAAATCTCAAGGACTGGGAAACACCACATGGCATTAACGGGCTGAGAGTATCCACGGGTCAGGAGCAGCTTCCAGACAAGCGCTGGCCAAGTAAGCTGGGTCTCTCCCCCTGGAGAGGTCAAGCAGAAGTGGTGATCAGCCAGAGGATCTGGGGTGGCCGTAGGTGCTCCATGGGCAAAGGAGTGTTCCAAACAGAAGAGGCCATTGAGGAAGAGCTGAATTATTCATTTCATGCAGTTTCAGTTTCCCCAGCATCCAAGAGGAAGGGTGGATCTGGCAACCTTGACTATGCTGTTCCAGTTGTATTTTCCTCCTCTCCTAGCTCTCTGCTGCTCTCTCCCTGCCAAGTGCAGTTCCTTATCCACCTAGTCACTGCAAGGTAGGTCTGCATGATCTAAACAGTGCCCTAGTCAGGACTTGCACGGCTGTAATGGAACCTGATCATGCCTACTCTGCTTTCCAGTCTCCTGAAAGTTGGCCCCTGACAATAAGCTCCCCAACTACGTTTCCCCCAAGAGCTCTGCTGCACCCCAGGTTTATGGCACTAAGCCCTGGAGAAGCCCCCAGCTATTGCTGGTACCAGCCACACTACCCCAGCTCTCCCCTGTCTTCTGCAGAACCTAGAGGCTGGGGCGCTCCAGGATGAAGAACAGGGGTTCCCACATCCTAAGTAGATCCTTGCTCAAAGCCTATGCTGATCCCACCAACCCTGGGCCCCAGCCACCAGACACAGTGAACTGCTCTGCACTGCACAAGTTCCTGTCCCCCATCCCACTCCACACTCCCGCCCTTCCCTTCCCTGCTGATGTGCAGCCAGGACCATCCTGCTTGGCAGCTCCACTTATCTCTCTTTGTGCCTTTTCCTGTCCAGCACCGATCCCTCAATCCCTGTCCTGACCTCAAGACCAATACTTGAGCTGTCCTGCTGGCTCTTCCTCACTCTTCGCTCCTTTATCAAAACTTTCCCGCTGACTTGATGCTTCTAAAAAGAAGTTACAGTCTGGGGAGGAGATCGGGCAGTGCCGCGTGCCGGGTCACTGCAGGGAGCACAGAGGCCCGCAGAGTGTGTGCGCATGGGTGAGGGCCCTGTATCTAACATCCCATAAAAAACAGCTCTTGCAGAGCAACTCACATGTCACTGTGCGCTGTGGGCTTCAGGGAGAAGCTGGGGAGATTTGCTTCCATGATGTTGTTGAAGCCAGAGTTGCTGATATTCCTTGCCAGCTGCAAAACAGTCAAGCCAGAGGTGACATGGGACGTGCAGCACCTCTAAATGCGTGGCAGCAGGAGAGGGAGCTCCAGGCTAAGATCCTGACCAGGTACCAAGGGCATGTCAAGGGGTGCCAGGATGTGTGCGCCCAATGGCCAGAGACTCTGCCGTGACTCCTACTGCTGAGATCTCCCAACTCCAGCAGTGCAACCAACCCCAGAGCCAACCCCTGGGCTCAGATCTGGGCGAGCAATGATCCCTGTCAAACACTCCCATCCCCTACCCTGATGCCCACCAGCTCCCATCACAGCTCTATCAAACCCATGAGCACCCAGAGCACTGTGGCCCTAAAACAGCCTCAGGCAAGGTTTCCAACCCCCTGCCTGCCCCACGCTCTGCTCACCTCAGCTCAAGCTTGGCCCTGCCCCACAGCTGCCCTGCACCAAGGGACGCAGATGGGGAAAGGGGACTGAGGGAGACGGGTGACAGAGCAACGGCAAAATGACTCCCCCCTCTTCTCCTTGAAGATGACAATACCTGCCACAATAACCATTTAACCCTGGAATTACTGATGGGTATGGGTCAGTTTAACAGGTGAAAACCCCACTGAATTAACTTAGTTTCAGGAAGGCCACAGCAGAAGGAGGGGGAGGCTGGAGGAGAGAGCACACTGGCGGCATCCTACCAGCAATTCAGAGGTTGCCAGCTTGTCCAGAGACAGCGACTGGATGCGGGAGAGATGCACACCCATCTCTCTGTGAATCCCAGAGCACTCAATGCAGATCAGGATGCCCAAGTTAATGGAGAGCCAAGTAGGATCTGTAGAGACAAGAGTGCCAGACTCATGTGCATCCGCTGCCTCTCCTCCCCGTCGGCCCCACACCACCCCAGGGCACAAGCTCCACAGCAGAACAGAGGGGAAGGGCAAGACCCCAGTCGCCTGCAGGTTTCCAGGAGTTGGACACTGCAGAGGGTAGGGCAAAGGTCTGCCTGTCCAGGGGGAAGGAAGCACGGTGTCCCCACAGCCATGGGCTGGCTCTCACCTGGGGCTGAGCAGTCGCAGCACTCCCTGTTCCCAGGCATGCCTCTGACCTCCTTGATGATTGCGCGGGTCAGCTCCTCCCAGCTGCTCTCCCCTCTGCCCTGCGCCTTGCTGAAGGCCACGTTCAGCGCCTCCTCCTTGCTGTTGCTGAGGACGGACACCCAGCTGCACGGGCAGAAAGCGGCTTAGGAGCAGGGTCCCGTGCGGCCACACTCGGGCTGCAGGGTGAGGAGGACAGTGGGGGTCATCGCACTGCTGCAGGGGGAGATCCCGCTCTGCCCCAGCCTGCACAGCAGCCACCACACACAAAGGTCCTGCACGGGATTCCAGCAGCAAACTGGGTGCCATCAAGCTCCGCATCCTTCTCACAGCCATCCAGCTCCCCCGGAGTGACCGGAACAGAGTCAGGATGGGAAGGGCATCAAACAAGGGGCTGCAGCATACTGCTTAATTAACCAAAGAGCTGGCTCCTCATCAGCAGCCAGAGGAGCATTTTTTGGTCCGCAGCGAGGCACCAGCAGTACTTACGCGGCACAGTCCTGCTCATCCTCTGCCAGGAAGCGGTACGTGCGGTTGTCTGAAACACAGAGAACCGATCTCCTCTAGGCACCCCACTCATCCATCTGTCCTGCCAGGCTCATGGCAGGGCACAACACGCCTGAGCTGGGCTCAGCAGAGCCAGGAGAAATCTCCAGCCTGGGCAGCTGGGGTGACAGTCATCTCTGTCTCACTCAGCCCCTCACCAGTGCATCCCAGGCAAAGGGACCTGCTCCTGTATTAGGAACGAGGGATGCTGGTGTTAGCTAAGCTGCAGCCCAGGAACTACTTGTGTGGTCCCCACGCACCCCGCATGGCCCCATGGCAGTGCTGCCTACCTCACACCCTGCATGTGCATCACTGGTCCTGAGCAGAGCTGCCTCCTGGCACGATTTCCCCAGGGTAATGCCCCAAAGCCGGCCCAAAGCTACAGAGCTTCCCCTCATCCCTGCCTGCGCTGGCTCTCTGAGTCCGAAGCACTGCCACCTCTCTGGGCCCTTCCCGGAGGAGCCGCAGGACAGGCACCAGCACTCACGGGAAACCAGATCGAAGCATTTCTTGTCATCCATGTTCGGTTTCACCTGGCAGGTCAGTAAATTCAGCTTGGCTGGTGGGCGATTGAGCTACAAGCAGAATGAAGGAGCATCAAAGGGCTGTGGTCCAGCAGTGAGGAGCACCGCCTGGTTCTGGAGACAGAGTCACAGACCTGCCTTGCGCCCAGCACTTTGCCTTCTGCTCTGCTCTCAGGCGCAATGCAAGAAATAGCAACACAGACTTTTTCTTTCCCAACAGCCAACCCGTGCTTGGAGCCAGGTCCTCTGGCTCATGCCCCTCCACACACAGGCACGCGAGGACCTCCTGTATTTGTCTAAACCTCTCTTGGATTGCAGGGACTTAAGTCTCAACAGAAAGCCTCCTCCACCAGGGCAGCCCAGCAAGGCAAGCAGCAGGCACGAGGGCTCTGACAAGCCCCACAAAGTCACCAGCATGCCTGGCAGTGGCAGGCCCTGAGGACCCTGCAGCAGTGGGCAGCAGCTCCCAGGGAGGAGCAGAGCAGAGTGGAAGAAGTGGTTCTTACCATGCCATGAGAGATGGTCAGGTAGCCATTGCTGATGGTGCATTTCCTCTTCTGCCAGACTTTTCTCAACCTGGAAATGAGCAGAGGGTGAGCCAAGACGACATACATATGGAGGAGCAGACATGCAAAGCAGCACAGTGCTGGCAAACGGAGGAGCCATGCAAGGCACAGCACAGTGCCGCAGCTCTCGTCAGACATGCTGGCTGGGCTGCCACAGATGGGGACTGTCACTCTTGGTCTGTTCTGGGCTGAGGAGAACCTGTCATATGGCATAAGAAAGGTTTGTACAGACAGGCAGCACAGCTGCTGTGGAGGTGATACAGGTGCAGAGCATCAATCAGGGCAGCAGGACCTGCTAGCAGAGCACAGAGCCCTTTGCAGAAGCCCTCAGCAAACATCCAAGACCATCACCTCCAAACTGCTCCCAGGTTGGCTTTCCTGTGCCTGCCATTCAGGACAGACCATAACACAGGGCAAAGGTGGAAGAGATACACGCGAAAGGGGAGAGAGACTGAACTTCAGTCTGCAGTGAAGGAGACTCCTGAGCCACAGTTCATTGTTTTCTGTCCAGTTTCAGGGGTTTTTTAGGACACTCCACAGTCTTTTCCAAGTGTGCAAGTCTCCCAGCGCAGGACCCCTGTGATTCACAGCAAGCATCCTCCCACACACTGGTGGGAGATGATGCTCTTTCCAAAGACAGTGGAGTGCTTTCCAGAAACTCAGGGTCTGGCTCCTGGGAGAGGGGCACAGGATGGCTGCTGGCTCTCTCTCCCCTCTGGTCCATGATGCCATCTCCAAGGCAGCACTGACCCACACTGTGTCTAACTCACCCCACATTTCTGCTCCTTCCCCTAATTTTTACCATCAGGGAGCTGAGCCCAGCACTGAACTGTGAGGGCAGAGGGGTCCAAAAGGCAAAGGACGGGTCAGGGCTGGGGAGGAAGAGAAGGAAAGGGAGAAGAGAGCAGAAAACATCACCAGGGCCGTATCCCCAGTGCACCCCTCAGCGCCTCCCACCTTGGAAGGATGGAGGGGTCAGGGCTCCTCATCCTGGAGCAGAGTCGATGGAGGGGGTTCTGGAAAGCAGTGAGTGCCTGGGAGAGGGGGAGAAGCACCGACCCTTCCCCGTCTCACCCAGCACAAGATGTTGGGGTGCTGGATGGAGGTGTTGGGGTCCCCACTGGAAGGAAAGACAGGGAGCTGGTTCTGGCTTCCCATGGTGGATGCAGGGGTCCTCACCCCAGTGCTCACAGGACGTGAGAGGACATGGGGTATTTTCACAGGATACAAATGCCCTCAGGGCTAAAAGACAGACACAAGCTGCCTGGACCTCTGTGCTGAAAGCTGTTGGAGGCTGGGACAGTGTCAAGCACACCTTCATGCATGCTTGTCCTGTTCCCCTGCCTTGTGGCCACCACAGGGAGAGGAGGTTTGCCTGGCTGAACCCTGCTCTGGCCCCAGGTCACCAAAGCACAACTGGTATGCTGGATCCCAACTTACCCATCGCTTTTCTTGAAGAGGGTACCCGACTTCTCCATGCCGTACTGCTTGTTCCCTTGCAGCTGGTGCATGTTGTACCCTGCCTGCTTGTTCCCAGGGTCCTGGCAGCAGGAGAGAAATAGCAGCAAGGCCCTGCCCCATCAGTACTGCTAGCAACCAAGAGCATATCCCCACAGCACTGCCAAGGCCCCTGTGCTCCCCAGAGCTCACCAGAAACCCCGCGGCTTTTGGCATCAGCAGGTGGACACTATATAAGCAGCTACCATGCCATGCACTCTACAGGTACCACCCTGCATTCCCTCACATGACAGATCAGACTTTACCTCTTTCTGATCCAGCTGCAGCGCTGTTTTCAGCTGATCCCGAAGCGAGCAGAGCTGCTTCTTCTCCTCGTCCTGCCTGATCTTCATCTGAAAGGCACCAGAGCACAGTGAGCTGCTCACAGGGCAGCAGGAGGATCATGCCTCAGCTGCAGCATCCCACTCCTCCTGGGTGCAGGAGAGGTGCCCCCACACCACCCTCTGCCCTCGCCGCCTCCCTGTGTCTGTCCATGGGACGCATCGAGCTCCATTCCTACGGGTGGGAGGTTGCCACTCATCCCCTGCTGTGCCATGGTATGTGGTATGTGCAAGATCTTCAGTGGAAACCTCCTTGAGGGGAGGGAGCAGGCACGTCCCCGGCGCTGGGACTGGAGAGCAGTCTGTATTTTACTGAGGAAACAGCTGTTTGCAGCTCTCCACAGTGTAAAAACAACCAACAGCTTGAAGGTCACCACGGTGGTTTGTTTTTTGTTTCCTTGGTAGTGTCAGTAATTAAAATAATTAAAAGGTCTCCAAGCCATCAAAAAGTTGATGGACCTTGGCACAGGAATGTGGCCCTGAAATGGAGCCTGGGGGTTTGTCTGCAGGAGGGATCCATAAGATGCTGCTTTCTGTGCTCGGTTACTCTGCTCTGGGGTGGCACCTCCCCTCTTTTTATTATTTAGATAATGAATTTTAACATGAATGATTACAAATTATGGAACAAGCAGGGTAATACCCGAAAAGCGGATTAATTCAAACAAAGCAGCAGATGCCCAGAGGAGACCTGCACTACAGGACCACGTACAAGTGATGCTGACACAGTATCTGGGTGAGTACGATATCCCAAGCCTCTGCAAATCTTGACTTGCAAGGAGGTATGGAGAAGGATGAGGAAGCCCAAGCAAACTGGAATGGAGGTCTAGAAATGCTGGTAAACCGACATAAACCCTCTGCTGCACTTGGAGGACATCACACCACCTGGGACATGAGTGCTCAGACTGTCTCTGAAAGCCTTGCCACTTGGAAAAACTCCTTTCTGTCTCTGGGTTGTGTATGACTGACAGAGCCCAAAGTCAAAAGCTGAAGTTCACAAGGCTTATGCGACCTGCCTGCCTCTACAGCAAAACAAAGTCCCCAAGAAAATGTACTAAGAGCTTGAGTTGGCAGCAACAGGCATGGAAAACTAAGACCATAAATGAGAAATCTGGAAGTCTGCAGAGCAGCTAGGGCTTTGGGAGATGAATCTGTTAGTGCCTCCTTGATATCAATGTTTATGCTGGTTCTTCCTACTTTGTGTCCTGGGATATGGCAGTGTAATTTTCCCACTCCCAGCTATGGCTGCATTTCACCCCTCCATGGGCCGCTGTGCATCAGAGGATCAGGAAATAATGATTAATAGATGTCAAGAGCTGCAAAAGTCCTCAGTCTGCTTCTGCAGAGGAAGACAAGGCCCTGGGGAAAACATCTCTGCTCTCCAGCCTGTTTCTGCTTGCCACAGCCAACTTCAGATGAATACTCACACTCTGCAGCTCCGGGATGAGTGTCTCTGTAAATTTCTTAAGTTTTGCTGTTGTGTTTAAACATTCCTGGAAAAAACTGAGAGGAGAGGCTAACGTAAGGGCATGGCCTGAAATCCTCCTCTTAGCACTGGCTGTGAAGCCTACAGACCCCAAGCCCCCCCTTAGCTCCTGCTTCAGAGCCCATCATGCCTTCAGCAGGCAGTGCTTTCACTTCATAGTTGAAAAAAATCTTTCTTAGGAAATGTATTTCAGAAAGATTTGAAGGCAGTTAAATTCAGGGAGAGCGCTCAGCACTGTCTTCTTTGCATCCCAGACTTCTGCTTTACACTGGCTTACAAAAATGTCAGACTAAAGAGAGGAAACACAGCCCCTTGAGATTCCTGCCTCCACTGCCTCCAGGAGAAGAGGACTTTCGGCAAGGTACAGGACAGGCCAAGCCGACTGCAGGAACCCAGGTCTCGAAAGTTAAGCCACCCCCAGGTCCCCTCTACAACCAGTGCTTCAGGAGAGAAAGGGTGTGCAGGCAGGTTACCAGTTGCTCTTACTTGAACTGTGAGCTGCAGTGCTTGATGTGGTTTTGCAGCAGGTCAATCCCTTTCTTGGTTTTGATCTCATTCACTTTGATTAGATACTGAAGGGAAAAGGACACAGGGACTGAATTTGTAGCTTAGAGAGAAATGCCTTTTATGCACTTTTTGATGGCCTCCCTCCAAGTGTGTTGCAGCCCATCCTGGCAGTAACACCCTGATGGGAGCAGTTCATGTGGCTTTTATGGGGTGAGAAGACAGTGGTAAGCAGGGCCCAGTGCTTTGATCTGGCCAACAGAGTGGTAGACCCACAGTGGTGACATGGACCCCGCGCTTGCTGGGCTTTGCTTATGCAGGGCAAACACTCAGGTAACACAGCCTCAAAGATTCACCATTCATGGTGCCTCCCCTGAAGAACAGCCAGCTTTCCTATAGACCTTCAAACTTCATCACTCAAGAGCCAAGTCCCTCCAAAACCTACTAGACTTGATCCGTGAACTGTATCACCTCCACCTGACCCTACCGATGCTGTCAGTGCTGCGGGCCTACCTGCCTATATCCTACATGCAGCTGGCATCTCAGCCTGCCTTGAGGACCTTCAGAAGAGAGCTGAAGGTTCAGATTTCCAGCCCAAACTTATCTGCCACATCACCCAGCTCATCCTCCACCATAACAACCTCACCTGTGAAAACCAACCCTGGCCCTTTCAGCCAGTAGACTGACAACATGAAAGAGTGTGTTGTGCTGTGAAACACCTTGAATATTTCTCCATCCATCTCTGGACTACTCCTACACCAGCATCAGCTCTCTTGGCATTGCAACTACTGTAAAAACAGCAACCATTTCCAGAAGAGCCACAGGCCAACATAGTAAATCACCTTCCAAAATCATGTTCAACATGGCCAACCCCAGACTTCCCTGTATTTATTCTGAGGGGATCATTCAAAACACCCTAGATCCATAAGAAGAAGCATTTCCTAGAAGACACCCTCTCAGGAACCCAAATGCCACGTGTGGACTCACATCAGCACAGAACGAAACCTCCACCTGACCTACTGGCTCTGTTTAAGGACAATGCAGTTCTGTAGCACAAAGGCTTCCGATATTTGAAGCAGAATAACAGTTTCAGTACAGAAACAGTAGCTGTTTCCAAAACATGATTACAAAGAGCTGGACATTTTGAACAAAATCAGTATCTTCCAACATTTTGCTCATGCTGTTGCTTGTGATGTGTGGCAGTGGGACCAGGAAATCCTATTTGCAGGGCAGTTGGGCTTAGTTTGTCCCACCAAGCAGAAGGGAGGGCTATGGTGAGAAGGAGCTCCTGAGAGGGAACAGGGACCTCTGTGCCAGCAGTGCCCACCGTGGGCAGTCAGGAAGAAGCTTGGATCCAAAGTCTTCAGGGAATTTTTCCCAAGTTGTCATCTCTACTGCCAGCTTAATTAATACAGGCTCAAGCTTTGGCTAAACTCCTTGATCAGCCCCTGCCCCAGGTTGGCTTGAGCTTACCACAACCCAGGCAGCTCTCTGAGGGAATATACCCAGGTTCTTGCTGGCACAACAGATGTGGCCTGCTGAGCAATGGTCCCTGGGAATCTGCAGCCCACCTCGGTGCTGATCCCCAGGGGATGAGCACAGGGAGCTGCCCGATGCTGAAGGTGCCCAGGGCAGAGCCTGGGGAACTTCAGCATCCCAGGAAGGCAGAAAGGGACCTGCAATACCCTGGACACAAGCATTGCTCACTGACCAGAGACAGAAGATGGCCCTGAATGAAAAATCAGTGTGGATTCAGACAAAAAGGCTGCTCTGAAACAAGCCTAGATCGGAGGGCAAGTGGGAAACACCAGCATGAGAGTCACTGTTGATGTCTGCCCGCTCCAGACCAGGCTGCCGGGGCTGTGGCACAGTTGCTATGCGCCAATGGAAGGGAAATGCATCCCTTGGATGCCAATTCAGTGACTCTAACACCACTCCACATGGCACAGGCTAGTCCCTGTCCTTACCTCACACATGTTCAACTGGAAGGTCCTACGCTCCTTCTCCATTTCCTCGGCAATCTCCCCCCCGCTCACCTCGCTCCGCACCATGCCGTGCTGCTTCGCCAGCTCACGCTTCTCCTTCTCGATCTTGGCACTCAAGAGGAGAGAGATGTGAAAAGCTCCGTCCGACTGCTTGCCAGTGAAGGCAGGCAAAAATTAGCCCTAGGGTGAGGGAGCCTGAAGACTTACAGTTTGCTCTCATAGTCTTTGCAGGCCTTCTCAAATGGTTTCTTGAACTCCTAGGAAGAGCCAAAGGCACCATTTAATAACTGACCAGGACAGAGCCTTCCTCATCCTCAGTGTACTGCATTCTCACTGGGTCACCCTAGCATAAAGGTCCTTGCAGACCCAGGACATGGTTGCCCACAGGGGTGTCCCTCCTCAGGAAGGTCCTTGCCTCTCTTCAGTGCACAGCAGACAAGTGTGCTCACCAGTGCAGGTTCACTCACAGGCACATGCTTGCACATGCATAGGCTCCAAAATATACATCACACCTGTACATCACGTAGGTATGTACATAGCAGTACCCAGCTATAACGTCTTTCACAGACTCACAATTTTAAGGGAAGTAGTGGATTTTTTTCCTTCATATTTTATATTCTTTAACCAATTTACTTCATACCAGAAGTTCCAGAATTTGGTCTCTCATTCCACTTTCATGCTCCTGTATAGCACAAACTTCCAAAAGGATGCCTAAATGCTCATCATTTATTTCAGTATTTGACAATTAGTCCTTTGGAAGTCCCCAAACCCTGCCATAATTCCCATCCCTCTTTCTGCAATCCTGTCCAAAAGTTCCTTCCACTTTCCCAGAGGTTCAGCTGTTTGCTCGAGGATCCCCGGCCCCGCTCTGATACAGCCCGTCTGCAAAACCTTCATCAAGCATTTGAGGAAACTGCAGAGCTGGGAGAAAAAGCTGGGAGAAAATCTATAGAGTGGAACCATACAAGATTAAAAAGGTAAAATTACAGAATTAATGTTGTTGAAACAGGTTCGTTACTAGGTCAAGGATTCAAGAGGGAAAATAGTATCACAGAAAAATATAAAATCCTAAACGAAGAAAATACAGGGGATTTGCCAGAGTATCAGCAGGTCTGGTGGGAGACAGCAATGACCAATGGTAAGAATCTGTTGCAGGGAGCAGCAGCCCTCTCCGTCCCTGCTCCTCCCGAGCTGCTCTGTCCAGCCAGCATGAGTCCTCAGGTGTCTCATCATGGTGCTGAGTGTATTAATGCCAAGCTCATCAAGTCCTGACAGTCTTGTGTGTGCATCAGCCAATAAATAATTGCTTTACTGTTTCAAGTTGTACATACCCTGCTCGCAGAGTCTCTGTGCTTAAAACCACCCAGAGAGGAATGGTGCCCAGTCACAACTGGCAGCTGCTCCACCACGTTAGATGAAGGCTGTGATCAGCAATCCCTCGACAGTGACCTCGCTCCAGCATCATGATTGGGATCACTCCAGCCGCCTCACCCCAAACACCCACAGGCACGAGCACCCCGAAGCAGGCAGAGTTACCCAGGGGCAATTGCACAGAGCTGATGGCCTGAGTACAGCCACGGGGACTTAGTGGTAGGAATGTGTGTGCAGACCTACCAAGGACTATGATGACCTTCCCATTGGTTAAAAAAAGCAAAAATTAAATACGAGTTTGTTGTTTTTCCTAAAATCTATACTGATGAGTGCTGTGATATCTCTGATATCTCTACAGCGCTGAAGATTAGATCGCATGGTCACCTCAGTAGTTGCTACTCTGAAGTCCCTGAGAGGTACCTGCAGCTGGTAGATACATGCATGCATGCTCAGATTCACACCAACACACATGTAAATGCAAGAGCCAAAGGTGGGTCTGTGGGGAGGGGAGGGGCGGAGGGGACACCTCACTGGGAAGTTGTGGGGGAGTTTGTGCACTGATGGCCAGGGAAGATACCAACATTTGGTTGGTATCAACCAACCAAACAAACCAACGACACCATGATTTTTCCCTGCATAGTGAATGCCCCCAGACTCCTCTACATTCAGCCAGGTGCCTGCAAACAGGCAGAGGTCCCAGCTAAGAGGCACCCCTAGCTTGATCGGTCGTGTGAGGCACAAGCCTTGGGAGGGAGCAGGATCTCACACACAGGAGATGCAGGCAGACCTGCCCTTCCAACCCATATACCTGCTGGAGGGCAAGACGTGAGCCAGGGATGAGACCCCACAGCTGGTACCCACTCTGTCTCCAGCCACTCACTTACCAGCCCCACCTTGGCGCAGCCCTTTCAGCCCCTGCTTACCCCTTTAAGCTCTTTCATGTCACCCTTTATTAACGACTCCAGGGGAAAGTTGATGTTGTGGTACAAACTCTGCCACTGGAAAGGAAAGAGAGAGATCACGCTGCTAGCACTGCATACCTGCACTGCTTGTCATGCAGAGAAAGCAGAGCTGTTTGTAAGCCTGCAGAGGAACCACTTTGGAAAACAGTCAGCTGAAAGCCTCCTCCCTTGGAGATTACCAAGATGGAAAAAGCCAGTCAGCCTGACCCAGTGTTGGCGAGAGCCCAGCTTCAAGCAGGATGACGGACAGGAGACCTCCAGAGGTCTCTTCTGAGCAGCCTCAGAGGTCTGCACAGGCAGGTCCGGCCGTGCAGGCTGCGCCACTGGCTCTGCAACTGCACACCATGGCCTCCTGCCCCCATCTGGGGAAGGGAATGAGCGTGGAACTCCAGGCTGTGGCCCAGAGCCTGCTGCTTTTCCTGGGGACCCCTGCTAGCAACCCCTTGCAAGCCAGGGACCCCACTCTGATGTACATGCAGGGGCCAGAGCAGCCTACCAGGCTCCTGACAGCAGTCAGCAGCTCCCGGGAGAAGGCAGCAAAGGTGCTGAAGGCACTGGCCAGCTGCTCCTCGCCCTCCAGCTGGTAGTTGGCTGAGAACTTCTCCTGGGCAGCGATGCGGGCTTCAAGGTGGCTGATGAGGTCTGTGAGAACATGGGTGGTCTCTGGTAAGTGCAGGGGGAAGGTGAGGATGAATACCCAACCCCTGCCTCCCTCTTGGCACTCACCGTGCCCGGTTCTGCTTATGTAACCAAGCTGGCTCCTGTTGCCTCCACCACTACCACCCAGCTATAGGGACACCCGAGATCCTTATTCCCTGCTGACGTCAACCCGACCTGCAGCGAGGACTCCCCTCATCCATCCATCACCATTGCCCCTCTCCTGAGGCTCCATTCTGCCCTGACCTTGTCCACAGCTGTGCTCCGCCTTGGCTGCTTTCCTCATCTTCTGCAGAACAGCTCGGTCGGCATCCAAGGCCTAGAAATGCAGAGGGGATGGTCACTCACTACAGCCATACACACATTTCCATAACCCACAGGGCTTAGCACAGGCCTCAGCACAGGCCTCAGCCTCCCCAAGACAGACTGTCATGCCAGCAGATAGTGATGATCCAGTGGTAGCAGTCCATGTATATCTTAATTATCTGCAAGCCATGCCTTAGGTTCTTCTGAAAGAAGTGGTCAAGCATTAAGAGAGAATTGGAAAATGTGTTAGAAAAAGGAACATAAAGTGTTGACAGAAAATGTGGATTTCAGTGGCAAGAGACAAATTAGTTATAAATTATATTTCTATCATGGTCAGTGTCATTCCTGGGCTGAGAGGAGGAGGCTTAGGTGACTGAGGGGAAATGCTCAGAATCATCTAAACTCTCTGCCCATGAAAGACTGGATTACAGATGTTACTTCATACAAGTACTGCTCAGAAGAACTTTCATGGAATCTCTTGTTGGGAACAGGATTATTGTCAATACCAGATCAGGTTGTCTGTGCTTTGCTCAGTTGGGCTTTGAAATCATCCAAGGATGGAGGTCACCTCGCTAGTGACCTCTTGCAGGGCTGCACCACACTCTGCAGAAGAAACTTTTCCTAACACCCCACCTGAACTTCTTGAGCCACAAAGTGGATATTGCTGCACGTTATATCGTCTGATGTTGCCCAAAAGAGCTTGACACCATCATCTATAACTGCCCTTAGAGGAGCTATGGGCTGATGTCAGACATCCCCTCTTCACACAGCTAAATCAGCCCAGCTCTGCTTCTCTGCTACCATCCTCTGACTGCTTCTGGTTTCTCCACATCGCTCCTGACTAGTGACAGTGTTTCAGGTGTGACTCATTCACTGGACTGATGTGAGCCCCAACAACTCCCACATCAGGCTGCCCTGCAAGGAGTGACAGGGCTTCACTCTGAGTGTTGCCCTGACAGTGCCAGAACTCAAAGACAGGGCACAGGCCTTTAAGATCCAGAAACACTGATTTGTGGAAGTAAACAGTTTTACAGCAATTTGGGAATGCAAATAATAGCTCTGGGTGGACTTGCATGCTACAGCTAAGGCTATTTAACAGATGAGGGTGGCTACTCAGGGGAGTGGTACCACCACTGGCTTTGTCCTCTGTTGTGCACCGCATCAGCCAGGACATGCAGCTGAACCCATGTAGCAGAGGAGGATGTGAGTCAGGCTCTTCCTGAGTCAGCACAGTCAAGGACATGCAGGGACATCACCATAAACATCTAAGCACCCAAGAAACAATAGTGCTGGAAACTTAGCTACCTGCACATTTCTAGAGTTCAGTGCAGTAGGGTTGTTGAGAACTTAAATTATGGACTTATAACCCAAAATAGGAGTTGCCAGACTTTCTACTCCCCAGGGAAGATCAACTCTCAGCACCTGCACCTTCTTGTCCAGTTTGGGACTGAGGTTTTGCAGCCAAGCCCTCAAATAGAGATTCCTGGGACAATTATCTAAGACCTCTAGGACCAGCAGGACTATGCTCACACTAAGTATTGCATATCCAGGGAATCCAGTATTATGGTTCAAAGACATGCCCATGAGTCAAGGTCAGAAAGCAGTGGTGGGATAGGACACCCGAAGCATCTGACCATTGTCCTTTTTGCAAAGCTGTTGGAGACACTCATACCCCCATGTTCAGAAAATGACTTTAGGTTAATCCAGGACTTGAAGGACTAACACATTCCCTTCACAACTGCATAGTTATTGTAAGTGCCACCATGAGGCAGGCACAGTCCCCTCCTGGGCCACAGCTCCCTGCAGTTGTCTGAGCCATTGCGTGTGGGATTCATCTCGCTCACCTTAGGCATCCCTTCACCTCTCTTCAGGAGAAGCCCTTTTGGCTTAGGTGAAGCCCATCTCCCTTGCTGAGTCTCCACTGGGGCAGCTTTCCCAGTTCCAGATGTGTCTCATCTCCTCAACCCTACAGCAGATTTTAGCCACAGTCAGACTCAACCTCTTCCCTTCCCCACCTGCCACTGAGACCCTGATCTCCAAGCTCCTACCGGCCTCCAGAGCCTCTCTCTCCCTCCCTCACCTCTGCTTCTGATTCCCACCTTGACCAGGACGGTTCCTCCTTCCCAAAATGTCCCTTGGAGCATGCCCAGGTGCCTTGTGATGCCAGTCATGTTTGTACTTCATCTTTTACCAGAAATTCAGCTCTACACACCCAGATGCTCAAACCTCCCATATCTATGGCTTTCCTCTTCCTTTCTCCTGACAAATCCCTCCCTGAAGATGTAACCTCAGTCCACAAGTGACCCATCCCCACCTTTAGGACCATTCCCTGCCTGCTGGGCCGATGCTCTCAGGGCAGGAGGCTTCCCTGCTTCAGAGGAGCAGCACCAGGGTGAAACTGCTCCACGGCGTCCCAGTGGCCATCACCAACAGGCACGTCCACCTCCCCGGGCTCCCCCCGTCCAGTGAGCCCAGCTGCAAGAGGCAGCACTCCCTCCAAGGATCGTGAAGTGTGTACTGCAGTTGCCAGCCACAAGGCAGGAAATTACATATCTGGCACTTGGTGCAGGAAACCCCAAGCTCCTTTCCCTGCCTGTACTTTTACCTGGGTTTGTTTGCCTTGCAGGCACAGATCTGGTTCCGCACTCAGCTGAGCTGCGTGACTTCTCCTTTGGGGACCTGCCTCCAGGGGCGGAAAACCGGCTGATGCCCTGCGCTTGCAGCTCAGCACTCCTTTCCTCGGCTGCCCACACCCTCGCCGGGCTCAGCACACCCCGTGCCAGGGCTCTCCTCGATCAAGGACAGGCTCTTGCTGCGTTTACTGCTTTATCCCACACTGGTGTTGCTCTCCATTACAAGCATGCATCTGCTGATGGATGTTTGCACACACTAAGGCTCTGCTGTACAAAGTTCCCCACACCATCAATAAAAGCTGTTGGCTGACCCACTGCAGAAGTCACCAGCACTGGTATTTCTGCCTTTCAGAGGTGATACCAAAGAACAGAAGGATCCTGTGGCTCCAGCTCTGTTTTTCATCCCCATCTGTGTTTTCCATGGTGCTGGGGGTCACTGCACATTTTTCCCTTCTCACTAGTTTTCAAGAGTACAAAATCACTCATCTTGAGCGCAGCCACCAGTTCACATTGTCTCATCATCTGCATAGACAAGGCATTAACATTCACAAGATAGCCTTGCACAAGCCTGTACCCTGTGTGGGACTCAACAGCCTCCAGAAACACATCCAAGCTGCATATAAAAAGGATGGAGACCAAGCATTTGCTTCACCTTTTGGCCACAGACACCAGTAGTTCATTAAGTCACAGCTTAAAATATTGCAACTAATTTACTTTTTCATTTCAGTTTGAACTTCAGCTCCCCGCTGCTGGCTCTCCCTTGCCCTTCTCCAGCACCAGAGTCTTCCTCCCAGTGAAAGCGCACAGAGATGGCAGCTGTGCTACTGCACAGGTCAGAAGGAATTAAGTTCCAGGCAAAAGCCTGGTCAGCCTCACTTGGCTGCATGGCAAGAGCGTGTCGGGCCCAGGGAGGAAGCAGGCCAGCGCTGATGCAGGCAGAGAGGACCTTCTTCTAGGACAGGCAGCTCCTGCCGACACCAACACTCAAGCAAGAGCAACTGCGGATACCCCACCATGTTGGAATTTCTCCTTGCCATCTGCTCAGTCCAGCCCTGATCTGCTCCCAGAGAAGGAGCAATCTCCCCGTGCCTGCTGGCTTACACCAATGCTGCTGCCCAGCCAGTGCAGCTCACACCATGGCTCCCTGCTTTCACTGCAGCAAATCCTCTGCAGACTGCACTGGGGGTTGCTGCCATGCAGCAGCAGGAGCGTGTCCTGAGTTTTATGCCCACACTGACATGTGAGTCCCAAGCCAAGAGCTCTGCAGACACGAACAAGTTCAGCAGTGTTTCTCTCTAACCACAGCTTCCTGGTGTAGCAGCTCTGTTTTACAGGACTGAAGTTTTAGCTTTGTTTGGGGTGCAAGTGATAGAGTAACAGTTGAAAATTAAGCAACACAAGGAAATTGCCCCATGCCCAGAGGCTCCTGAGCAAGTCCTGGCCTGCAGAGGCCTGAGGAGCGAGAAGAAAAAAAACCCCACTGACCATCACTGACAAAAAGATCTACAGGAGCACAGCTCCCCATCTGCTCCAAGCTTGTAGGCGCTGGGGCAGTGCAGCAGTCACAGCCCACAGAGAGGCCCTGATGAAGTCCTGGGCACCATCCCCTTGTCCGCTGAAACTACGACACAATGAGAGAGGTGAGATGGTGGTAGTGCGGTTTGGTTGCTCCCAGCACATTTACAAGAACTACCAGGAGGAGGCACCAAGAGGCTTGGAGCCCTCTGGACCACCATATGGAGAGCCCCACAAGAGTGGCAACATATCGCAGATATTTTCCACAGGGGGTCAGGACCTTGATTTGCCCAGGAACAGGCCAGCATGATGGTTACACTATACTGGCCGCAGCTAAGTCCCAAGGCAGGTCTGGGTGGGCAGTGGGATGCTCTCAATGGGAAGCCTGGGCCCTCCACTGAGCCGATCTTGACCTCTCTCATGGTCTTCCCAGTGCATTGAGCTCTGCTGCTCGCTCCCTCATGTGCCAGCAGCATGCAGCAACCCATTCCCCTCCCACACTGGGACTGATGGTGCCTATCGGGGTCTTCTGGCTTTTGCCATCAGTCAGAAAACAAAGGCATTTTGCCCAAGTCAGTTTTGCATCGGATGCTGTGCTCAGCAGCCAGCTCGCACCTGGGCTCCATGAATTTTTGGAACCACTCATGCATTTAGCCTCCGAACATCCCACAGCTTAACTCTGGACAAGTGCGGAAACCATCCTGCTGCCCCCAAGAACTTCCTTTAATTTTTTGTTTTGCTTTTAGTTTGACGCTTGTCTGGTCAAAGGGTTCTGTCCTCTCTTTACCACGCGGTGTGAGCCCAGTACGAGGTACAGCCTTCCCACACAAATTTCTCCCCCTTTGCTCTTGTCCCCACCGACTGATGCCTATCTCCCGGCCACCATGACCTGTCACAAGCCTTCGCCAAATCTTTGCCTTGAGTGTTTTGCAGACACCCGAAGACTCTCGCACCGCTCTCCACCCACAGTGACAAATGATACGGTGATGCCTGAACTGGGGTGCAGCTCCTGCAGGGCCATGATGGGGATAGCCCCCCTCCCCAGCCCCTTGGCGTGCACCCCCATGGCCCCCCGCCCCTGCTCACCTCCTCCAGGCTGTTGGCAGTGGCCTTGCAGCGGCCCATGTGGCTGGCAAAGGAAGAGGTGGTGGGCGAGCTGAGGTCTTCCTGCGCCTGCCGCACGAAGTCGCACACGGAGATGAGGGCCGCCATGGTGCTGCGGTGAGGTGGCGCCAGGAAGGGGAACTGCCGGCGGGAGCCGCGGTCACACCGGGGCTGGGCAGGGGTGGGGGGCCGGGGTCACGCTGCTGCCAGCAGCGAGGGCAGAAGGGAGCTCCTCGCCCTGCACACCCACACCCCAAACAGACACGCAGCCCCCCACAGCGCGCACGCACTGACACGCGCCAGCACACCCGGGCACACAGCAGCACAGCCTCAAATCCTGCAATTACATACTGAAATATTTTGAAGAAGCCTGAGGCTTTCAGTCACAGGGAGCCCCAGCCTGATGGCGTGGTGGAAAACGCAGCTGAGCGTGGCTGCAAGAGCCAAGGAGCTGCTTGGGGATGTGTACTGGGTGTGCTGGGGCGCGCTGAGCTTGCTGGCGTGGACCGGTCACCGCCGAGGCACAGCAGGTATGCCGGGATGCAGCGGGCACTGTTTGCAAAGGCCGGGGGGGACGCAGCACTGGGAGCAGCACTGTCACACCCCAAGGTCCCGCTCCAGCCCTACACAGCTGCGACATGACCTGAGCCCTGTGCAGCCTGTTTCACTGCCCCTGGGTCCCCTGGCGGGAGAGGGTTCCCCCTTTGCCATTCTAGGCCCCTGCCCAGCAGCTGAACCCCACATCCCCTGGGGGAGCACCATGTCTGCCCCACACGTGCAGCTGGCTCCAGGTCCAGCCAGAGTTCTCATATGCTGTGGAATAACTGCTGGAGGTGACTTAGAAATTAAATTTATATTTGTATTTTAAGGAATGGTACAGCATCGAAGAAACTTTCAGGGCAGAGTGCAGGTGGTGTGCAAGGGATATATTTCACAGAGGTTCCCTGGGCCACCTGAGATGTTGGTGACATCAGGGGAGTCTGGTGTACTGACTCTAAGAGAAATGGCACAGGGGATGGAGTGGAGACACCATGGCCAAACTCTGTGATAAAATGGGAACTTGAAGGTCCTATGGAACCCTTGAAGGTCTTATGGAACTGATAAGCTGCCTAATTGCTACCCTGAGCCAACGATCTGTCATTTTTGACAAAATGCTATTATTTGGGTGAACTTTGCTCATTATAATGTCATTATAATACCAAAACACACCCCCATCCCAAAAGTCACCCACCTCCAAGGTGCAATCACTCCTCATGGAGCTTGTGCTCTGAATTTTTTGTTGTCTATATTTAAAAGTGAAGCAAGAATATTTTACACGAATCATAACAAAAGTATGTATGACTAGAGTCCCTCAAGCTCCACCTGAAAGGTGAAAAATAGTATAAAAATAGCTTAAGAGAGGAGGGATGTCAGGGAAGATACCATCATCACTGACCACCCCTGACTGGTGGAACCAGTCGACGGGCTGAGCCTCTCTTCCCCCCCATAAGGACGCTTGTGGGCAAGATTCAAATACTTGGTTATGTTGAGTGCTTCCCTGGGAAACTTAGAAATCTCTATAGAGTTGTTTTGTAACCTAATGTGTTTGTAGCCAGGCTGTATTACTCACATCCTTAGTATTTGCATGTGCTTTGCAGACAGTAACTTTATCACCGGCAACCCAAAAGAACTTGTGCACCCGTTGCTTCAATAAACTACACTTTTCACTAATGTAGCCATGAGATTTCTTAGTGAATGCGACCAAACTCCTTAAGTGTGGCCGTGCTAGTTCATGGAACACTGCTAGATCGAATTGTGTATGGTGTTATTAGTGCATCTGTAATCGTGATAGTTCAATATACATATTGAACGCGACCAGACTTCTAACACCGAATTAGGCATCACTCAGAATCTAAGCCCAGCCGCCCCCAGCCCCTCTGATATTTGAGGACAGAGTGGAATGCAAGGGGGTTTATTTTCTGCCAAATTACTTTTCCCTTTAACACAACAGCTGCTCCTTACCCGCCTGCCTGGAGCCGCCCAGCTGTTTTTCTCCCCAAAACTTAATTCTATTCCTGCCCCATTCAAAGGACAATCAGGCAGCCATCTTGACTATAAAAACCCATTGTCAGTTATTTCTTTGGAAATGCAACAGTCCCTCTGAGCATCATCTCCTGCACCAGAATGAGACCCCTCAGAAGGCATCTGTCCTGTCAAAACTCGGGGTGAAGCACCTCCGCTTGAGATCAGATCATGTCAGGGCTTGTCTGTGAAGAAGACAGGAACCCTGAGGCACCGCAGACCATGCTGAGAACAAGTCTCATTTAATTTACGTCAGCCCAACACCACAATACTGATTCATGCTGACGACCCTATGCTCATGTTCCAGCGCTGTGCTATCCAGGAGGAAGGGCAAAGGGGCATCGTCGAGGGCTGCCTGCAGCAGGCTGGCCCCTGGCTCCAGAAAGCAGCTACAAAACACAAGCAGCATTGGAGAGAGCAGCCAAGGAGCTTTTATTCCTATGGAAATGAAGAGCCAAAATGAAGTTTGAAGCAAGCCCGAATCCAACCCAGCAGATGCAGAAGAGGCTGTTAAGCAGCTTGTAAGGAGTGACAACCAGAAGGTCTGCGTCCTGGGGAGTGCTACCACGTCCAGAGCCAACTCCAACTCCAGGAGCTGTTCCTGTGCTCTTGACATGTCAGGAAGCTCATGGCTACCATGGTTCTGTCATCCTTCTCCCTAGTGAGCCCCATTCAAAGGTCTTCCAGGTCCTACCTCCGCCAGGACCATACACCAGACCTGCCTTCCCCCTGTACAATGTGTTTTGAACTCTTCAGGCAAAGGCCTGGGAAGTGCCAAGTGCTGTCAAGCTGGTGCATGGATGGCTCTGTATGTCCCCATCTCTGCCAGAATCACTCTCAATGGCAAGAGCTCTTTTCAGCTGCCATGTCTGTGGGGACAGCCCCAGCAGATCCCATTTTCCCAGCCTCCCAGTCCCACAAATAATTTTTTTTCCCCCAAAGCTGTAACTGTCCTTCAAGGAGTTTGCCTTATTTAGTAGGTTGGTTACTTGGTTTCTTAGCATCTCATGGGTACTTAGCATGAAATGTGACTCCCCAAAGAGAGGCCACTTCTGCAAGTCTCTGGCTCTTGAAGGTTGCCTCTACACCTGCAGGATTTCCTTAAACTTTCTGGTCCAGCCTGAATTCTTGCAATCACCCCGTCTTTGAGTAGTCCTGTGCTGGAAAGCATTTATCCATTGATGATCTTCTCGCTGATGTATCCAGGCATAGTGTAGATCAAAAGAACCAGGAAGATGGTCAGAACAGCGACAATGAACAGCACAATGATGTATTTCTTGTACCGCTTCCAGATAAAGAACACAAAGGTCTTCATAGGATTCACAAACCAGTTGAAAGAAGTTTTTGGCCGGCTGAAACAGGAAGGAAAGAACAGATAAGCACAGGCTCCATCCACATAGCAGCACATTATCCCCTCTGCTTTGGTGCCCTGCCACCCTCGTGGGTTGCCAGCTCTTCCTGCTGCTTCCACACAGGATCACCCTAGGGGCTGCAACAACTACAGTGCCTGTGAAAGCACTGGAGACAACAGGACCTGAGCCTCAGGACAGCCCCTGCAGAGCTGTTCCGCACCCATGCGGCTAACAGGTGCGTTCACATGGTTAAACCAGAGCTGCCCTTTTTGTACAAGAAATATTATGGCATAGCTGCCTTGAGTACCTCACCAAGATCAGCCCTGGCCCAGATGCTGCAACCACAAGTCCTGCTGGACCCACTTGAGCCCTGGGAAGCCCTGGCAGCCCCAGTCCTGCAGACCCCACCACGCAGGGCCTCACTGATTGCTCTCAGCTTCCTGAGAAGCAGATGATCCCTGTCCCCAGGCAAACAGTGGCTGAAAACACAGCACTGTCCATCCATGTTAAAGGTACAGATACTCACTTGGGCTTTTCCAGAGGTTCAGGCTCTTTTCGGCCCAAACCAACAGGACTTTTCTCAGCCTCCTCCACAGTCAGCAGCTGGAACTCCGCTTCCACCTTACCCTGGAGAGGGAACACATCTGAGCCACAGCCGCACATGCTGCTTTGCAGAGGAGCCTGCTGACTGCACGTCCTGCCAGGACTGAGTATTTTTCTCCCAGCTCCACTTGCAGATGCTCAGAGCAATTAACTTTTCGCTCCAGGCCTTAGCTACAGAGTCTCTCACTTCAGCAGCCAGCGGAAACTGTGGCCTGGCCAGAAACTTACTGTTTTGCAGACAAGACAAGGTATCGTAATGTACTTCCCAGCTATCTGGATTTGTCTGCAGCCTCCCACACTGGCACTGACAAAAACTCACCCTAGGGGACAAACAATGGTCCGTTAGCAGGGCCAGCAGCAGCAAGTCTGCCCTGGGAGTGCTGGCACCCACCTGACTGGGGTAGGCAGAGACCCTAGGACAAGTTTTGCTGCTGTGCTGTCCTGTCCTGTCCTGTTGATGGGGAGCCATGTGTCTCTTGCTTTGGTCCCTTCACTGAGCACTGCTCTATAAGAAGCTCAGAGGTTGGACACCCCCTGCATGCCACCGCAGCTGGCACTTCTGGGTAGATGAAGTGCTGGATTTGCAGCAGATGGGACGTCTCCAGGACCCTGCACAAAGTCCTGGGCAGCTGTGTTATTGCTGCCTCCATAGGTTCATGTCCATGCAGGATTGGTTGCCATGTCAAGGCAGAGTCAAAACACTGGCTCTCTGCTCACCTGTGCCAGCATCCTCCCTTACCGTCAGGAGGTACTTGTTCCCACTGGGGTCTGTGAACTCCACATCCTCTGGTTTGACTGAGCTGCTCCGCTTCTTTTTCTTCTTCTTCTGCTTGTCCTCCCTCTCCTGTCTCTCCTCATCTTCATGTTCTTTGAGTTTGATGAAGGGCCACCAGCCCCTCATGCGCTTGTTTCGGAAGATGGAGAAGCGAGGTGTTGCATTCTCCTTGGCCATCTTGATAGTGCAATGCTCTGAGCTCTTGGCTGCCCGCACCATGTCATGCAGCTTTAGCTCGATGGAGCCTGCAGGCACAGTGAAGAGGAGAGCTCATGGTGAAATCCTGAGGTCATCCCCACACACCATTTGGCTTTTTGTCTCAGACACACTCCCACCACCACAAGTAGGTCCCAGCTGCCGCAGAGTCCTGCACATTTACAGGTGGAGAACCTGAAGGTCAGCATAAGAAAGGATTAGCCTGAGAGTTAGAGACTAAGCAGCAGAAGCCACAGGTCTTGTCTCTGATGTGGCCAGTTTGGTTTGCATGTGGTACAGTGGGTTATTTTCACTCCTTTACCATGTCCCACCCTGCTCTCCTCATGTGTCCAAGCTCCTCTTCCCCTCTCATTCCTGCAAATGTCATTTAAAAGAATTATAAAATCTGAGAAATTCCTTAAAGGTTTCAAGTCTGCCTTACATCTGAAACAGCCTCAGTTCATTTCCCTGCTTGGCCTTGAGCCCCTGTCCTCCTTGGAAGGAGCTCCTGTCCCACTTTGGCACTGAGTCCTTGCAACAAATCAGTCTTATCACGTACTGGTCTGTATTGGCAAAAGCATAGCCAGCAACCAAGGGAGTGGGTGTTCTCCTCTGCTCAGCTCCAGTGAGACTGCATCTGGATACAGTGCCCAGTTTTGGGCCCCCAACACAAAAAAGGTATGAACTAACTAGAGAGAGTCCAGTGGTTGAGATGGTCAAGGCTAGAGTATGTGCCATGACAGGATGGGTTGAGAGACCCATGCATGTTCAGCCCAGAGAAGAGAGGTCAAGGGAGAGATCTTACTGCATCTCTCACAGCCTAAAGGAAGCTATATAGCAGATGGAGCTAGACTCTTCTCAGAAGTGGATGATGAAAGCAAGTAAGGCAATAGACACAAGCTGCTACAAGTAAAAAAAAATGAGAATTATGAGAATAGTACAGTCAAAAAAGGGGCCCAGAAGGGTACTGGGATCTCCATCCTTGGAGATACTCAAAACTCACTGAGACAAGGCCCTGAGCAACCTGACCTACATTGCATCTAGCCTTGCTTGGAGCAGGAGGTTGCAATAAAGACTGCAGAAGCCCCTTCCTGCCTAGAAGTTTCTGAGATTGTACATGCCAGCAATCATTGGGATTGCTGCCTAACACTTTCTTCAGTGCCTGAGTAGCATGGATGAACCAATCACCATTGGAAGTGCCTCATGGAGGCAAAGCCTTTTAAATACAGCATGGAGGATTGATGAATAAAGACAGTTTTATCCTGCCTAAGAGACAGCAGGGCTGCTTTTTAATGGGGAGGCCAAAGTTTGAAGAAGGGGGGTACAACTGAATGGAGTGCTACAAACATGAGGATGACAGCAGAAGCAGGAGAGAAGCAGCAGTGTTTGTGCTAGCATAGTGTGGGCTGAATCACCACCAGCCCAGCTTCACCGCCAGGCCCTGCTGCATGCCCAGCTCAGCACGTCTGGTTACCAGGAAGTAACTGGGAACTCTGAGCCCCCAGCAATGGGATGCTACAAATCAAGTGCAAGTGGTCTCACAAAGGTTGCCAATCCCTGTGCCCACAACGTAAGCTCCAGGGGAAACTGCACTTTGGCCAAGTCTTTGGGATCTGCAGATCTAAATGAGAGCAGGGAAAATGAGCAAGTTTATCAGAAAGGTTGTGAGGAAGCAGAACATGGAAGTCTTGTGGTGTGACAGTCCCTAAAAAAGGACAGCAAGGCCCTGGGATAAGCATGCAAGCTCAATGTGCCTATAGCTCACATGCGAAAAACCAGCCCAGGTGACTGCTGAGCTGAAGAACTTGATCTGATGCTCCTGGTGTCCCTTCTCAGAGAGCTGGGCCCCCAGAGAAACACCATAACACTCCAGCAAGGTGAGGGACAGGTCACCCCACTTCCAGCAGGTCAAACCATACCTAGAAAGTCATTAGCTGAAATCCTGTCGTAATCCCAGACCTGGAGTACCAGAACAGCCGGCTCCCGAAACTCTGATTCCTCCACGGAGAAGACAGAGTCCTTCTTCTTGTAGGTGATCTCCTTCTCAGTCGGGAGATAGTTGAAGCGGAAGATGAACCTCCAGTTGAAATTGCCCTCCCCGGTTAAGGAGTTAAAGTGAACATCTGTCTCCTGCTTGTCATGGTCAAGACCCTTTATCCAGCTGCGGGAGAAACTCAGAAACTCAGTTTCAAAAGAAACTCCTACCCCCTGTCAGCCAACCCCAAAGGCAGAGCAGAAGGATGGAGGGGCTGAACCCCATGGGGTAGCAGGAAAGGAAGAGCCAAAGATCCAAATCGGACCAACACCTGACCAATGTCTTTGGTGGTACAGCAGTCTACGCAGGGGACTGGAGTGGGGCACCTCGTGCTGAGGCAGGGAGTAGCAGAGATTCAGAGGAGGCAGTGAGGGTGTGGGGCAGGGCAGAGAGCAGGACAGCCAGGCTCTGGCCTCCCTCTGGCTCCCATCAGACCTTTTCACGTAGATGTCACTGGAAGGCTCTCCCGTTACTGGGTTGACATCATCAAGGATTACGTCATCCGTGTTCCAGATAATAACACGCAGCTCATAGCTGTGGGAAGGACACAGGGGTGAGTGAGACACATGCTCTCACCCCTGGTGCCTGGGAGAGCAGTTCAAGCCCACATGGGCAGAGCAGCAGGACTTGAACCCTCCTAGCACTATGGTCCCCTGCCAGGGCTCCTCCGGCCAAGCACAGCCTCTTGCTGCCATGCACAAAGCCCTTCCTGGGGGGCTACAGCCCCACAAGACAAACACCCACAGTCAAAACGGGCAGCTTTTGGAAAGAAAATCCCTGGTGCATGGGAAACCCCCCCAGCACCACTTAGCCACAGGAGTACACAAAGGCTTAGGCAGGAAGGGACCTCTGCAGTCTCTGCTCCAACCTCTTGCTCTAACTTCATCGTAGATCAGATTTCTCAGGGTCTTGTCTGCATGATTTTTTAACATCTCTAAGGATGGATTTCCCAGCACTTCTCTGGGTCACTCCATCCCTAACCCAGGACCCAATGAGGGTCACTAATTGGGAAAATATTTTCCTTATATTCAGTTGGAGTTTCCTTTGCTGCAACTTGTGTCCATTATCTTTTGTTCTTTCATGTGCACCTCTGAGAAGAATCCAGACCCTCCATCTCAATAGCTCCATTAGATCATTGAAAACAGATGATCTCCTTCAGCTTCACTTCTCTAAGCACCCAGGGGACATCTGCCCACTAGCCAAAATAGAGCTAAATGAGTAGCTCTGACCTGGGTTTCTATCACCTTCACATCCAGCCTTAAAGAGATTAACCCTGCCCTTCACAAATACTTGTGCAGCTGAAGCGCTTATGCCCCATGCTGATACACTCAAAAGACCTTCCCATGGCCAGAGCTGAAGCAGAGAGGAGGGATGCATGCCAAGCTAGCACAGACCGTCAGCCTGTGCAAGGATTCCGTGGCACATCCCACCAGGCACGACAAGGGACAGTAACCCTCCATGCAGGCTCGCCAGCCCCAGCCCTGCTCCCATGGGTGCTACCTGATGGGCAGTCGTGGCTTGATATTGACAGGCGGTGGTGCAGGAACGTCATTTGGAAACATGTCAATCCACATGTGCAAGGAGCCCTGATGAGAGAAAACAGCAGAGAGACTTCAAAAGACAGACCACCCTTTAGCTCTTCAAGGAGCAAGGGCTTGGTCCTGCAAGGAAAGCTCTCACCAGAAAGCCACTGCTTGGCTCTCTCCATCCCCAGCACTTCATAGTGATGTGTGACTGGATTTTAGATAGAGAAAAAAATAAAACTATCCAAAAATGCTAATCTTCCTCCCCACTCTGATCCCAAGAAAAACCATTTCAGCTGAACTACGTTAATTTCAAAGAGAGG
Source organism: Anarhynchus alexandrinus (assembly GCA_008711295.1). Classification (NCBI taxonomy): domain Eukaryota; kingdom Metazoa; phylum Chordata; class Aves; order Charadriiformes; family Charadriidae; genus Anarhynchus; species Anarhynchus alexandrinus. Next base: position 655,799 of record VUYV01000363.1, on the reverse strand, counting down.
CAAACGTGTCCCTCTGTCTTAACAAGAAGCATATGATGATGTAACACTTCAGCATAACCAAGAAAACTAAAAAATGATGGGTCTGACCCACATGCATTTCCAATGCTGACCAAAGCCAGAGTGACTGCAGAGCTCTGCTTTGTTACAGATCTCCTGTACCCAAAAAAATAGGAGATGTTCAGTGTAGGACTTTGAAATGGTTAAGCTCAGATCACTGCACTGTCTAAAACTGAGGAGGAATGTTTCTCCTCCAGCCAGCAGTTATGTCGTGCCCCAGGGAGAAGCCAAGGGCGCAGAATGGGGCTTTTGCAGAATGGGGAGAAAAGCAGCACTGTTAGAGGACAAAGCAGAGGAAGAGGCAGGGATAGACAAGGACACTACTACCCACTATGGTGCATGGTGGCAGGGCTTAGAAGGCAGAGTGGGTCCCTTGCCACCCACACAGCATCCTCATCAGAACAGTGCCACATGGCCTGAGGAGACAAGAAGGATTCTGGCCCACCAGCGTTGTGACCACATCACTGGACAGAGGTCCCTTGAGGAAAGGGTTTTCAGAAGCACCGTGAGAGGTCAGAGGGTGGACCTGAGCAAAGGACACCCAAGACCAACAGTCCTCACTTCACAGCAGGGCCAGCCATCCACAGAGAGAGCTCCAGTCACCCACCCAGGAAGGGGCAATGCATGGGATTCAGGCCATGATGAGGAGACAAAAGGATAACAGGGGACCAGCCAAGGGGCTGGGAACCAGCTGTCCTGAAGGTCCTTCCCCAGAGCAGCGTCTAGGCTGGGCAAGGAAATACATCTTACCTGCACAAGCCCAGGGTTCTCCGGGTTGTACAGGGACCGGATCTCCACATGCTCTGGTACCAGCTTGTACCCATATCCCGGCATCTCTTCCCAGTGCTGCAGGACGTACAAAGCCTTATGTTCATCATCCACTGACCAGTTCTCATCTGCCACTCCTCTCTTGTTCCTCACAGACGCTTCTGCAGCAGGACACAGCCAGGCACAGAAGATGAAGGCATCTGGCCAGCAAGAGCCACATCAGGATGTTAGTCACAGGGACAAGTAAGGAAAGGTGATGGACTGGGCAGACAAGCACGTCCCCAGAAAAACAAAATGGGGAGAAGCAGGAGGGTGAGGATGAAGGGAATGAGTGATGAGGAAAACTGTAGGCAGGAAGACAAACAAGCTAAGAGAAATAAGAGGAAAAGGGGAAAAAAGAATTTACTATGGCTCTCGGAAAAAGGTCCAGGGGACACCGAGGAGGATGTGACCCTCTGGGGCAGTTTAAGTCCCCATGTCTCTGTGGTAGTGCCAACAGATCCATGGATGAGAGGTTTTGCCCTAGAAATGCTCCAGGAAAGCACCACTTGTCACTTGGCAGTGACACATAGCTGTGCTCTCCATTAATTAACTCATTAAATCCGTTAATTGACTCATTTGGCACAGTGAAGCCAAATGGCCGTTCAAGAACAAATCCTGCCATTGGGGAGAAAAGTGGGAACCAACAGGTGAGGACACAATAACTCACCCACCCCTGGGTTTATAGAGAGCATCTTTGGAGATCCGTCTGAGACCTAAACCATCCCCAGCAGTCCCTGAGCACAGCAGAGGTTCACGGGGCACCAACTGCAGCCAGCTCTCAGGGGAACACTAGGAAAACACTTTATTTCTCCTTTCCCAGCTACCCAGTGACCTGAGAAAAGGCGAAAAGGGCTTTTGGAGGCTCCTTGCCCTCTTCTGAGCAGGATTTCTTTCCCCCTCATGACATAAGCCATAGAGGCCAGCAGGAAGCTGAGGAACAGCAGCACTGAAATAAGCAGAAGGTAAAGTTGGCCATACACCTAGGTCCCCCCTCTCTGGGCAGGTCAGGCACCTCCTTCCTACAGGCTACATAGCATTGCCTTGCAGAACCCAGCCATCCACAAGTGGGCCTCATCTGCTCCATCCGTTCCTCCAGGCTGGATTCGATTGCACAGGTGTTGGCCACTGGAGCAAATGTGCACAGCAGGGACAGGCCTGTGCTCAGGGAAGTTCTCCATCACTGCTGGCAGAGGGCATAAAAGGTTGCTGTGTTCTTGGACATCTGTGGCCCTGGCTGAGGGTCTGTAACGCCAGTGAAGGGGGAAAGAAAAACAGCAAAGGAGAAGCAGAAGCTGCCCACAAGAAGGAAATCAACAGTAGTGAGAAGCAGTGGGGAGTCACCCAAGGCACCCAAAGCCACCAGAAGCAGACAGCATCCCTGAAGGACAAAGCCATCTAAAAACAGGAAAGGAGACTTAAAAAGCACCACACCACCCCACCCCCCAAAAAAAGTATACCATATATCTTGCTGATGGTGGTCACAAGTAGATGGATGTACAGCTTTGTGCCAGTGTCAGCCACCAGAATAACCTACACCTTTCTGTGGCTGCACAAGCCATCAAACTTCCATGCACATCACTGTGTGCACGTGGGTTTACTTTGCTCCACCCACTGCCTGGGAAGCCACTTTGGGACCTAATGGCTGGGATCACATCTTCCCCCAGCGCAACACTGCCATCCTCTGAAACCAGGCCACTGAGCAGCAAGAATGGTGACTAGTGGTCACCCAGAAAGCTAGGCCATGCAGGGCACAGAGTGGGGCCAGCCAGCCTGGACACTTCAGGGAAGAGAGGCTGGTGGGTTCCCAGACCTCTCTCCAGCACATGCACTGCTGAGCACAGGCAGCTGTTTAAGGGAGCAGTCATTGGTCTCCAAGCCCTCTGTACCTTCAGGAAAAGCCTCTGGAGGGACCTTGAATATTTTATTGTCCACTTTGACCTCGTCCCGTCTGTACTCTGCTGCAGGGAGTGAGTTTTTCTTGCATAAAGTATCCAAGATCTGTGTGGGTTTGAAAGCATCTCGCCACATGTTGTAGCCGTCTCTGCATAGAAGGGAGAACATTGAGAACATCTTCAGCTTAGACACAACAGGTTTTTTTCCTAGGCTGTGAAACATCCTGCCTTCCCTACAGTAGAGGCTATGCCACCAGATCCCTGCTCAGATTTTCACTGGGAACACCACAGGCACACAAAAGCTTGCTGCGTGAAAAGCTTAGGAAGCTCTCCTCCCCCAAAACAAGCCAAGCTTGCACCCCACAGAACCATTAGCTTCAGAGCAGCAACAGGAGCAATTCCAGTTGCAACTCCTAAGTGGGAGAGAGGTTTTAGCAGTGCTGGGGACTCAACTCCACGCCCACAGCTAGTTCTCCAATAGTGGGGTAGGAGAAGAGAAGTTAACAGAAAAATGGCCAAAGATATCAGAGAATCCATACTGAAGGAGGCCAAAAGAAAACAGATGTCATGAGTCTTGCTGCTCACAGAACTAGTTACTGCCAGAGAAACCGCCCTACTTTCTGAAAGAGGTCAAAATCACATCAATGTCAAGTGAGTGCTTTTCTCACAGAACACCAATATGAAAGCATTAAATAATTTTTTGCTACTATATGCAAAATACATTAGTCCATGGTAGGAAATAGAGCTATCACAGGAAGGTGGTAAGAGTCTAAAGGAGATGGAGTTATCCATGTAACTTGTAGTGAACCTGCGGGGCACCTGCTCAAAGAATACTGTGGATGCCAGCTCCATCCAGCAGAACTGGAAGTGCTCCATTACCCACCCCAACAGTAGGCAAGAAGAATGCATCTCGTGGCCCTAATGTATCACAGCAGTACCTACATGTCATACTGAGAGGCCACTCCACAGTTGGCCCTATGCTTGCTGTAGAATCGATTCTCCAAGTCAATCTTGGTCTCCCCAATCAGATCATCGGATCCAACCAAATCATGGTCGAATATTGCCACAGTGAGTTCTGATTCCACAGGAAAGGAGACAGTCAGCTCCACAACTCTGGACAGAAGCAGACAGGGAGAGTGCAGTTAGCAAAGAGGATAGAAAGGAAACACATACTCTGCTTTGATCATCCTACACATTTAAGAACTGTATTTGACAACTCAAAGACCTCTCAAAGAGTTTGGTTCTCCACACGTTCAGTGTGTGCAGTTTTCAGTGCACGCAGTTTTCAGTGTGCACATTCAAACAAAGGAGTTACTCTTCCAGGAATGCATGCCCTTGGATAGAGGTCCTGAAGCTACGGAAAAAGCTCTCCAATGCTCTGCTGCTGCTTGGCTTGATACTTTGTCTGACAAATCAAGCCCTTGGGAGTGCTTCCCTCCTAACCCAAAACACTTATGGCTCCTGTGTCAGCGGGAGGCAAGAGACATGCCTGGGACCTTTGTGTTACAGCACAAGATTCTCCAGCAGAAAGGAACAGAAGACCACACATGCTGGGCCACAGCCTGAGCCCCAGATTTGCACTATTCCTATTAAACCTGCTAGAAGAAAACTTCCTGCATACTCTCCAAACACAGGATTGAGCTGCTTTGGGATGTATCGCTCCTTTGTGTTCTTCTGTGCCTGCCCCACAGTCACCACCACGTAGGGGTCTGCCTTGCCATTGGGGTCTGCTGGAGACAGGTTCGTAGCCTGGAATACACAAGAGGTACTGCCATACATCAGCTGCAGAGAGCAACCTGCACAATGAACACTGCACAGGCCCAAGACCACCCAAGCCTGCTGGTCAGGTCCCTCCAGCAGCTGCCCCAGCAGTGGAACAGGCACTTGTTCCCAACACAAATCCCCACCCAACAAGCCACCAATGTCTCCAGCTGTCAGCCCACCTACTTGCTCATTGTCTCAAGACAGATGAGAGAAGCCAAGAAATGCCCATCTGGAATTTTAGCACCTCGTGAAGCGAGAAAGCATGGAAGGCATGGACAAGATGTAGCTGACTTCCACTGGGCTGGCAGACCCTTCAAGCCAGCATCAAGCTTTTCACAAGTGCCACTGCTCGTATTTACTAAGCAGAGAACGGCAGGAGGTCCATAGGGATGGACAGACCTCCAAGCATTATTGCCACCACCACCAGAGACTTACCTTAACAATGTAAACTCTTACAAGAACCTTGATGGGTCTGTTCCTTGGAATGCCCTGGGAGACCTTGGGCTCCATGCCAGCTTCCTCAGTGGGGTAGACATAAAAGGAGCCCTGCAGAAAAGACATTGCAAGTAACAGATAGATGCTAAAAGAGAATATCTCAGATGGGATTGGAGCCACCAAGACCAGCTTCACCTTCCGTCACCAAAATCAGAGCCATTGCTCCATGCAGACCACAGACACCCTGTGCCCATGGGGACAGTCCTTTCCAAAGGCACTGTCCTGTCCAGATGGCCCAGGCAGTCCCTGTTTACAAGTTAGGCTGCAGGCTGTCAGATCACTGAAGATCTGAACATCTCCAGGCACTTTGGACTCCCAAAGGCAGGAGGCAGCAAAGGTTTTCTAGGGACCTTCTTAAATCAACTTCTGCAGTTGATATTTCAGAGTCTTCAAGAGCTCCTGGGTGGGAGGATGATGCCTCTTTAAACAAGTTTTACTAATTTTAAAACCAGTGAAGCTCACTAATTCTTATTTGCATACTGAACATACCCAGAGGCCCCAGCCAGAATAAGAGTCCTTTATGCTTCCTGCTTTCTCCTTGCAAGAGCTAAAAAAATCTAAATCAGGTGCATTTATCAATTAACAAAATACCAGAGTACACAATTGCTTCAAAAGACACCAAGAATACCCTGCCCATGCTGCACCATGGCCTCACATCACCTTGCACACACATGCATTCTCCAAGGCTTTGATGGTGTCAGCATGCTCTGAAATACAGGTTGTCCTAAGGATTTTTTTCCACATGCAGCAAAAATGTCATTGAAATGATATAGTACCTTGTACTTCCCCAGAAAATGTTCATCCTCGTTTCCATCTTCATCCTCATTTGCTTTGCCACGATGAAGGGGGAAAATACACAGCCAGTCTTCAAAATTATCAAACTCATTTTCCAGCTCAGAGTTGTAGATCTGAAATAAGTAGAAAGTAATTTTGGGCCTTTTTCTGCCATCTTAAAGGGGAGGAGAGTCAGAAAGGCCATCCTTTCCCTGCTTCAACCATCTGACCTGGTCCTACCTGACCCCTGTATCAGTAAGTGCAGGGTGTTACGGTTTTCCCTTATCCCCCCAGGTCCACCCTCAGATGTGCACGCACATCCCAGCTTGGCTCCAAGGTCTCACTAGCTGTTTTAAAGCCCAGCAACAATGGGGGCCCAGCACACACTGCAGGTTGGAAAAGGCCAGATCTGTTACCCCAATAATCACCTGAAGGGTGGCGATGAGTTTCCTTTTGGGTCGATCAGGTTCAGCTTCAATTACTGCCTCATCTTCTGCTTCCATGTCAATGGAGGATACATTTAAATTCCCCCCATCTAGAAATGGCAATAGGAGATTAGAAAATGCTCTGATGTCTCCCAGCATCTCAAGTTCTGTCCATGAAATGACCTCAGCAACAGCTTTCGCTTTCACCCAGTGCTTTGACTTGCATGAGGGTAACTGGAGCTATCGCTGTCTGTAACAGGTGTCCTTATGGCATCTCAGGTTTCCCAACAAGGCATGGCTGGACGGGTGGAGGGGGACAAAAATTGGCACAGATTTGCCTGCCCGCATGGCCACTGTTTAGGAAGGAAGTGGACAGAGACCAAATGGGAGAAGGTGGCTGGACCAGCCCACAGGTGCTGCCAGGGAAGGCACAAATGATAGCTAACCCCCTTCTTTGGATGGATGCTTATTTGGTGGACTGCTGCTTTGGGTGGATGTCTAACTACCACTTTGGGCACAGGCAGCTGTGCATGGAGAGAGCATAGCTGGACCTTTCTCTGCGACACCAGCAATCCAAGGACAGAGAGGGTGCATCCTTGCCCCATTTCCCAAAGACCCCAGATCCCTCGAGCACTAATGGCATGCAGGTACCCTCCAGCTCTCTCCTTAGTAGGAATGACATCATTTCTATACTTACTGTCTCACCTCCCCAGGTCATTGCTAGCCGAGTCGCTGCTTACACCTCTGCAAACCTGAGCCTACAACTGCAACACTGTTCTCAGATCATCTGTTTATTATTACTGTCTTTCTGTTACCTCATAGTGAATCCTGTACCTCAGGTGAGTTATCCCACATGCACACAGTGATACCCAGCTACTGGACAGTTTTGCCTCTCCACCATCCTCTCTCTCCATCCCATCTTTGCTTCCTGCTCTCACCCTGACAACCCCATGATCTTTGCAGCTGATTTTTCTGCAGGTTTTTGCTCACTCAGGAAGGCTCTTGCTTCAACACAATTTTCCAAACTTTTATGAGGCAAGTTTGGGGTTTTCAACTTGAAATAGCCTTTGTTAGCCCTTGCCAATGTTTCCAGTCTCTCTGCTCCCTTTTGTGTTGTTTTTGCTGAATGTTGCAAAGCCATTGCCTGCTCAGACCCCATTTCCACAAGCCCAGCACCCTCTGGGATGATGTAAGTCCTGGCTGTCTGCACAGAAGAGTTGGCTATTGCTAGAGGACTCACCTGCATCGTTCATGTCATCGTTCTCAGCATCTTCCTCATCACTGCGTGTCTGAAACACACACAAACAGTCACCCCACATCCCTGAGAGCAAAGGCTTCTCCATCCAAGCATAGGACACTGTCAAAGCTTTCCTGACAGCAGAGTCAGTAATACCTAGCCTGAGATCATTTAGCATTAACATCATTGCGGGAGGGTATCCAATGAGTGCATTAATGACTTTTTCTTCTCCACAGATCTTCCTGCTAGTGTTTTTGGCTGGGATTTAAGCAACACAGGGCAAGGAAGGAGATCTGGGGCAGACCTGCTCCCATAGCACATCCTGGGAATACAGCCAGGACAGAGAGTAGCACCATGAAAGCACCTGCATTGCAGCTAAAATCAGCAATGTTCCATTTTCAGGAGTGCCCCAACAAAAACCAAGTCACATTCTCAAAACCACTTGGGCACCTAGACTCAGGGATGTTTCAACATCCATTGCCTGCTGAATTCAGTCCACCTGGTGGATGTCTGATACCTGGCTACTTTAAGTGTTCTTGACACACAAAAGCTCACATCTTCCCACAGATCCGTGCCAGGAGGACTCCTACAACACTCAGTGCTGTTGAAAACATCTTCCTCAAGCCAGTGCAGCCACTTTTCCCCTATGCTGGCAGCTGTCACAAAAGATTACCTGGTTATACAGCTCCTTCAGGGACTCATAGTACTTGGACCACCAATCCAGTTCTTCCAGGTCTGGTTTTTCTTCTTCATATTCATCCTCCTTCTTCACAAGCTTATTGATAGGAATTTTCTTCAAAGGAGCCTTAAAAGAACAGAGAAAATTGTTCAGAGGGAGGAAACAATCACCCAGGACACCCATGTGCCCTACTCGAGTGCCTCTGGCAGAGGCTCGGCTTCCAGGCAGAGCACAGGAGGTGTAAAGCTACCTGTAGCCCCAGGTTTGTGCTTTGCTACAAAAGCAGCAGTTTTCAAGGCACAAGGCAACACAGCTCTCCTCGATGTGTCAGAGGCCAGACACTTGGCAGTGCTGATGAACAGCCAGGGGAGAGGAGTGTTTGGGTCCAGAGCAAAAACTGATGGTTGAAACCTAACTCTGAACTTTCTTTTTTATTTGTAACCTTCAGTTTGGCTTTCCAAATGTCAAAATTTGCTGGGCCCTACACATCACTCACCTTCACAAGACTCAGGGGGTGAGTGCTCGGACCTGGGTCACCAGCTGGCACTCCAATGTTTACCACAGTTTGAGAGGGAAGACGCTGGGATGAGACTTTCCAAGCTGAGACGAAGAGAAAGAGCTTCATGTTTCTATGCATTTATTTCTGCCTACTGCTTCCTACTTTTTGGGCAGTTGTTATTGCACAGGAAAACCCTCCCTGTTACCCTTTAAATTGCCCTTTGTGATCCCCAAAGAGGGATGCCAGCCCTTACACAGCGCTCCATCGCTTGGCTGTTGCTGCTGCTTCCCAAGCACCAGTCTGGAGCTGAGTGCTACAGACTAGGATCACAACCTGCCTCCAACCCTAACCTGCACCACACTGTGCTTTTGCTGGACATCATATGGGTCTCAGGAGAGGATTTTCCTGCTTGGCTAGGAGGGAGGAGAAGGGCCAGGGATCTCTTCCACTAGCAGAACCTGCCTGCTGCCTCCACAGGAATCTCATCCATCAGCTCACCTTTGTGCACGTCTTCTGGTTCCTCCTCCAGCTCTCTGGGAGAGAATTTCATCACATCAGACACAACATGGGTACCCACCAGCACCATGCGCCCAAACGCCCGCTTTTCCACCACGAAGATGCTGAGGGGAGGATGAAGGTAGACCTGCTCCGGGAGCTCCTGCAAAAGAACCGCACCCGGGGTTCACAGAAGCAAGGGCGATACCTGTGCCAGCCCCACCACATGGCAGGAAGGTCTGATGGCACCTTGCAGCTCTGTCCAAAACCCAAAGCCTTGTAGTGAAAGATGACAGCTGAGACTGCTCTTGGTGGGCAATTTCACAAAGGTTTTGATCTGCAGGTGAACCATGTGGCCACGGGAGAGCAAAACCCCAGGGGCACCTCCTCTCCTGTTACCTTGCCCCAAGCAGACAGGCAGTGCATGGGTGCAGGACCCTCCTTCCCACTCACCACATCCATGTATTTGACCAGCTCAGTGAAGTTGGGGTTCTCTTTGTAGGCCATGATCACCTCTGACTCCACCTTCTTGCCAGCACATTCAATGATCACCTGGGGCTGATCCACCTCAAACAAGTTCACCCGCTTCAGGTCTCGCAGGCCCCAGAACAGGATCTGAAGCACAACACAAAGCCACTGAGCTGTTTGAGACATGCCAGGCATGGCACAGCCATGCAGCCTGCAACCCTGCTGGTGCTGCTGCCCCCCTCACCCTGCAGGACACAGACCTCAAGAGAGGCACGAGGCCACTCTGCCAACCCAGCCACCCAACAACTCTGGCTGTTAAACTGCTGAGTCGGTTTCTACCTCAAGTACCTCTATTTCTGGCATCTGCTCGGTCCTTAAAGGTACATTTGAGCTCCAAACCAGACTCCCTCCCCAAGCCCTGCCCTCTGCACATACCAGCTGTGCTGTCCGCTTGGGGCAGCCGAGTGGGGAGCCAGCCCAGTAGAAGGCAGCGTACCTCTATGCGAAACTCCTTCAGCACCGGGCGGATGCCCTCAGGGATGATGAACCGTCCAGCATGGGGGTCCCCCAGGTAGTCAGGCTCCTTGGGGTCCACGTCCTCGGGCACCGACGGCTGAACAGGTGGATCCAGGGCACACCAAGCAATGAAAGCCATTTCTACTCCATGCCATGCCCCCTCTCCCTCCCCTCTTGATCTGTGCTCACAGGCTCTGTCCCTGCAGCCTCCCTTCAGTTGAAAGCCAGATGCAGCCTTCAACAGAGAAGCCTCTGGTGGGCCCCATGCAACCAGCTCCTCACCCACGCAGGTCTCCCCAGAGAGCTGGCAACCATGTGCAGCTTCCTACAAGCCCATTACCTCCAAATAGCCGCTGTAATCCAGCTCAATCAGCTCAAAAGTGGCAATGAGCTCTCCCACTGCTTTGGTGCCTTTGTAGAAATCAAAGAACTGCAGGGCAGGTTTGGTGTATGGCTCATCAACCAGCTTCACCTGTGGGACAGCAAAGGCCTGGCCAAGGAACTCAGGGGAGCCCTGCAGGAAAGAGGGGAATGGGTCAAAGCATCCCTGTGTTATCTCCCCACCTCAGAGAAAAGACCACCACTAATTCCAGCCAATCTGGGACAGTACAAGACTGCTTGCCATCCTTTGCTTTGATTTCCTCTCCATCCAGAGCTAGGAGCAGATGAGACACACCTGCAGCAGTTCCTCTTAACTCCCCGTCTACCTCCATGCAGAACTAGGCAGACAGCCTGGGACCACACACCAGAGGACATCAAAGCTAGATCAGGTTGCTCAGTCTCCTCCAGCCAGGGTTTGAATGTCTCCAAGGATGGAGATCCCACAAGCTCTCTGAGCTCCAGGCCCAGCATTTGAACTCCCTCTGGGTGAAAATTACTTCCTTATAGCAAGTTGGATTTTTTTCTTGTTCCAGTTTGTGTTCGTTGCTTGTCATCCAGCCGCTGGGTACCTCCAAGAGAAGTCTGACTCCACCTTTTTTACCATCTCCCATCAGGCAGCTGCAGGCAGCAATAAGACACTGCCTTTGCCTCATCTTCTCCATGCTGAATATACCCAGCTCTCCACCTCTCCTCATTCTGTCCTGTGCTCCAACCCCAGCCATCTTGGTGGCCTCCTCTGGACTGACTCCAGTATGTCAATGCTTGTCTTGTACTGGGACCCAGGAAACGGACCCAGGAAAGCTGCTGAGCTACACAGGAGAATCCAGTGTGAGTTACGCCATTCCCCTTACAATAAGAGGCCCTAGGAGAGGAGTGTGACTTCAAAGTACTAATGAAGAGAGAAAAGAGAGGACTGAGGAGGGATGGAAGATGACACCTGAGGGACAAAGGGGAAGGAACAGCCTTAAGAGCTACATCATCTCCCCCTGGCTACAAGCCTTCTGCAACGTGAGCCTGCTGAAGAAGTGGGGCAGGCAGCTGGGAGAGGCAGAGCGCTTCTCCAAAGAGGAGAGATCCCAGATCCACCAAACACTCATCAGGACCTGACTCAGGGCATCTCTGAGCCATCTGCACACTGCAGCCAGAAGCTTCACCCCAGCTTATAGCAGACGTCTGCAGAAAGTCTCAGCCTCAGCCACAGCCCCCAGGACTCACCACCACCACCACCAGACCAGGATCAAGCTGAGTCACGGAAACCAAACAGAGATGTGCCTCCTAAGTGCCCACTCGCAGCACCCACGCAGAGCTCCTCTGCATTCCTTGTCCTTGAAACAACAGCAGGAGGGCAGCATGGCCAGACTTACAAATTTATTGTGGCTGAAAAGGTTGATTATAATGATGGGGGTCTCTGTTTTCAACTCTTCTTTTTTCCCATCAATAATGAGCTGGTCGAACAGAAGTAGCTCATTCCACATGGGGCTCAGTGTCTCCTCCAGCATCTGCAGACAGAGACAGGAGGCCTGAGTGTACCACAGCCAAACCACATACACTTTGTAAAGAGAGTGAGGAAGCATGTGTTGATCCCCTCCCTCACGCAGCCGTGTGCAGCTGGTACCTGGCAGGAGGGGAGATGGTAAAAGCACGAAATCAGCACTTGGGGCCAACTTGCACATGCCAATCAAACTTTGAGACCATGCTCAATGATATATATGTTTTATCAAATGTTCCCTGAACACATTCACACCACTCAGAGCACACAAATACCTCATGCCTGGAGTTACAAAATTTCCAGGAGGACTGCCACAGCACTGGCCTTCAACATATCAGTGAAGACATGATGATTTTTCTCTCCCCAAGTCCCTAGGACGTCAGAGGCAAGAGTTTAAGTGGTCTCACCCTGGTAGTTTGGCAATGAGTCGAAAACACCACTCTTGCAAATGGATCTGAAAGGCCATTGTCATCTGCAGGGAGGATCCCTCGAGCCTGATACAGATGGGCTCGGAGCTGGAAATAGCTGAAATCTGGTAAGAGAAAGAGAAGAGAGGTCCCAGTTCGCCAGTCCAGCCCTGCGTGAGGCCAAAAAATGCATGAGGAAGAGGTTCAGCCAAGTAGGAGTGGGTACATCCTGCAAGGAATGGGTACTACTTCTAGGCGCACTCACTATGGTTCTCAGAAGGCCAGCACATTTCAAAAGGTTTGGCCAAGCAAGACAATCTCAGGGGGCTTCCCAGATACCTCTGGGAAGGACATGACACGTGAAATGTGCAGTGATCTGCTGTGAGCATCTGTTGTGGGGGAGCACCACCAGGCCTCAGCAAAGAGGCAGACCTCATGCCCATTGCCAGTTTGGCAGCACATTCAGTGCCTATGAAGCACCCGTCCTGCTTGCTGCTCCGGCTGTGAGTATGCAAACATGTCCTCATAAGAACAAACTGGAGCTGCCTGTCCCAGTCATACCTTGGAGATGACATGGAGATGATCGGGTCCTGCTCCTTGGACACTGACCCTGGGGCAGGACCTCTCACCTCTCTGCTCCCCTGCTCACAATTAAGCCAGGGAAAAGCGGCATCTACACTCACCATCCCTGCTGAGCCGGCTGGGAGGACTGTACGTCGAGAGTTGAGCCATCTCCTGTCCACTCTCAGAGAGGTACTTGAACTCCTCAGGCAGCTCCACCAAGCAGTTCTTCACATATTTGGTTACCCCAAGCCACATGTAGATTTCCAGTTTGGCAAAGATCTCACCAGTGTGTAAGCCAGGGACCTGAAAACACAGAAAGTTTAGCAGGTTTCCCATCTCAGCCATTCCCCCTTCAGACACAATGATGTCCTGGTTTGAGGTAAAACAGGGCCAATATATTGTGTCCAGTTCTGGGCTCCCCGGTTCAAGAAAGACAGCGATCTGCTGGAGAGGGTCCAGCAGAGGGCTACAAAGATGATTAGGGGATTGGAGCATCTCTCTTATGAGGAAAGGCTGAGGGACTTGGGTCTTTTCAGTCTAGAAAAAAGACGACTGAGGGGGGATCTTATTAACACTTACAAATACTCAAAGGGAGGGTGCCAGGGGGATGGGAACAGTCTTTTTTCAGTGGTGCCCGGTGATAGGACAAGAGGAAATGGGCACTTGGACATAGGAAGTTCCATCTAGGCCTGACGAGGGACTTCTTTCCTGTGAGGGTGGCGGAGCACTGGCACAGGCTGCCCAGAGAGGTGGGGGAGTCTCCCACTCTGGAGACATTCCAAATCCGCCTGGACGCCGTCCTGTGCAACTGCTGGAGGTGCCCCTGCTCTGGCAGGGGGTTGGACTGGGTGAGCTCCAGAGGGCCCTTCCAACCCTGACCATTCTGTGATTCTGTAATTTTGTTCAGTAACTTCGCTTCTTAGCTGGGCCTCTTCTAACTACTGAAATTAACAGCATATTGTGCAGACAATGTTCACTCTCTCCGAGTGATCAGACCAATGTTTATAGCTGATGCTCAGGCATGGGATGCAGAGAGGCTCCTGCTTATACTTATTGCTGTAACCCCCGAGGGCAGCTCACTTTGTTGTTTGCCCCATTGGAGGGTCAGAAGCAGAAAAGCGTAGAGGGGTCCCACCTGCAGGGAGGAGCGGACAGGACAGGTGACCCCAAACTGACCAACAGGGTATTCCATCCCATCTGCCTCATACTCAGTATAAAAGCTGAGGGATCAAAGGGTCAGGGCTCTTTATTCAATGGCCGACGTCTGAGGAGGACTCTGTCTGTCTGTCTGCCTGTGATCCCGATCCTGAATGCAGATCCGGAATCCAGTTCCCGTCCGTCACTGAGTCCAGCCTGGAACTGCCCCAGTGCTGGCCAGTGTCGTGATTGTCATCTTGGGAGCTTGATACAGTTTTGTATATGTTTCATTATTTTCTTTTTATTTTATTATTAATATTTCATTAAAGTAGTTTAGTTCCTTCTAAGTTCATAAGTCTCTTTTTCCCTCCTCTGCCTCTCTCTTTGAAGAGGAGTAGAGAGGAGCATCTCTCGGTCCCATCTGGGGTCCCCCACGTACCCAGTAGCTGATTCATCCTAAACCACAACAGATGATCACCATCAATCAGCGACCGACCAAAGAGCACAGGAGACAGAGCACCACATTGGCAGAGGCAAAAGGCAGTGGTGGAGCAAGAGCTTTGTTTCCTCGTGAACTCCAGGATTTCACAAAGGAGGACTGGAAGCAAGGAGGGAGAAGCAGCACGAAGCAAGCAAGAGCACATTGTTTTGGTATAAACCCTACCTTCATAAAGACAGTCTGGATCTTCGCACAGTCCTTGCCTTTCTCCTCTTCGACTACCGAGTAGAGGATGTTCTGTGCAGGAACTCTTGCATACGCCACACGCCTGTTGTTGCAGAGCATCCAGACAAGTACATCAGGGAGGGTGCACTGGGGCTGGAGGGAGGAAAGAGAGGAACGTCACAGCAGAGGAACAGCACATATCTTGTCCTCCATCCACTGACACAGCGAAAGCTTTGTCTCCTCGCAGGAGAGACTGCTGGTTGCACAGTGCTTTGGAGATCCAGAAGCAAATGAAGGGCCTAACATTGGGCACATGCTTCTGAAAGTCTCAGCCCTGCAATATGGCCTGCAGGTTTCTTAGAGGGATCTGTGATCTGCCTTGTTTTTCACTGCAAACACCAGCAGGATGCACTCAACCCCATGCCATGTTGGGGAGAGGGCACGCCCACAACACTGGAGAAGTGGCATTTTACCCCACACCTTTGACAGGAGCCCAAGTGCTGATCCATGGGAAGGAACCACATTAGCTAACATCCCAGAAACACGAGTGCCCAGCGTAAAGCTGCTGTTCAGGTTGAGAGCAGGACTTGCAATAAAGCAAATGCACAGATGGAAGCAACGACTTCTTTTAAACTCTAACCTAAGTTCTCTTCCCCATCTCAGTTGCCCTGCCATTAGTGTTTGCACTTGTACTTGCCATTTTTCAGTACGCAAGTAGCTGAAGCAATTTATTACTGATCCAAACCAAGACCACCAGCTTCCAAGCAGGCACTAAAAATGGCAAGTGCATGTGCAGGGCTGACAGCAACGTTCCCATCCAAGAGAAGGCAGCAAAATGTGAGGAGGTTCCTCTCGGTCTGGGGGATCAGCTGCAGCCAACCTGCGAAGCTGGATCCTGAGGACAGCTTCTCCTCTTGGTGATGTGAGGGGTGACATCTTGGTCATGTTAAAGTCTACCCTGACATAGCTAAAGGTGTGGAAATTATTTGACTTCACTTGTTCTCCAAACTGCAACAATATCTGCCAACTCCAGGAAATATTGCATTTTGGTTTACACTACACGAGCACACTGATTTTCCAGAGTTACTTAAAATAGAGCCAGTGAAACTCTGAAAATGGAGAGCCTCTGCTATGGATGAGAGATCTTATTTCAATGCAAGGCTGAATTTGCAGAAAGTGTCCAGGGTCAGTCCCTGGTGGGAGTGCGGGCAGCACAGGCAAGGCTGTTTTCCCAGGCACACTGCCCGCCACCCCACTGCAGACACAGCCTGGGGCTGGCCAGGCAGAGAGGCCCAGGTAGCCTGGAGCTGGCCCAGCTCTGCCTCCAATCCACCACTGAGCTGCCTGGGCCCCTGCTCTGTCACCAACAGCCCTGCAAAGCTGCCAAGACTCATCCTTCCTAAGAGCCATTACATGAAAGACGGTAACTTCCAGCGGCTGGAACTTGGGATTTTACAGGGCAAAGAAAGACAGCAGAGGAAAAGCCCCAACTCAGGCTAATGAGAGCCCCAGCAGCCAGTCCAGTGCCCTCTCCTTGCCCATGCTCAGCAACAGGGTGCCCCAGGAGCAGCTGTACCTCTTTAGCCATGAAGCGTAGCTTTGCCAGGATCCTCCTTGTCTCCTTAACCTTCTCCTTGACATTGGTTCGAGTCAACCACCGCCTCACACGGAGCGCCTGCTTTGCATACAGGATCTGAACAGAGAGCATGGCTGTCACACACCCGGCCATGACCCAGGCATGCCAGGCTGGCACCCCTCACAGGGGCTCTGCAGGGAAGCACCCATGTGCTGATCACATCCATCCTGCCCCATCGCACCCCGACCTCCACCACAGCTTGCTCCCCAGCGGCTGAGAGCAAACCTCCATGAACCTGCCGCAAGCCATTTAGTGAAGTGTGCTAAGAACTGGAGACTCCAGTAACTCATCAGCTCTGCCAATACCAGCTGGTAAAAGAAGTCCATGAGCTTTTGCATCATTTGGTGCAGAAAGATGTATAAGGAATAAACATTTCAGAAGCCGGTGGTCTAAGGCTCCAGATAGTGCCTGGAGGAGGCTTTGCCCAAGGAGCAACTTGAGGCCACAGAAGTATGGGAATACAAAGATGTAGGAAACGAAGTTGGGGCTGGGCTTTCATGTCCATTAGTTGTCCCTC
Organism: Anarhynchus alexandrinus; assembly: GCA_008711295.1. Classification (NCBI taxonomy): domain Eukaryota; kingdom Metazoa; phylum Chordata; class Aves; order Charadriiformes; family Charadriidae; genus Anarhynchus; species Anarhynchus alexandrinus. Next base: position 638,893 of record VUYV01000363.1, on the reverse strand, counting down.
TCCAGGGACAGGCAGATGGATGGCTGTTGTAGATCTGCTAGATGGGTACCCAACCTATGGGCTGAGTTTCCAGGAGCAGTGGGTCTCGGTGAGCTCCCCCAAAACTGCCTGCAGGAATAGCCTGCTGCAAAAGGCCTCCAGCAACCTGCTGGGCATAAACACGCATGTGCTCAGCCACACGTGCCCCACAGGAGAGGAAGGATGGCATCAGGGCACAACATCTGCATAAATCTGGAAGCAGCTGTGGCCAGTCCCCGCCTCTGTTCCCTGTGCTGGAAGCTATATTGCTCTGAGCAGAGGTGGGAGATGCTGCAGTAAAAGCTTATGACTGATACTATGAGCCTTAGCCCCAGATTTCCTTCTTAGCATCAATTCTAGCTGGTCCTCCAGAAGCATCCTTCAGAGCAGGGATTGCATGGGCTCCTACCACCACCACCATGGCCCACAGCTTACGATGTTGCGCATCAGGTATTTCGTCCGACATCTGTCAAGGTTGTTTGGATGTGCCATTGTTTTTCTCTCTGCGCTGAGTGAATATTGCCTGCAATGAGAAAAGCAGCACAGGCTTTGCATCCGCTGCACCCAGCAGGCAGAGCACAGCTCACACAGCAGGGGCACAAGCTCCAAATCCCTGGTACTAATCTGAATGCATCAGAAACCCCCCCTCTCTGCAATGCCTTCTCTTCTGCAAGCTTTTTGATTCAGAAAGTACACTGGGGATTGCTCAGCACCTGAGGATCCCTCTCTACTGTCACCATCCCAAGGCTGGGGACTAAAACATGTATCAGACCCCACTGGGCCATCACAGTGATTGAAACACAAGTCTCTTGTCTGTGCAACTGAAGAGAGTGAAGGGAATGTCCTAACATTTAGGAAACACCCAAGAGTCCAGTAACATCGAGGCTGCAGCCTGTGACCCTTGTGTTTCCCAGGACTGGGGTCTCCTCTCCAAGCTTGAAGAGCTACAGGTCGTCCTGGTTTTCTTCCATTCATCCATCTCAAGAGGATGAGAGAGCAGGCTGTGCACAGCCCAGGCAGAACATGATACGACCTCCTAACTTGAAAACAAGAAACCTTGGGAAATCAGGGACATGCTAACCTGCATCCAGCTACAAATTCCTCCAGCACCTCTCTGAGCCGTTCTTCTGCTTTAGCCTTTGGCCTTCTCATGAGCTTCTCCACGTCATCCAGCCCCTGCTCCTGTGGGGAAAGCATAACATTCAGGGAGCTTTTGTCTGGTTGCAGGGTCAGAGTGAAACATTGCAAGGATGCATTTGCCACAAATGACCTGTGCCCTTCTGCAGAGCTGGGGATTGTGAGAGTGCTGCCAGGGACTCTCTGGAGCCTGGGGATAACATTAACACTGGTTGTTAAGACACTTTGTGTCTCAGTCCCTGAGCAGCAACTGAAACACACTGGCAAGCTCTGCTTTTGGATTTCTAAGCCCAAAAGGGAAAGACGAGGCCCTGGGAAGAGACCTCACCCCCCTGATGACAGCCTGAGGCTGAGAGTCTGCTTGCAGCAGCATCTCCCCAGTACACACGCAACTCGGGAATGGCAGCAGAGGAGGTTTTTGTCACAGACGTTGCATCAGTCACCGCTCCAGGGGACACCGCCAGGCTGCAGCACAGCACGGGCAGTGGCTCTGCACTCACTGCACTACCCTACACGGCTAAAGGGCAGGTGGGACTGAGACTTGCGAGAGACATGGACTCACATAGGGGGTAAGGATATTTAAGGCAAACATCTCACAGAGCAACTGCATGTGCTACAAGGAAAGCACACCAGGAAGGACTGTGCTGCAGACAGACACCCTGAACACGCTACCAGGCGCTCTGCCAGCTTGATGATCCAGTTGGAAATGCAGAGTCTCCAGGTGTGATCCTCACAGTAGCTCCACACGTACACGCAGGGTTTCTCATGCTTCATGGGCAGGCAGCTGTATGACCTAAGGGCAGCAGGCACAGGAGGTTACAGCTGCCGTTTGCAGAAAGCATGTGCCATGTCACAACACAGTGCTTGCACACCCAGCACAGGGAGTAGCGTCTGGGCCCTGTCCACCTCACAGAGAACCAGCTGTTTTGGGCCCCGCACCACAGACATGGATTCAAGCTGCTGGATCCGCCCTTTGCCATCCCAAACGAAGCGCACAGGGTTTCTAACAGAGAGCGGCACGTGCCCAGATGAATGAGCTGGATGCTGCCGAGATTTCTTGCTGCCATGGGAGCGAGTAGTAGCAGGCACAGGGCTCACAACACAAACACATTGCCAGGCCTGTGGGACAAACCAGGCAGCATTCCCAGAGCAAACACATCATCAGAAGAGCTTGTCTATGTGTCTCGCCTGCCCAATATACGACAGCATGTGCCAGAATACTCTTCCCCTTCCTCCTCACTGGAATCAAGCCCTTAGAATGCTGCTTGTTAACCAGAAAAGGGACTGCTGTTATTGATTGGTCAGAGTTTCCCTGGGACCCTGTCCTTGGCCACCTGCGCACATCAAGCAGATGCTGTAGGGTCTGTAGGGGTAATGGGCAATGGCAGCCAGCTAGGCCACGGCAAGCTGCAGGGTTGCAAAGAAGAAAAGCACCTGCACAGCACTCACATTGCTGAGCAGACCTCTAATAACATCTGGAATAACCTACCCAGGAAGCTGGGGCAGGACCAGGGCAGGTGGGAAAGAAGGACAAAGATGACTCACTGGTCATATTCCGTGGGCTCTGGTCTCTGGCTCTTCGTCACCGACTTGTTCAGTGCTGCTGAAGCTGGGGCCAGGACTTCAACATCCAACTCACTATCTGAACCAGGGTCCAGCAGAGGCTGCTTTTCTTCTTTCACTTCTCCCTTTTCCACTTTTCTCCATACTTTGGTCACAACTTCTTCAGCTTTGCCATAGTTTCCTTGAAGTTAAGCATTAAACAGTAAAAAGATAAGTAGGATCACTGTTAAATGAGTTTGCTACCTTGCAAAATCAGAGTGCAACCATCCTGCCAAGAGAAGCACATGGGCATGCATTACTTTTGGAACTAGCAGTTCAGTAGCATCCAACCATCAGAGCATCATATGGACAACCAGGAGGTCTAAGAAGGAGCTAGGCAATTGCAAGGAAGTTCTTGTGTATGCATTCAAGTGCCACCAGTTCCACCAAGCACCTGCTCTCATCTGCACCCCTACACTGGGGTCAAGAGCAGTAATTCGGGAAGACTTCTCAGCATCAAGCACCTCCACCCATCCAGCTTAGCAGGTGGGGGCTTGGACCTGCTCTCTTGCCATTGTTTCCCCATGACCCGCTGTCACAGCCCCTCAGCACTACATGGCCAACCCCAGTATCCCAGCTTCCCCTCCTTTGCTTCCCTTTCTTGCTCTCAAATCCTTCTACCTCTTCTGACCCCACTTCCCAGGAGAGCTTCAACCACTCTCCCCAAACAGGCAGTTCATACAAATACCACAGATCTCCAATCCCATAGGAAAGCATTGAGACTTTTAAGGTAACTAAAGCACTGTGCATACTCCCTGGCCTCATCCCCGATCCTTCCTGAGTTCCTGTTTCGGAGGCACCAGCTGTGCAAGGGCTGGTGGCACCTTAGGACCACAGTGCTGTCTTGGGCTGTCAGAGGGAGATCCACACTTCCCATAGTTTCGGGACATGGAGCCCTGGGGAATACCCACCTATAGAGACTTCAAAGCTGACAGACTTGGAGCTGAGAGAGGAGTCCATCATAGTGGCTTCAAAGAAGGCTGCGAAGAGGAGGAATTCCTCCTTCCTCCCCAACGTGTTCTGCGCAAGGAGACAGTAATCAGCCCGAGAGCCTTGTGTGCTAAAATACTGCCTCAGCAGAAATTCAGAGCACACCGGGGCATGGCCGGTACATCAGTGGGATGCTGCTGAGGTCGCCAACAGATGTGGGACAAGTTTTCTTGAAAATCCTGGGGGGTTGGTGCAGAGCTTTGGCTGATGCTTGTGTGAAGCCACTGAGCTTGTAGGCTAAGGGATGGCTACAGTACCAACACAGCTGCATCTTGCCTGCCTTTCCCAGGCCAAGTAGAGACCCAGAGCCAGCTAACAGCTCCCTAACTCCAGGGGAGAAAAAGTACAGGCTCAAAGGCAGCTATGCCCTGGGAATAACACCCACGTGAGAGTCCTCCCTCCGCCAGGAAGGCAGCACATGTGGGGATGCTCCAACTTTACCATGGGAGCTTTTGGGGCTGCGGATGTGGCCTCAGCCCTTGCAGAGGCTCAGGGAGCTCTGGATGGGCCAGCAATGGGCAAGGCTGGGTTTGCTCCAGCACTGTTACACCAAGTGATCCCACTGCCTCTTCCCCATGAGGCCTGTGCATGCCACAGGCCAGCGTGGGTCAGCCATGCCAGTACATCAGGACTCACCTCGGGGAGTGGGTGAAGCTCCTCCACCTCCACAGTGACCTCCCCAGGCTGCTCGGCCTCCTGAGAGTCCCCAGCCTCCTCCTCTCCCTGCAGCTGCCTCAGGTCTTTGGCTTTCTCCTTGGATTTCTTACTTTTCTTCTTCAGCTTCAGTTTGCTTAGGGCACCTTTTGTCTTGTCCCCAAGCTTCCTCTCTGCCACGCTGGGGCTACTGAAGATTTCCACTGTGACGGCCATGAGGATGCGCCCGCGGTAGAAGACCCCCTCACCCATGCCCTCATTGAGGTCTTTGTGGATGTCCCGCAGAGCCGAGTTCTGGGGGGAGCCATACAGGTTCACCCAGGCTGGGCCAAATGTGGGGTTAAAGCCTGCAGTAACAGGGAGAGGGTCTAATTACACCACAAGGAAATGCAGAGAGACCTTCCCCCAAGAAGACAGCCCAGAACACAGGGATGTGAGCGTGCTTTAGCCACTCCTGCTTCCCGCCTCCAGGAGACCACCATGGCTGAGCAGTGGGTGCATGGCAAGGGGCTGCCCAGGATACCCTGCCACAGGGGCAGCCGTGTCAGGCCTCACCATTCCTGCCAGGGTCTGAGATCTGCTGCAGGTCAATGTAGTGTGTAGCGATGGCCACATCCCCAACATTGGCATCATCCAGCACCTGAACTTTTATCTTCCTGGCCAGAGGTGGGAACATCTCGATGAAGCTGATCTGCTCGTTCCACTCAGGCTCAGTGGTGTTGGTCACCACTGACGTTTCCCCCTGGGAAGGAGAAGGTGTGGAAGCCATGCAGTCCCAGTCAGCGGCCAGAGCAAGGGATGCCTCAGAGCCTCTCTGGGAATGGCATGTCCTCCTGTCCCACCTGCAGATGGTGCTGGGCAAGCTCTGGCGGTGGCAGTATCCCTGCTCCTGCCCCCGTCCCAGCAGTTGCTTGCTGTGCTTCATCAAGCAGGACTGTCCCAAGGCCCTGACCATGCCCTGCACAGCCAAGGGAAACACTGGAAGCAAGTGGGCAGCACCACCAGACCCAGAGGTGTCGCAGGGTCCCCTGGGAGCACCCCCAAGCACACAAGGCTGCAGAGGGACTGATTCTCATCTTAACGGATGTCACAGGACCAGAAACCCTGGCCTTGGGTGCAAGAAAAGGGCCAATAGCTCAGTAAACTCTACAGAGGGTGTCAGCCTGAGTCCAGCTTGCCACAGAGGACTTTTGCTCCAGGATTTATTTGACTCTCTCCCTATGTTTAGGGACATGAAACCTCTGTCTGCACAGCCAGTAGCTCAGCCAGTGGCTGTGCTCAGTGCTGGGGCTGTCCCCCATGCAGCTCTCTGCAGAAACAAAAGCCCCATAAAAGCCTTCTCATCCAGACAGCACGCATTCATGGCCACATGTCTCAGGCCACTGCCAAAACCAGCAAGACTTGGGCTCTCCCAGTCTGTCTCCGGTGGGTTTGCTGTGTTCCATGGAGGCTCCTGACAGCATCAGCCCAGCACATACTGCTGCACAGCCAAGGAAGGATCGGCCTGGCCCCACACAGATGCTCTGGCAGACTCACCTGCTGCCCACAGAATGAGACCTGCACGTATGGGTCGATAAAGACTTTTTTCTCCCCTATGATCTTGGAGAAACCACCCATGATGCCCGCACTCATGCTGGGAAGGCCCTCGGCACGATACAGCTTGATGCAGACCCTGGCCCAGGGTCTCTCTGCAGGGACTCTTTTAGGCAGCAGCAGATTCCTGAAAGACAAATTCATGTTACGGCTCTCTCCTGGAGTCCAGGAAACACGACGCTGGGAAATGCCCTGACTAGCAGGAGGTTTGGATCCTGTCCCACCACGGGTCTCTTTCCCTGGGTCTTTCCCCATCACAAGAGGGAAAAACGGGGCAAAAAAGGTAGTGTGAAGAGAGACATGACTGTTTTCCCCAGGGCCATGCAAGACTGCACTGCACCTACCTTTCAATATCCTCAGTCCGGCTGCTGGAGGAGGTGGGAAGGGAGCCCACAACATCCCCACGTGCAGTGACAGAGATGTTGCACTTCACAAAGCCTTTCACGCCTGCCCGGGTGTCTGTGGGGTCACTGATAACAGCCCACTTCTGTAAAAACCTGTGATCTGAGAGGGAAGGAAAGGAGTTCCCTGTGGAGAGCCCAGGTTACCATTTCACATCCCAACTACATCTGCACAAAGATTGTCCCGACCCTGCCTCTGAAGGCGAGACCAGCCCTCAGACAGCTGGGAGGAGAAGCAAGCGCTGGTCCTCATGTGAACTCAGTGCTTGAAAGACAGGGCCCTCACCAAATCCAGCACAGCATGAAGGAAACATCAGTTTCAGACAAAGCCAGAGTCAGGGAGCAGGTAAGCAGTACAGTCAGTCATACCTGGCTGGCTGTACACTGTCACAACATCCATCTTGAATGTTCCTATGCATGTTCCCAAGAATGGTATCTTCTTTGAGTGAAAAACCTGCAAACAGCACAAATCGCCCTGAGCACCAAGAGATGTGGGCAGCCAGGTGACACATCCAGACGTCTCTGAGGAGGACAGAACTGATAAGAGATGCCCGTTCCAATGCACAGCTCAGGCAGCAGTTGAAAGCTCCTCATGCACATTGACCCATCTGAATTAGCTATGAGACAAACCCATTCCTGCCCAACCATTCCCACAAAGCCCACCAGCCTATAGCCCTCAGTGAAACCTGCACCAAGGCAAATTCATGTGCAACCAGTTCAGCTGCTTCTGCCAGCCCCAGATAAGCCAAACCCCTACAACAGACCAAGGGCAGAGCTGCTTTCCTGCAGGGAGTCCTATGTCCATATCCTGGTGGGTCAGGACACAGCCATGCCCTCACCAGGCTAGCGTCTCTCCCAAAACTCAAGCCTTGCTCAGTGCTTGCTGAACCCACACCAGCAGAAGAGATATGCAGCCTTTCTCAGGGAAAGTGCTGGAGATCACGTGGCAAAGGAGGTGTTGGCTGGGTTTAGCTATCTTCAGAAAAGCCCCATGTTTTGGGGAAGCCCCTGCACTTTGGAGAAGCCCCTGTACTTTGGGCCAGGGGATTTCTGAAGACTGCTCTCTGCCCATCTGTTTTTTTCTACAAGCACAAATCACACCTGTCATTCTCCTCCACAACCTGCAGGAGGAGGCTCCAGGGTAAGGGGCAGCAGAGAATCCCCCCCCCCCCGAAAAAGCAGCGCTGCAAGGCAATGGGCAAGAAACTGCCCCACTGCAGTCACTGGATGCAGAGAAAACCTGACACGGAGGAGGTAGGAAGGCCCAAAGGCCCAGTGCTAGCTCAGAGCGGGGCTGGGTCTCTGCCCCACTGTGGCCACAGGAAGGCCCTTTGGCCTTTCTGCAGGACAGATGCCTCTGGCTGGAAAACCTGGCTGGTACCAGTATTTTGCCCATCACTGCCAGCATCTACATGCAGAAGCATTGGGTTGGACCAGTTACTGATGAAGGAAAAAGAGGAGGAAGTACTTACTGAGATCTCTATGAGTCTGTGGAATAAAATGTCCCTTGGCTCATGGAATTCAAACAAAAAATACTGAAAGAGAAGAGCAAGACAGCTGAGCCCCAGGCTCCCAACATGGCCTCACAAGCACCTCTGCTTGAGAAGAGCTGCATCCCGAGCATCCCCTGCAAGGATGGCCCCAGCCACTTGGGACACGGGTACGGCAAGGACAGAGCCTCTGTCCGTATCACATACTTCATTGTAGAAGGGGCAGTTTGTTGACTTCTGCGTTGCTGTGTGCCTCTTCTCCTCTCCAACCTTGACTACCACAAAGGGGTTAATGTTCACCCCCACCAGCTTCTGCGCTTCAATGATATTAATCCCAACCTGAGAAAATGTGGGAGAAAACCTTCAGATCAGCTCTCTCCTTGTTTCCAGCTCCATCTTGAGCTTGTTTCAGCAATACCAGTATGCAAATGTGCAGGGCCCTCTTGCAACACGGGTGGATGCTCGGGGCAGGCAAGAGCATGGCTGCTGAAATCTGCTGTGGTCAGGACAAATCAAAATGGTATTTGAGATATTTGTTTCTTTCAGACAGGCAAGGAAATGAAGTGTTAAATTCCCAGCACCTTTGACAAGTGCAGCCTCCCCAGCAGTACTGTCCCCACTCAGTTCCTGGTCCCAAGGGGATGCAATCCCACTGCTCCCACATGGTGGGGTCCACAGAGCATCTTGAAGAAGATGCTCTTTTTGTATCTTCTGTCAATACTTCTCTTTGAAACCTACTGAGATGGACATCATTGGAAATACTGGAATGTGGCTGTCTCATTTGCTGCGACTGGTTACAAGTCTAAAACGTGGGAGAGATGTTCTCACATTTGCTCTCAGTACAAGCAACTAGGCAGTTGTTAAGGTGAATAATAGCTTCAAAAAAAGGATGGTAGGAAATTCCACCCCCAGAAAAGCTTCCTGCTTGGTCAATAGGACCCAGCCCTGAAAAGCAGGAGACCCAAATGTGAGTCCATGTTTACACAGAACCAGATTTAAATCCATAGCCAGGCTGGGAGACCTGCCCTGAAATCTGCAGGGCAAAAGACGGGACTGAACTCCATTTCACAACTTCAGAGTGGTTTCAAATAAACCTGATGTCAGACATTGGCCAGAGCCACAGCTTCATACCAGTCGCCCAGCATCTCCAAGAAAGCCCCTGCAGCAGCTCTCCAGCCCCAGCAATGTCCCACAGATGTCCCTGGGGGCCCAGGCAAGGCCCTGGGGAAACCGGAAGGCACCAGGCCTGCCTGGATGCTCTCCAAAGCTCTGCTCAGGCAGTGTTTTGCAGTGGCACATGCGGCTGTCAGGCTGATTCTGTTCTCCTATAGATCCATAGCTAACTACATGGCCCAAGAAGAAATTCTGCTCTGGGCTGGCTGATGTTGGAGCCAGCACTCATGGATGCAGTGTGCTCAGGGAATCTCACACCTTGCCCAGGGAAGCCACACAAAGCAAGAAGGTGTCTTCGTGCTAGAAGCCTCGCTGGGGTATGTGGCAACTGGAGAAGCCCAGGCCCGCAGCAAGGCAGCGAGGGACCGGCTGCAGGGCCAGAGGCAGCTGCAGGGACGCGCACCCAACACTGCAGTACCTGGAAGCTCTCTGGGGTTGGGGTGGCAAAGAGGTCCCGTGTGGAGCAAAGTCTGGAGCGGCTGCACAGAAAAAAACCCGAGTGAGCAGGTCCCTTCATGTACATGGACCTTGAGCAAGCCCCCACCAACGAAAGCAACAGAAACCCTGGCAAATAATAGCCCCTTGCCCTGGGAATGAGCAAATTCCCAACAGTCCCTGTTTGGGGCCATTGGAAATTGAAGGTTTCTGACATTTTGCAGAAGCAGAGTGCCAAGAGATGCAAGGTGCCCCCAGAAATCACCCCATGAGCTGGCACTTTCCACCCCAGGGCCCAAGCAGGGGCAAGAGAGAAGACCATGCCATGGATACCTCTTCACAGGGCTGAAGACAATGCCTGAGACCTCCATCTCAGACACATCGTAGAAATCATCTTCCTCCTCCTCCTCTTCCTCATTAGTCTCCAGGCCTTTCGCCAGCTTCCTGCCCAGTGCGGCAGCCCTCCGGTCCAGTTCTCTTGCTCTCGGCCCCTCGGCTGCCCTGCAAACCCCCCACCATGCCACATGCCGCATCATCAGCCCTGACGAGCGGGTTGTGCATTCCCCTCCACCCACAAGGGCGAGCCGATACATTCAAGTAGGGCTACTTACTCCAGCTCCTCAAATCCAGGATTGCGGATGGTTAACTCTGAACTGTAAGACAAAGGGATGCTTTGCTGAAAAACAAGCGTGTTGAGGATGTTCACCGATGCATTTAAGTAATAGGGCCACAGCCATGCCTCTGCTTGGCTCTTGTGTCCTGGTTTGAGGTAAAACAGGACCAATTATGTTCAGTAACTTCGCTTCTTAGCTGGGCCTCTTCTAACTACTGAAATTAACAGCATATTGTGCAAACAATGTTCACTCTCTCAGAGTGATCAGACCAATGTTTATAGCTGATGCTCAGGCATGGGATGCAGAGAGGCTCCTGCTTATACTTATTGCTGTAACCCCCGAGGGCAGCTCACTTTGTTGTTTGCCCCATTGGAGGGTCAGAAGCAGAAAAGCGTAGAGGGGTCCCACCTGCAGGGAGGAGCGGACAGGACAGGTGACCCCAAACTGACCAACAGGGTATTCCATCCCATCTGCCTCATACTCAGTATAAAAGCTGAGGGATCAAAGGGTCAGGGCTCTTTATTCAATGGCCGACGTCTGAGGAGGACTCTGTCTGTCTGTCTGCCTGTGATCCCGATCCTGAATGCAGATCCGGAATCCAGTTCCCGTCCGTCACTGAGTCCAGCCTGGAACTGCCCCAGTGCCGGCCAGTGTCGTGATTGTCATCTTGGGAGCTTGATACAGTTTTGTATATATTTCATTATTTCTTTTTATTATTAATATTTCATTAAAGTAGTTTAGTTCCTTCTATGTTCGTAAGTCTCTTTTTCCCTCCTCTGCCTCTCTCTTTGAAGAGGAGTAGAGAGGAGCATCTCTCGGTCCCATCTGGGGTGCCCCAGGTCCCCAGTAGCGGATTTGGCCTAAACCACGACACTCTTGGCAGGGACATGAGCATCCTCCTAAGCAATGCTTTTCCACTGTCCACCCTGTGTGCCCAGTGCTTTGCATCCGGCACTCCAGAAGCAACACTCCCCCAGGCCTTGCTGCTGCCTGTTATCCTGTCCACCCAGACACCTGCATCTCCCCCGGCTTTGGGCACCACCTGTGTGCAAGGTGCTTGGGGTTGCTACAGTCCAAAGCCACGTTCTCTGTGAGTCAGGGGTATATGATAGAGATAACGACACATTCTGTACTAATTGGCTAGTAATGACATATAACCTAGAAAACAGGCCTGATAGTTTACTGAACACCAGACGAAGCAAGAAGTCTTGTGATGTTGTCAAGGGCAGCTCCTGATAATGAACAAGAACCTGTCTGGAGAAGCAGCTGAAACCGACCCTGCGGTCTGGACAAAGGCCAAGGAAGAACTGAGTCTGCGCAAAAGCAAAAGGTTACTTGCGGTGATGAAGAGGAATCATCAGCCTTCATCCTCACGACCCTCAGCGACCACCACCAGGAGGCAGTGCGCAAGCGTAGCTGGGAGGAGTTTATGAAAATGATGTCTTAGAGTTAATTTTAATACGAAGCGGGGACGGGTCATGAATATGTATAGGCATGTTCAGAAATCTTATGTTTATGTGATTAAGTACTATATATATTTGAGAAAGCCGCTGCATTGGGCACGCACGATTGTGGTGGGGCGACCCCCCGTGCTGCCCAGCACTGAATAAACATACCTACTTTACAACCATCTCGGTTGTGGAGTCTACTTTCCGCGCGTCACTCTGCACCTTTGCAACCAAGAAGTCTTTCTCCCATCAGCCAGAAAGGCTGCAGAAATGCTCTGGAGTCCGAAAGGACTCCCAGGGCAAAGTGGGTTGTTGCAGCCATGGGCCTTCTGCGAAGACAAGGTATTTTCTGCCCAAGAACCCTGCTCACTTATTGCCACTGTAGAGCAGAGATGCATCAGCCTGGCCAGAGGTGGAGAGTAAATGAGGCTGGATTGCATCGCAAAGGCTGCCACTGGCAAAGGCAGCTGTACAAGATGCCTGGAAATTTGCTCCTCCCAGGATTTTGATACCTGTCTTTCATCCGATAGACAAAGTCCTCTTCAACCCAGGTCCCAGCTGAGCCATCTGGAGGCTGGTAGCGCAAATCCAACTCAATGTAGATCTACAAATAGAAAATGAAATTGCCTGAGAGCTTGGCTGCCACAAAACAACCGCAGAAATGTCATGAAAAAGGGGAAGGGGAGCATGGAGGAAAAAAAGTGAGATGCTGGTGGAAAGAAGGAGAAGGAAGGGGGTCACAACTCCACAAGAAGCCTATTTACACCATACTCTACTTGTCTGCCTCCATCAATGAGCTAGAGTTAAACAAACTCCCTCCCCTACAGCTTCCCAAACTCCAGGATTCACTGAATAAGAGCTGGCTCAAGTTTCCAAATCTAAAATATACCACGGAGAGGCCCCCGAGAACCATCTCAGGGCACTTTTGACAAGGAAAGTGGGGAGAGCCTGGCAGCAGAGCAACCTAACATGCAGGGGTTTGGAGCAGTCTCTCTGTGGGAGGCACGAGGCAGCTGGCAGACCATCCCCAGGCATGACAGCTTGGTTTAAAACACCACAGGAGCCATAAGCACACCCAGAGTCTGCATCACAAGAGACATCAACTTAGCATTAGTGATGAAGAAGGACAGCCAGAGAAGTATGGGGTGTGTTGGGTATCGGCACAGCCAGCACAGGTCTGAAAACACTTTGTCTGCAGGTGACCAGCCTGATCTCAAACCAACACAAATGCACAAGAATTTCCCACCAGAGGCCAAAATCGCAGCCATGGAGGCGGTCGCTTCTTAGTAGGCTGAAGGGGATGTACAAGCTGGGTGACAGCTCAGTCCCTGGAAAACATCTGTTTCTGGGAGGAGAAATACATCCCAAGAAAGCAGTAGTACCAGGAAAGGCAGCAGCAAAGGCTGGATGGATGCAGAAGCCTGAGATAAAGCTGGGTGCATAGCAGAGGCTCTGAAAAAAAACACCTTCAAACCACCAGGAGAAAAAAGGGTGCAAATAATTTAAGTCCCAGAGAAGAACAGGACTTGGAATAGCAGGAAGGGCTTTGTTCCTACTTTGCTAAAGGAACAGCCTCTCTCCCTTGGGGACGTGTCTCTTCCCGGCTGAGCTGAGGGAGAGGGTCTCAGGCTGCCCTTGGATGGCTGTCCAGTCTTGCCTGCCCTATTTCAGCCCCCCACAGCCCTTGTGCAGCCCTGGCTGCACAATCAAAAACTAACCTAGCAAAATGGAATGCGGTTGTTTTTTGGTTGGAGCAGCTCATCAGCATGAGTGCTGCTGTTAGCACAAGGGAAGAGAGGCAGCCAGGGGCAAAGGGCTGGGCCGCAGAGCAGCTCTGAACTTACAGCGGTGTAAGTGCCCCTACCTCAGTCCCCTCAAACCATTGCCAGCATGGAGAGCTGCTAAAAAGTCAGTCTAGTCGTTGTCCCTTTGCTGGCACGAACAGTGAGCTGCATCGGGCTAAATATCACCCCAGAAATGCTCAGTTTCCACCTGAACCTGCTCCCTGATCCAGCCAGCTCAGCAATACAGGACAGCCGCGCCTGCAGCACTCACACTTGTGGTCTGGTGGCCACAGAGCTGCATCCCATGTGCCACCACGAGGGTGAGTCAGGTTGCCCATGGGAAGGGCAAAACAGGGCGCAGCACATCACAGGGCTGCCCGCCTCTGCCTCTCACAGAATGGTCAGGGTTGGAAGGGACCTCTGGAGCTCCCCCAGTCCAACCCTCTGCCAGAGCAGGGGCACCTCCAGCAGTTGCACAGGACGGCGTCCAGGCGGATTTGGAATGGCTCCAGAGTGGGAGACTCCACCATCTCTCTGGGCAGCCTGTGCCAGGGCTCTGCCACCCTCACAGGAAAGAAGTTCCTCCTCCTGTTGAGATGGAACTTCCTATGCTCACGTTTGTGCCCGTTACCTCTTGTCCTATCACTGGGCTCCACTGAAAAAAGACTGTTCCCATCCCCCTGACACCCTCCCCGTCAATACTTATAAGTATTGGTAAGATCCCCCCTCAGTCGTCTTTTTTCTAGACTGAAAAGACCCAAGTGCCTCAGCCTTTCCTCGTAAGAGAGATGCTCCAGTCCCCTCATCATCACTGTAGCCCTTTGCTGGACCCTCTCCAGCAGTTCCCTGTCCTTCTTGAACCGGGGAGCCCAAAACGGGACACAGTACTCCAGATGCGGCCTCCCCAGGGCAGAGCAGAGGGGGAGGATGACCTCCTTCCACCTGCTGGCCATGCTCTTCTTGATGCACCCCAGGACGCCATTGGCCTTCTTGGCCACCAGGGCACATTGCTGGCTCACGGTCATCCTGTTGTCCACCAGGACTCCCAGGTCCCTTTCCACAGAGCTGCTCTCCAGGAGGTCAGCCCCCAACCTGTACTGATGGGGGTCTGATCTGGGGTTATTCCTCCCCAGGTGCACTTGCCCTTGTTGAATTTCATTAGGTTCCTCTCTGCCCTTCCTCTCTCCTCCTCCTGGCCCTGCCAGCAGCCCTGGCACTGAGCCCTAGTTGTCCAGCACACCATGCCTGCACACCCAGTTGGCAGGAAATGGCTCATTTTTGGGTCGCGTTCATCTTCCACCAGTACAAAGGGCCCAGTGAGCCCTGGCGCCGGGGTGGGAAGGGAGTGGGACCCATGGTGCAGAGCAGAGGGGCAGGCAGATGTCAGAGCTGCTCACGATGCCCCCGACCATTGTTAAGCCATCCGTTCAGCACTGGTGTTTAAACCAAAAGCTCACTGGGTCCTGAGGCACCTTGCCACCTTCAGCGTCACCCCATCAGCTCCCCTCTGCTTTGCACCCTGCAGCAGCCCGTGCCCATGCACTGTGTGGTGTGGGAAGCAGATGAGATACCACCTCCTACATCCAATGCCCAGGGAGGTTTCACTAAGCCTCTCTCTGCTCATTCAGGCCCTCAGCAAGTCTCCAGGGCCCCCAGCCCACCCCATGCATTTCTGGATGCTCCTAGAACCACTTGAGGGGTATAAATTGGCTGCACCTCTGTGTAGAGAGGGCACAAACAACACAGCAGTCCCAGGCTCAAAGCAGCACCTTGGACTCCCCCTCAGCCCCCAATCCCACACAAGGGGGAAGCCCCACACAAGGTTTCCCACAAAGCCTTCCCGACTGCTGATGGCCAGGCCGACCGCGGAGGACTTACATCAGTGACTCTGTGGTTCCTGTCGACGAGGGCCTCCCGGAGGATCAGCCTCCCAGATGTCATTAGGTGCTGAAGGCTGAGGACAAGGGTACCAAGAAGCCTGGAACAAAACCAGAGGCTGCAGCAATACTGTGTGGAGCATCAGTGCCTACCTCCTGGGGAAAGAGCGTACCAGGATCTCTGCTCTCCTGCCCACAGCCCCTCTGAGCTGTGGTGAAGGCAGTGAACTGCTGCAGTGCTTCCCACAGGGAGTCTGGCAGCCGAAATACCCGAGACCCACTGACCCTGCAACAGGTCGTGCCTCCACCCCAGTGGGTTGCTGCTTGCAACCGAGCTGCAACTGATGGCTAAAGGCTTGTGCCGATCCATTCCCACCGAGTGTGAGGGAGCTCTCCCCTTTGGCAGAGCTGGGCTTCATGGGAGCGAGCCTGTGACTGTGCACCTGGCGGAGCTGGGGTGACTCTTCCCAGACAAAACTGGGAAGCAGAGACTCCACACAAGGAAATGCAGAAAGAGGACATAAAGCCATGCCCGCAGGGATGTCTGCAGCAAGTTGGGCCAAAATTTATCTGTTCCAAGGGGACTTCTCCCTGGGGAAGGGTCATCTGGCTCCCTGCAAATGGCATAATGCATGGGGGATCACATTCAGCCGCTCCTAACCCCACCTCGTGGTACTGCTGTCTGGACCCCATTTGTACATTGGCCTCTGTCTCCCCGTGGCCACTCTGCCAGCAGCCGGGCTAACCCCCTGTGATGCAGAGCTTCCTACTGCGTGCTGGAAACCATCGGAGCATTTCACTGCCTGCCCGGGACCGAGACAGGAGAAATCATTCCCCAGTCACATCCATTTCAGCTGCTGATCTCTCACATTCCCGCTCACCTCCCTCTCCTCTGAGACACAGAGCCTGTCCGGTCTCCTACCCCCAAGGAAGGAGTCTCTCCGCTCATCCTCCTCCACTCCAGCTTTTCCAGCTCAGTGCTGCTGCCGCAGAAAGGCTGCACACGCAGAAGTTCAGAGACCACAGATTGATACAATGATGTAAAAATTTTTTCCCTTCCGTCCTTTCACACTATTTATTTTTGATCATCCCAGTGCACTGACCAGCAGCTTTTAAACTGTAATGCCTGTCACCTGCCACTCCTCTACTCCCCAGCAGCGGAGGTGCGTGGATAGATGCTGTCAGTGCCAGTCCAGTCATTTCCCATTTACTTCTTTGTTCAGCGCCGTCAGGTCCTGGTGATTTGTTACTGTTTGTTTTACCTATTTGTCCTATAGCAGTTCCTATCGTCATCTCAGTCAGAGACAATTCCTCTGATTCAGCTCCCGTAAGGAAAGCACCCAGTAAACACAAGTTTACTGGACACAAAGTTCAGCCACATTTTTTGCTCTGGCTTTATCTTTTAAGTGTCTCGCATGTGCTGTACTCACCTGTTTCCTCCACACCCTCTCTAGCAGGCTTATGACGGCTTTGAAAAGGTTTATATTCTTAACTGCCTCTAGAAAGTTGTTCCTGTTGATTTTTCTTCAGTTCTTACATTTTGCTTGTCAGAGCTGGCACCTTTCCCTGCATCTTCATGTCTCATGGGTCCTGGAAAGACATGCCTCTGCTCCCTTGCTCCCTCCACCACCACTGTCACCTCTACTCTCGGGTTTCCGAATTTAAATCGCTGTCTTTTTTAAAGGCTAAACCATACTACTGTGGGCTCGGGGCTTTTGCCCACTGATTGGCATGTTGAATTTGGGTGCAGCGTGGTCACGGTCACCAGGTGGATCTACAGGGTGAGAGCAGGGCCCCATTCTGCTGCAAGTCCTGCCTTTGCAGCTCTATTTTTCAGGGGCCTATTTCACCTTTGTCCCACCTGGGGGTCTGATCTGGATCCTTAGGTAGCCTCTGTTATCGCTGGCACAATTAAATCTAACTAAGCCTCATTTAACTTAACATACACAGCACTGCTGCCCCACCAGAACAAACAGCTCCGTCTCACTTCTATAACTTGCACCCTGCTCATCTCCCTTCCATCAAATTTCCAACAAAAATTTTCTACTCCCAGTAGAAAATTTAAAGCCCAGTATGTCTCTTCCCCCACCTCTGCCAGTCACCCCAACAGCCAGAGGACCTACCTGTTACTGAAAACCTTGCTGCAGTTGTAAACCTTAATGGACAGCATTTCTCCCATGACGAGCTTCCCGTAGTGAGGCCAGCGAAAGAGCTATGAACAAACAGAGCAGGAAGAGATGACAATTCATTCCCAGCCACGCTTTCCCATGTTTGGTGGCTGCTTGGTCTCCTCTGCAAGGTGACTGAACCAACGAGCGTGACAAAAAGCTGCTGCGGTGGGAAGTCACTTTCCTGTTGGCCAGGGCAGACCCTGGAACTGGGAATGGAGGAAGGATGGAAAGGGGAGCCAGGGCCCCTCCAGCAGCACAAAGAAGCCAGAGCGGCGGCGGCGGCGCTCTGGAAGGAGGAGGATGGTCGTGCCTGCCGGCGGGCCGTGGGAAGGTGCAGAGGTGCTCGGGGGGAAGAGCTCACCCGGGCCAGGGAGCCCCCAGGCTCAGGGACGTGGCGAAGGCGAAGCTGTGCCGGAGGCTGCGGTTCACCTGACAGCGAACCGGCCGCTGCCTTGCGGCTGGCCGGAGGGAGAGGCGCCTCCTCCGCGCCCCAGGCGGCACCGGCGGCCGGACGGGCCGGAGACGAGCGACGTCCCACCGACGACGCCCGCGGGGAGCCCCGCCGCTCCGCACGCCCCTCCGGTTTGCCCTCACCTCCCCGAAGGCGGCCTCCCCGCCGCAGCGGATCTTCCTCGTCTTCTGGGTGAAGCCTGGGAAGGAGAGGGGAGGCGTGAGGCGCCGGCGGGGCAGCACGGGCCGCCCGCCGGGGGGAAGGCAGACCCCGTCCCCCCCGGGGCCCACCTCGGAAGCCGAGATGCACCTCCCGCTCGCCGCGGCCCGGCAGCCCGGAGAGCCGCCGGACACCGACGCTGAGCGCCATGGAGCCGGTGCGGACAGCGCGGCCCCGCTCGACCCGGCGTGACTCAGCCCCGACTGGCCCGGTCGGTTCGGCCGGCCTCTCCCCGCCCCACCGGCCCCGCCGGGCGGGGGCAGCGCTCGGGCGATGTCCGCCCTGTGCCCGCGGCGGGCAGACCCCGACGGCAGCGTGCGGCAGCCCTGAGCCGGGAAGCACAGACCCCGGGGGGCGGGGATGCCATTCCAGGGCTGGGAAAGGGGGGAGAAGGGAAAATCCCCGCCCCCACGGAGGCCGCCACACGGCCACGCTCCGGGGCAGCCCCCCATGGTCTGGAGGGGGTCGGGGGGCTTCCGAAGCTGAGACTGGGGGCCGCCGGGCTGAGCCCTGCGGCGAGGCGGGAGCCAGGCTCTGACCTCGGCCAGCCCGGCGCTGCGGCGCCTCCAGCACGAAGTCATGGCTGCTGTGGTTAAACCCCTCCAAAGCAAACAGGGAGGGGAGCGGAGGGCAGCCGGGCCGCTCGGAGGAGGAGGAGGAGGAGGAGGGTTGGGCTCAGCAGTCCCCGCGCACCTCCCGCCGGCCCCGCGCTGAGCCGAGCTGCTGCGAGCGGGGCGCCGGAGCGCTTTCTGGGGACAGAGACGAGCGCTGAAGGGGGGGGGACAGCGGGGTAGCAGCTCCGCAGGGCGCAGGAGGGAGAGCTGGGGCACATCGTACCAGGAGCCAGCTGTACCTGCACCAGAACTGGTAAACGAGGGATGCTGAAGCCCTTCTGGACCACGGATTCAGGACAGATTAAAGCAATCATACAATCGTGAGCTCAGCAGGATTTGGAGAGCATTTCTTCTCCCGGGGGTCTGGCTCTCCCGCTCAGCACCCAGCGCCTACACCCACACAGGCCGTGCAGGGTGGCTAATCCAGCTCTGCAAATCGCGCCTGTGCGATGCCAGGCTGCTTCGAAGCAAGCCCTGCGGCTGTTCCCTTTATTTCCCTCTTAACACAAGAGCTTCCTGGAGCGCCAGGAAAGTGGCACCAGTGGCAGGGGAGACAAGCCCCGGCGGGGAGGATGCCACTTCATGGTGCAGCAACAGAACATAGCAGGCCGGCAGCATTTGGCACCACTTTTGTGAACCCAAATGAGGAGCCTATCCATTTAGGGCAGCACAGAAAGCTCAGTGCACTGACCCCACACCCAGTCATGGCTGGAGGGGGGCAAGGGGTCAATTTAGACTATTCAGTGAAACATTCAGACTGCTGGTGGGTGGATCCAGTAGCTGCTTAAAGCTGATCAAAAGCCATCATCTCCCAGTGGAGTTCGTGTGGCTTCCTCAAACACCTGGAGCGGTCCCATCACTTGCATTCACCTGCAGACAGTGCCTCAGTTTTGGTGAAACAGGCCCTGGGGGAAACAAACATTTTAGACCCTAAGTAGGGCCCTTAGCCCAATCAGCTGCCTGTGCAAAGAAGGGGGAGGGCATAGCCTGGCATGAAATGTCACCAGTAGTTATTGCCAGGTGTCCTATAAGCAAGAGGAACCCTTCCCGAAGAGCTCCCACATGCAATAGCTTTCGATTTACACAAAGCCCCGAGGCTGAAATACCTTTGGGGACCCCAAGTACAAGGGTGCTTGCTCGATCTCCACCAAGGCCAGAATAAAGACTTCTGGGGTGTTCCCCGTGTTTACTGTAGATAAAGCGAGAGCGTGATCCGGGACGACAGAGTGTGCACCAGCACTGGGCAAGAAAAGCACGTTCTCCTGAGGAAGAAAACCTGAGCTCAAACCTGAGCTCTCATCTACCTCAAGCGACAACCATGCCGTAAATCTGCATTCCAGCTACACCCAGGGCAGCACAAGGCAGGAGACACAGCTCCCAGCCTCTCACCAAAGAGAGGTGGAGGATTCACTCTCTTCCTTTTGAGTGGGAACTAGCAGAGGTTTGAAAAGGAGAGGTGAAATGGATTTCCCACTACACATTCTGCTGTCTCAGAGCCCATCTTCTACTGGAGCAAAGGAAAGTCCCAACATGCTTCTGACATCTTGCCAAAAAAAACCATTCATTGAAGCCAAGCACTACACACTGCCACCGGTATTTCTTGGTCCAAACAAGGGACTGATGAGCCTTCAGAACTACTGCTGTAAATATTCTTTAAAGAACACTTTATTAAAAAGAAAAAAAAAAAAAGATACACACATAAACCAGCCTTAGGTTTCCTGTATGCATAATACAGGGAAGGAGAGCTCTGCCTACAGGTTGTAAGCAGCTGAAAACATGAGTAAAGGACGCTCTCAACCACAGTGCAGTTTCTCAGAGAAGACTTGGCAGTTTTCCTCCCTCTCTTCCACACTTGTAACACACTTTGGTTAAGGCAGCCACTCAAGAAGAGAGGTTGCCTGGTTTCCTTCAAGAATCTAAGTGCAAGAAAATTTGCTGCCGCAGGCTAGATGACAGAGTATTTCAGGAGAGACAGCCCTGCTGCCTGTGGAACCTGGGAGAACACATCGTGGTCAAAACTAGGTTTGAATAAAAATAGCACGAATTCATCTTTGCTCAGCAGCAGCCCTAGACCCACAACCCTTCAAGCACAAGCTCCGTACTAGTTTGGTGGCAGATACCATCTACTACAAATAGTCTAGTTGAGAATGTGGATTCACACCCAGGTTCTGCTTTCACACAGGCTTGTAACCTACCAGTTTCATAGCCTGAATCACCAGGGCAGTCTTCCAACGTATTCTCACCATTTCCTGGTTTACCTGTAGAACACGCAAGTTCTTTCATAATTTCACAGTAAAGAAACAGCTCATCCTACTGCAGGATGGGGCTGCAGGATACACATTCAGCAGTCTTAGTGATTAACAGGTAACAAAACTAATGATGATGGACAACTTACTCTGCTTTTGCAGCTGATCACACTCAACCTAGGCTAGCTCAGATGCTGAATCACCACCAGGCTAGTGCTATAGCAAAGACCTTCCATAAACCAAACCATCCACATTGCTGGAAAACAAAAGGAAAAGCCCAGAAAGGAAAGAAGAGTCCAGACATGTTGTATATGTCAAAGCAGTTTATTTATTTATGGAACTGAAAGTGATGACCGCTTGTAGTGCAAAGACAAGCCCAGGTTTCTTTATCTCTATTTTGAAATTAACTATCAACTCCAGTCTCTCCAAACAATTGTGCTTTGCTCTCGTGTGCCTGTTCTAGTCCCCAGACCACATCATAGACACTTCACACCTCTGAGGACAAGCAAGCACCTCTTTGGAGTTCCACAGATAGTTACTTCTTCGTTTCCTAACTTCTGTGACACAAAGGAATCACTCAAAGCATCTTTATTTCAATGTTTCCAGTTGCTGGATTTTGAAAGTCACATTAATGTGACTCATTAATCCTACCCCACCTATGATTACTTAATGATTAATCCTCATTAACCCCCCCCCCCAAATAAGCAAAGTGCAGTGTTCTTAAATTGCAACAATGGCTCCAAGCAAAAGGCCATCACAGAAGCAAATTTTGCTAATAGAAAAATGTGATTAAAAAGAAGACTGCAAAGCATGGTCACTGAAACTTAAAAATAAACTTCCACATATAAAAATATACTGGCACTTTATGAAGGCACAACAGGAACTACCTCAGGCATCCAACCAACAGACCTTGGTACCAATGAGGACAGAAGGGTCCCCATTCTCAAGGCAGCTTGATAGAAGGAAAAAAGACCCTACCAAGGAAGACACGGTAAGTATCGTTACAGCAAGCACGACTGCAATAATTCTCCTACCAAACTCAGCACTGAAGTTGCTGCACGAGCAGCTCAGTGCACATGCCCACGCTGACACCAAGCAGCGGATGGGCCGTGTCAAGCAATGATGCGTGGTATGACATGTCACTGTTGCAAGGTGGAAAACCAACAAGGTCTGTTTTTCTGTGACAAAACCTGCCAGTAGTTGCGGTTTTTCCATATTTACATTCCTTCCAGTTAGGAACAGGAAAGATCAAAGACACAGAGCACAAGCAGGTAAGAGTGTGAATGGTACAAACTTGAGACACTGAGCACCCACAGTGTGCAAGGGAGAGTGTGGTTGCAGACAGCTCTCTTCACCCCCCTGATACAGGTGGCCAGGGTCAGGCTGCAATCTACATCTTCTTTATTTCCGGCAGTTTCACAGGTGGCCATCCCTGCCATTTATAGTATGACACCAGCTGCTTAGGCACTTCAGCCAGAACCACCTGGGAAAGCGCTTCCCGGGGAGCCTGCAAGAACAGGGAGAATAAATCAGAAATACTGCAGAGAAAGGATTTATCAGCCCAGTGAGCGCAGCCCCCCACCTGCCACATCTCACTCCCTATTTCAAGAGTTCCTTGCTGCAGTTTTAGGAGCAGTCTCAGTGAGTACTGCTGATGGAAATCATTTGTTCCCACCCCTGCACTGTCATCACCTCAAGCCCAGGTTCACGCAGCCTTTGTATGGCCCTAATCTGCGTGTGAAGCTGCCCCAGCCATTAGCAATTTCTCTTATTCTGAGTTTTCATTTGACTCCACTCTTCATCCCAATTCACTGTGCAACAGGCATGAATGCTAGTGCCAACCGTGGAAGTAGGCAGGAGCTGGGGAACAACAGCACTGCGTTCAACAGCAGCAAAGACTTATCTTAAATCACTCATGGGACTCAACATCCCAGACTGATAATATGATCTCATTTCCTTGCCTGAACGTTGGCATCCCAGGAGAGAAAACATCTCCTTTACTCCTTTAATGCTGTAATAGCCAAGACATAGTATACTAAATCTCTAAGGAAAGCTACAGAAGAGCTGCGACAAGGCACACAGTTTTGAACACACAGGCAAACATCTCAGCTCTCACTGGGAACAAGCGGCTTGGACAGCACTTTGAGCTGCAGCTTGCTGCCTTCTCTGGACCCATGCTCATTTTTAAGATGTAGTATCTGCATATATACTGCCACCAGGACTCTTCTGAAGTTAAAGACAACTTACGTTTTTGAACTGTCGGAAAGGCACAAACTGGACAATGTCTCGTGCAGCTGGCTCTCCTGTCAGGGACTTCAGGACACCGTTGTCTCCGTCAAGGAACTCCATTGCTTTGAAATCAGCTTCACCAACTCCAACAATAATGATGGACATCGGCAGCTTTGAGGCATTAACGATCGCTTGCCTAGTTTGGTCCAGGTCAGTGATCTCTCCATCTGTGATGATCAGCAAGATAAAATATTGCTGAAAAACATTAGAAAGCACCCAGTTAGGGAGTTCAACACCAAAGCTCATGTCACTGAAGGCAAATGGAGCAATTTCTTAGTCTAAGAAAGAAATCAGGTGGTGCTGTGGATAAGACAAAACCAGAACATTAAAGAAACTTATGTTTAGTTCCATTTTTTCATATGCATAACACCATTCATTGTGCACTTCAGACTTCCTCTGTACTAGAAAATTAGTAATTCAATTTATAAAGAACAAGTACATCAATTGGCAGAAAGTACTAGAGATGGGCAAAGTGCTAAATCAACAAAGCTGCATACAGACTTCACTGATGAATGCTGCTTTACTCATTGACATCTCAAAAAGGCTAAAGTTTAATTTAAATGTAATTTTTTAAGTTTTAAATTTAATATCCCTGGAGTGTAACTCGACAAGCCTTCTTTTTAGTTACCAATAATTTAAATCTTAAGTATTAGAAATCTCAAAGCACAGCAGTGTTTTGACAATGTGTCAAATGTCATGACACAAAGACACTCTAGAGATAACAAGAGGGGAAGAATACAGGAGCTTTTCTAGAAAGCAAAAAAAAATACCTCAAACCAACACATTAGCATGGTAAAGTGCTTAAAACTTCCTTCCTTTTCCAGAGGCTAAGGTTTAGTACCTGGTTCTGAAATAAGCAACCGTTTTTCTTATACCAGCTATCTACAGAATTAAAATGAAAACAAAAAATGACACACGATGAAAATAAAACTGAACTTTCAATTCCAAATCCCAGTTAACACAAGTGTTACTATGGTTGTACCCCATTACTGACAGATTCTTTATTTAAATAGTTTGTTTTTTCATCTATAAGAAAAAGTAGATATATTTAACATATAAAGAGAAATACGAAGATTCCCCCAAGTATTGGGAAGGCTAAAAAATACCCTCAGAAATGTAAGGAACAGATGTCCCTAGACCAAGCACCTCACGATGTGGGAAACATATTCGACATACACACAAACATAAGCAGAACCAAAAATACTGACACAGCTAGACCATAAAGCAAGTATCAGAGTGTACATCAAAATTCCTTCTGATTGGTCTCTCAGAATGGAATTAGTTAAATCTATCAGGAAATATGAGTCCTTCATCCCTAAACAAAAGGAATGAAGTTTAAGGAAATTGAGTTGAATTTTAACATCAGCCATGGCCATGCAAGCACACAAATGAGGCATGCAACACAACTGTAGGGTGGCACGGATACTCTGCAATGCAATTAGCATACTGATTTAACAGTTCTCAGACTCCTTTGTTAATCTGGCCCTCTAGATATCCTGATTCTGCATGCCACCGTGTTGAGATGGATAGTCAAGCCCCCTGATATTTTTCTTGGAGGTGGTCTTTTTGTAGGTTCTTGAGAGCAAAACTGTTTGGAATAAAATACACAGGGCCCCTCTATACTGTATGCATTCCCTACAGGTGATGGAGCTTGGCAAGAGAGTGAGGCAACTGCTGACAGAGTCCAACTGGTCTAAAAGCCAACACAGCACCCCCGCATAGGTCAATAATAAGTACAATGCCAGTAAAGTGTGAAAAAGATAAATAAATATCACTTGAACAACGGAAACTAGTGTCAATGTCTGCCAAGTACAGGTTCATATCAATGTGTACCAAGAGAGTACCAACAGCCTCTCTGTAGGCTGGTAGGAGAGGACCAAACTTGGTATCTTGAGGAAGGAAGAGAACAGCACTTTACCATTCCATTCTATCCCCTCGTGAACACAGGAAACAGAAACACCAACCCAATGCAGATTCACAGTAAAGGACATGCACTCACTGAAGCAGTTCCTTGTTGTGCCGAGTGCGCTGCAAATCTTGCCACGTGGTTTATAATAGGAGAGAAATTGGTTGGCCCGTAGAGTCGGATCTGAGGCAGGATCTGGCGGTAGGCATCCACTATTCCTTGGATCCCTGTAACACAAGCAAGGCAAGCTGCCACAAGAGCCTCACAACTTCTCCAGTAATTGTTTTGTAAGCATTACTAAATGGTAAGGCAAAAGGATAACAACTCTTACACAGCTGTGAACTCCTAAAGGGCCAATAAGCAGCAGGATAACAGCAAATACACAAAGCACAAGGCTGAAACCGATGGGCATCTGCAGAGAGAGGATTTGCAGATTTCTCCCCCATTCTGCATTCTTCACATCACTCTTTTGTGCCCGTAACGACACAAAGCTCATGAAAGTTGCAGGAAAAATAATGCAGTGAAGGCACACTGATGACTACCTTGTCATCCAATTTGTCTTGTTTCATTGCTTATAGTCTAATTAGACAACAATGTCAGAAGCTCTCTGGAACAGTGACTTTTCATTTTCCTTGTGTGAAACATCGACCACAATCCCTGATTCAAACATTTCTGTAACAGAAACAGCAATCCCTAAGGCTTTTCCTATGCAAGAAGCTTTTCTCAGGTTAACTAAACAAAAGTGTTTTTAAAGTCTGATTTTAAATGGCGCATGTTCTTCTGTGGATCCATCTAAATTGGCCTATTCCGGGCTTGTATCAATGTAGCTTCACTTGCCACTGCTGCTTGCATTGTCCACCATGCAGATTTTAGTGCAGTACCTCTCAAAACTACTGCTCAGGGACCCTTAAAGAGCAAAGACACAGATGCCAATGAGGCAGACAACACCGAACTAACCAAGGAAATGCTTGGATTTTAACACTGAAACTCAGATTCCATTTTTTGTTGGCCTTAGACCAGAGAGAAAAACTGAACTGAGTTAAAAATGCTTGTTCAAGAACAATTCTGTGTCACTGCATGCTGAAACAATTCTTAGTCCTAAAAGGTCATAATCCATCTTAGAGAGCAGCCACTAAAAACAGCTGAAACCACCTCCACTAAAGAAGATAGCTATAAAGAAAATAAGCTTTTAAGACAACCCTTTAAAAGATAACACAGACACGTTGCTGATGAAGTAATGATGGTCTCTAAAACAGCCTTAGCAGATGGTCTGGAAGCGTGACTAGCACAGGCACATTGCTGATCTGAAACCAGTGCTACCCATAACATAACAGAAGTACCCAAGTTGCAGCAACAAAAATTTCAGCACAAACTAGCAATCAAGTTAAATCTAGACCCCTTCACTGGAGCTTATGTAGACCACACAGAAGCCTGCATCAACACACATCCACTCTTGTCAGCATCCCAGTGAGAGTAAATCTAGTTTGCTGTGTGTCTTGGTGCTGCATCTGTTTTTCACCAGTTATGAAAGAAATACAACACTTCAAACATCTGTCCCTCTCAGTGAAATATTAATAAAGAGGTGTCCTCACCTTGACAATAAGGGTTGCTGGGGTTGAAGTTCAAAGCAAACTCATGAGATACCTAGGAAAGGGGACATTACAAACAGTTAGGGAACGCAGACAGGGACAGAGCAACTGCCCAGCGTTGTGAAGGCCCTACCTGCCAGCTAGGAGGAATCTGAGCTCCAAACCCAAACGCAGGAAACAGCTTGTCCCTGGAGATAAAGGGCAACAATAAGAAATGAGAAAGAGCAGTTCTTTAATAACTCACTATTCTGTTTTATTCCCAGAAAGCAGCTGGAGACCAAGGTTTAATTCCTGCCATAAGGAATGGGTACACCATCTAACTCCCTGTGGCCAGTCACCAGTGACCCAAGGATTTCAGGCCTGGGCTTGACAGTTTCAGAGTTTCTTTCAGTGCAGCACCCCAGAGGACTCTCAGGAGATGTCAAAGTAGCAAGAGGAGAGTCAACCCAACCACAGGCTGGCTGAAGGACAGAGCAGACAATCATATTCCCATTGCATCAAACAGGGCATTCATGTCTGAAATGCACTGTCAGCAACAAGGGATTAGAGACGAGCCAAAGCAGCATTACAGAGCAGCCCAATGCCATAAAAGGGCAGACCTGGAGGGACAAACCAAGCAAATATGCCAAATTACGAAGGGCTGCCACAACCCTCCCTGGCAGTGACAGAAGCAGGAGGAAGCAGGAGAAGGGATTTCCCAAGGAAAGGTAGCACCTCAGTCATTCAAACGCTACAGCTCTGGAACAAGCTATCAGCCTTGATCACTGACACCCGCTGTGACACATTTTGATGCGGTGGCTAGATCGGTTAAGATCGTTACATACGTGTCATAATCCTGGACGACACTTCCCACACTCCAGATGGCAATCAGGTACTCATTTATCCCATCTGGGCTGATGTAGTGAAGAGAATCTGGTGACCCGGGATCTCCGTTGGAGCCAGTGAAGTCTACGCCCACCTGATCAGTCAAGATGATGACAGCAAGTCACTGATGCATCACCATAAGCAAATGAGAAAAATTAACGATACTCAGAAACAGGTGGTTAGACCAGGCCCACATAGCTCCCTTCCTCCCAGGCACACAGGCAGCCCGATACAGGGACAGGCAAACAAGCCTGCGTACCTCCTCCCGCTGGGGTACATGCATGTTTAAGAAGGAGTAATCCTTTCCACTGATAGACTGAACTGATTTCGCAAAAGAAGTCTAAGAAACTCTAGTTCCATTAAAGTTGCCACTTGATCACAAAAAGTAAAAAGATATTTATTATTTGTTTTTCGCAGCCGTCATTCACGCTGCATCTGCAGTCATTCACGCTGCAAATAAAAGTATTAATCACAACTTCATTGCTCTTATCATCTACCAAGATGTGAGGTGGGGCAACAACTCACTGTAAAGTTAATCTGGCAGCCTCCCATGACGTAGTCCAGAAACGAATATTCTGTCTCAATCTAGAGAAAGAGACAGACAGTGTTACGCTTCCTCCACACAAGAACAGATTTCATTATGATCAGAAAATAAAAAAAGCCAAAAAAACAACAACAATCTTCCCACCTTGCAGGATTTTATCCTAATAATGCCAGAGTTTTTGTAGCTCTTTTTCTTTTGTTTTTTCTCAGGATGAATGCATTCGAATTCCACCTACAGAAAGCAAGCATGCAAGAAGAAAGTTCCAAAATATATGCATTTACAGCAGGGCAAATTATTGAAACAGAATGGTGTCAGACATCGTACAATTTCAGTTACACAAATACCCGGCAGAATTCTGAAGCTTAATTTTAAAAAAGATTTGCAACTACTTTGGTTGCTATCTGACAAGTTAAATGGGATGTTTTTACTACCAGCATTGGGCAAAACACGAGGCAAGACCTCAGAAAAGTCTCTCTCCTCAGCAACGTAACTGTTATTTTATACGCAATCATGGAACAGTATCCTTGAATCAGAGGGGGGAAAAAAAGTCAATTGCAGATACAACCATTTCTCTTAACATAATCAGGTTCTTTTTTGGTTAAGGGACGGGAATGCAGTCAAACAGAAAACAAGGAGGCAAAATGTCAGGGTGGAGAGGCCATTTTTTTGGCCCAGGTTGCAGGTTCCCAATGGCAGTGTTTCACTCACATTAGTTCTGATTTCACATGGGCTAGGGAAAAAGGCAAGAATCTTCCACCAGCTTGAGGATTACAACCACACAAATCAAGCTGGCTGGCAAGTGAAAGCAGTCCTAGGCTACATCCTGTGTGCAGATTCATCTGTCTGAATTCAGACGAGACATCTCCATGAGAACGAGAGTTCAGGTTTTCACTGCAGACAACAGAGAAACCAGCACCAGCAGCAAATGATTCAACTTATTCTGAACTGGATGCCCAAGACTAAGTAAGAACAATGCCCCTTGTAATCACTGTTTCTCTCCATTAGCTAGAAAGGTGACCAGAGTGCTCATGAGGGTGACCAACTCAAGCACAAATGTTATCTGAGAGAAGCCCTACCTTCGGGCTTGTCTGTTAAAGCATGAACAAGACTTTTTATTTCCGCTTGACTCAGCAGTGGCAAAAGCAAGCTGAACTGGTAGGAAAAAGTGGCTGGTGGCCAGTAGACAATGGGCTTAAGGATGTCTTTAGGAATAGGAATGGTAACAGTACCCAAGGAAAACAGAGCAATATAATTCCCACACCAGGTTTTATTCTTCCCAGATGCTTGCTTGGGAAGACAAAGATACAGACAGAAAAATTCACTTTTGGAGGCAACAACTGAAAATATACCACTGAAGGTCAATATTAAAAAGGGTTTGTGAAAGACTGAATTATAGACTAAGTTAGCGGGGATTGAGGAAGCTCACCGCAGAGCCGTCACCTGCTTTCTGCAGCTGAGTCAGGTTAGTTTCAAAAGTGCCTATCAAGTCATGCGACCCATCGCTGTCATGATCTGCACACTGTACCTGAAAGGAAAAAGAGTGCAAGCAATGGGCAAGTGTACGGCATTAGGGACAACTGCAGTTGCTCTCTGCATGACCTCCTGCTTCCGACAGCTCTGCAGCCACGCTAGTGAACTCCCCTATCACATCTGACCTGGTGCAGCCATCCCTATCACTAACTGAAACCTGACAGTAAGAGAGACATCCAGAGTGAATCTCAGAAAAAGGAAGATGTTCAATTGCTCACCCATTTAAGTACACAAAGTTTTAATTAAAAGCTCTCCCCAGCCACACAAGAGATTAAAAAAAAAAAAAAAAAATCACAAAAATCCCCAACATTTCACAGCCCAGATGTATAAGTCTGAGATCATTCAGGACAAGATATGCAACTGGGGTAACGGGAAGAAGCAATTAAAAGTTTATCTAGGCACTTTCTGAATATACTCTTTTCTTCTGCCCAGAAATAGCATCAATTTACAAAGAAATTGCAATTTCCACAGAGCACTGTCTGCCTTTTTCTGCATCTTATACCAATCAAATTATAAATACTTAATTAATAACCAGTCATGTTTAAATCAGCATTAAAGCTTCAGAACTAGATAATGCAAAAGAGTAATGCATTTACAAATAGAAACAGGCTAATAACTATGGCTTAGAGCAAACACAGTAAGACAGATGTTGTCAATGGTTCCCCACAAAATCAGCTATGAGGAGCATTTATAACATGCACAACACACACAACTGCAGAACACAAGTAATTCCAGAAGCAGTCAATCAAGAAACAGTTGTGAACAGCTGCTTCCTCCCCCACTGAAGTTCACATGAGACACAGATTCAAAAGCTCTTTCTGAGGCCTGCCTTTAGTAATTAAGAAACAGATGTTACTCCAGTATAAACCACAGTGACAGCTTTCTCCTCAGGATGAAGGGACAACATGAACCCATGGGTAACACCTCGATAAGTATGCCAAATTCGATGGCTAAGATATCTGAATTTGAGACAGGGTTTTTTTAGGATGACGATCCGCTAGGGATCTTCCACTGGAACCAGTGGGAAACATGTACAAAAAGCTGGGTGAATTATGACCTAATCTAGCCACCTAAATGGGAAGCACTGTGTCATCTTTCAGTCTCTTAACGGGAAAACACAACCACCTTAGAGACTGTGCCCCTCTTCTCCCCCTTTAGCCTTCCCAACCCACCACCTTTCCACTCCTCTCTTCTGCACGCTCCACCATGAAGCAACTCCCGCCCTCCTGCCTGAACTCCGCTCCACTTCTCTCAACAATTCAGATGTTTAAACATCACCCAAAAGCAACTGCATTATGCCAGGGAGGCCAATGAAGGAGGCTCTCGTGCAGAAGCCAGGGTGCAGGTTTCCGGTGCAGTGTCTCCTTCCCTAGAGAGCTGCAGAGCATTCAGCAGCTGCCACCTCCACGGACCTCCTCTCCCCTCTCAGCCACACCAATAAAATTGTATTTAGGACCAGCTTCATTATTAGTTCACAGCATGATGCAACTTAAAACAAACCTCTTTCTGCAAGGGTTTTCTAAAACTGGCCGACATTCGCTGTAAGCAGCCTAAAGAACGGCGCTGCTGCAAACAAAATCCTGCTAGCAACACTGCAGGACACTGTATATAGTTATTTACTGATTAATTATTTCTTTGCAAATGAACTATCCAACGTTCATGACAAGGCTTGGAATACAGTCAGCAGGTAAAAGGCCCCTTTCATCTACAGGAGAAACTTTCAAAATTCACAGAAAATGGATTTGCCGTTATGTATATGCCATCAAACACCTGGACTGGCAGCTTTAGTCCCAATACCAACACCCATAAATTTCACGTTTGCTACTTCCATTTAAATAACTATGGGGGAGAGACACTACTTTCATTTGCCCCTAATTTTTAACTAAACTGTCAAGAAGATTAGGCTGTGTCACAAGTCTGAGCTATTCTCAACACAGACCAAGGAGAACATCACTCTGCATCACCATGAAGAAAGAATTACTGAAATATAAGGTAGCATCGTTAATTTGATCAAAAGATTTATGTTCACACACATATTCAGTACATAATCCTCATGTATAGCTGGCCAAGCTGATGTTTACGGGACGCATCAAAATGTTTCCACTGTGCTGAAGTACAAGTTCTCCCTTCACTAACTACTGTTATTTCACACATAATTGTTCCTATGTAAATTTTTGGAAGCCTCAAACAAGAGATTCAGAGTAGCAAGTATCAGATGAAAAATGAAACACCAGTGCTATATTATATTCTTTATTGCGGCTAGTGAAACTCCTGCCTGTCAGCCTGGATTCCCCTTTCTGACTGACTTCCCTAACCTGTAAGTACAAGAACAGTATAAATCCTCTTTCACAGCTGTGTTGTGAAACTTAATAGATGTGCATGAATCCAGAATTTTGGCTGGAACAAACTAACAGCAAATATCTATCCTAAGAAGCAGGTCATTCCAAAGTGAATTCCAAAGCACAGAAAGCTTCTGGAAAACAAACAATCAAAAACCCCAAACAAACCAAACAAATAAAACAAAAGAAACAAACAGATTAAAAAATAATACAAAAAAAAAAAAACCACAAATCTTTTTGGACTATAGCAAATAAGCCTCATATAACAGAATGTGTAAACCATGCCATCTCATGTCAGTTTTGACAAATGATAACATGCATCTCTTTGCCATCTCCTTTCCACATTTGCTGCTCACTTTTGGACTTCTTTCTGATCTGAGACTGTTGATTCCTCAACAATAAAAGCTCATGAACACCACTTAGAACATCACCACATATCAACAAACCCAGCACACCGGAACATCTGTTTCCATGTCAATAATCTCAGTAATTCTTTGGACCTGCCATGCTGCCCAAATAAAAACACTAGCATGCATAATTTTTGCTAAACCTTTCAGATAAAACTTCCAGCATGAGATTTCTTCACAGACAGGATGAGGCAGGAAAATTCTGCAAATGGAAAGCATTTAGGAGTTGTATAAGCAGAGAGAGGCTATACTTACATAGAACTATCTATGGATTTAAATGCCTTTACATTATGAATGCATTGCTTAGAATAGAAGTTAACAAATTAATTTGCTATCAGATTTTCTTTTGCAGAAACTTATTAAAAGATGTAATTGTTCTGCCACCACCTTCATAAGCCAGGATCAGAGAGAATCAGTAATCACATACAAGACCACCAGGAATTGCAGTTCTGACTCAATTCTAGTTGAAACAGATTGGAAAAGAGTTGGGACAAGCCTGCCAGTCTCATGAATGGATGAATCTGACAGATGCATTAAGGTGCTCTCTATGTCAGTATCCTAAAGCCCTCAAGCTTGTCCAACATATATGAGCTTCTCAGTTAACTTAGAAACAGTGCCAGAAACCCACAATTAAAACAACAAACAAACAAACAAAAAACCAACACACAAACCACCAAAACCCAACCCCAAACCCTGGCCAGAATAGCGAAAAAAATCAGTTATAATTCTTCTTACAACTAATCATTAGAAAGCGCGTCACTTGAGTATTTCCCAACTTCTTAATTTGACAACTCATAATATTTTATACAGACTTCGTATTTAAAAGACATATAATCATTTATCTGCCATGCTGCTATTCTAGAAAGGCAATCTAAAAATTTAAATGACTAGACAATCTGATAAACTCATAGTTAACATCAACATAGACTGGATTACTTATAACAACAAACAAAGAGAATTTCTGAAGGCTGTACCTTGATAGGTTTATTAAAATCTCCACCACAGAATGTTTGCAAGGGAACACTGAACTTCCTCCAGCATGGATTTAAGTTGTTCTTAATCACCTTAAAAAAAAACAACAGCATAATGTCATGTAAGGGATGCGGTGTGCAAGTAAGTCACTAAGAAACATAACATGAGGGTTCTGCATAGCTGTCTAAGGACAGCCTCGGTTAGCTCAACCCTGACATGCATGGACAGCCAAGCAAAAGCTCTGGAAGAAATAAAAGCTTGAAGTTCAGGGTAAAGTTAAATTTTAGAGCCACACCAACCTAACGGCTCATCACCACTGAAAGGGAGGAGAGTCCTGCCACTCTTCTCAATTGGTGCACGGTTGGACTCTTCACTGAGCCAGCTTAATCCAGTCACCAGGCAGCAAATAAACCATTTGCTGCCAGGTCAATAAGCAGAATCCCTTTTTTAGGATACAAGACAACTTTCATTGCAGAACCAGTGCAAAGCATGACCAGGAGTGGGACTCCCACTTTTGGAAGGAGCAAGCTGTCTGATCAACTCAAGAAAAACATCAGCGTAGAAATACTACCTCTGATCTGTACACCAGCTGCCATGTTCCAGCATCACTCTGCTTGTAAAACTCCAAAAACGGATCCGATTTACCTAATAAATCCTGCAAACAAAACCCCAACACAAGTCATCAGCCTCCTATATTTTACTCAGATGAGAGAAGGGCGGGCTAATCAGTACACAATACTTCAAAAAAAGGACAAAGTCAAACAAACTATACATTTGTTTTCATCTCTTTTATTTTACTTTCCTCTTTTAAACTACTGCACTTTCTAAGTCATCAGAATTTATCAGCCCTGATTCCAAGACCACCTCCTCAGACCATTCTTGTCACTATAAATCACGTAATTTTGCTGACTGAACAGTGAGGTCACTAAATCCTTGGATTGGTCTTTGGTTTAAAATAACATCGAGGCAGCATACCTAAATTTCCACCTTGTCTTCCCTAATAACATTACAGAAAGCTCAGTCCATAGCTACAGTATTCATCTGAGATAATTATGCAATTGAACTGTATTAATATACAGAATATTCCAAAGCCAAAATAATCCCCCAAAACCTAAACCTGGTGGTTGAGTTTCTGGTTTGACACTGCAGTTTTCAACATGAAATTATGTCTCCATTTTACTTCATTGTAAGCAATGAAACACAGTGAGCTTTTTTTCATACATGGATTACCTAGCTTACTTGAATGTCTACAAATTCAGAGAGATTCCTGGCCAAAAGGCACTAACTGCAAATATCACAGAAGCATGCAATATCATTTAAAAAAAATCAGTACCTTTTTGTCCAAATTTTGGGCTTCAATTTCCAAGTACACAACCCTGGTATCTTTAACCTCCTCTGCTGAAATCTGTGACACAGAAATTTAAAAAAAAAAAAAAGAAATTTAAAAAAGAAATTAAAAAAAAACCCCAACCTCAGAGTTTTGCTTGTACTTTGTCCATAAAAGAAACTGTAGTTACAAATATCTGTCCTTCCATGTACACGTGCTACAGGTGTAGCATTTGAAGATACACCGGCAGAAAACCAGAAATGTTACTTTGTCCCAGAAAATATATGAAAGAATGAGAAACTGTATTTTCCACACAAAAAATTTATTTACCGTAATGGTGCCCTTTCCTGCCGGCTTTCCCTGCTTCAATTCCAGTGGTCGGGTGAACACTGAGCTGGACACAACCTAAGGTTAAAAGACAGATGATATAAATACCAAGTTAGAGTCAGACAAAGAGCGAGGAATTACTCTTCAGGAGCAAATTTTTCAAACTCTCCTAAAAGATCTAAAAGGATTTAAATGCATTTCCAACAGGGACAACCATCAGAGTTTGTGCTCCTGAACAGTCTGAAAATTATCTTCTCGCTATCCACAAAACAGTACCCACTATTATGTCTCCAAACTTAACTTTAGCCTCCTGTTTTTGCTACCCCTGAAACACAAGAGGCATTTTTGTCACAAATAGCCAAAAAGCTATTAAAAATCAGAAAAGGTTACTTAATTTATCAAGTCTTTCTATAATACCATGAACAGCATTTTTTCTCTCCTACCTAGCTATACAAACCCCTCCTCAGGAAATGAATACCGAATCTCAAATAGCCTTATTTCCCCAAATTTGCTGCCTGATGATCACTTCGTGCAAAGGAAACTCCATTAGAGCTCTCCAAGCACCGTGCCTTCCTTACTCCCAGACTGCCTTTAGTGCTACAAGCACCTCATAAGTTAAGCAATTGCAAACCATATATATTTCTAACCTTCGCTTTGTGATTGACACAATGATTTTTCTAACTACGTTCAATGACAACGCAAACTAACCCGTTCAACAAGATCTTTTCAAATTTGAACGTGTCAAAGCCTCTGATAAAGCAGTCTTTCACCCTATTTTTCATAATAAACCCAACGCTTGGTGCCGCTTTGTAGATCCCTTAACACGCCTCTATGCATACCTGTCCCAGCGTGCACTCGATCCCTCCAAGGTAGTCATCGTCATTTAAATCAAAGGACTTGTTATCAATATCATACACGCCGAATTTCAGCTTCTGCACTTTCTCAAAATAGTAGTCCACAACCAGTTTCTTGCAGAATTCGGGGTTTTGGCAGTTCTTGATCCTCTCCGTGCGATCCAGCTGCACAAACATGGAAGGAAAGCCGTTGATGACGAGCAAGAAGCATGCCTTCTCCCACACAGCTTTTCCTCTGCAGCCCCGGGCCTCTGCGCTGGGCCAACCCAGGCACCAGCCGGGCCGCGTGCCCCGGACTGGCCTCCTGCTCAGTGACGAACCAGGCCACTGCCGCCAGCCCGACCGATGGCTTGCTGAGAAGGGAAATTGCATCGGATAATAAACGTTAAAGTATGGGAAAACTCTGAAAATTAGGGGGGAAAAAAAGGCTGGTGAAACACTACTCTGGGTTGCGTGCTCCGGGGTAAAGGAAAGAGGACGGGCCGCGTGGTAACAGCCAGAGGAACACCCCGACGCAGCCCTAACCCAACGCACGAGCAATTAATGGGACCAACGAAGGCACAGCTCCTTCTGGGCGCGGGCCCCGGGGAATGCTCGTGGAATGCAAACTGGGACTGCCCGCACGCTCTGCCCGCCCGGAGCAGAGGGGATGGGAGCGCCCCAGGGCGAAGCGGGGCCGCCCCCGCCCTTACCTCAGCCCAGCGGCCGCCGCCCACGTCCTGCAGCACCACGCAGAGGGGGTCCGACCTGGAGCCCAGGTCCCTGTCGAGGAGGCTCCGGCAGGTCACCGACAGCTCCACCCTGGACACGCACCCGGCCATCTGCGGGCAGAGCAGAGGGTCAGACCCACCGACCGACCGACCGTCGCCGCTCCCCCCGCNACCACCGCCTCGGCTGGTGGGGTGTCTTACGCTGCCGGCGGCGGCGGGTCCCTACGGCCGGGCTGCGGGGAGGATCCGCCCGAAGGGACCGATCCCCACCGCGCCGCGCTCCCCGGGATGGGGGGGGGACGGACGGCGGTGTTAAACACCGTCTGGCCTGGTGTCACTGAACGGGGACAGGCGTCGGTCGCACGGCCCCTGGAGCCCAGGGTCTGCCCGGGCAGACGCTTTCGCAGCCCCGCACTCGCCAGGGAAGGGCACCGGGCCGGTGGCGGAGCGGGGCGGGAGCGGGCAGGGCCCCCTCGGCCCCCCTCTCCAGCCTGGCCGGGGGCGCGGGGGCTGCAGAGCCCCCCGCTCCGCCTCCAGAAAAAACTAACATGATCTCGTAACAGGGTGATAACTAAATTTTATTACATATCAAACCACAGACACTTGTGTTCAGGGAACAGCTATAATTCTCAAAACTGAGTTTAGAAGATAAGCCTCCAAGCATCAAAACATTCGAGAGACTGGACAGCCTGAGAGCTCCAACAAGTACTTCAAATGTGATTATTTCATAGAGAAGCTCCTTGAGAGTTCGGAAAACAAGGAAATAATTGTTTGGTCTTTCTGGTATCTGAGTATCCACAGGCTTTCTCACACTTGCAGGGTGTAAATATTTATCTCAATGAAGAGGCGAGCTTTTATTAGCCAACATTTAATGCCTTAGACCTCCCAGTCTGCAGTCTACCCTGGACAGATGTTAACGATGTCACTTAATATGCTATTGCATGGCACCCGGATGCTCCAGCGATGGCGGCAGGAAAGAACTGGCGCTCAGTAAGAATTAGCAAAGCTTTAGGCAAAGAGGATCATAGTTCAGCTTTCTACTGAGGTCATCAACATCATCTGCTTTAACGCCAGTATTTTCAAAGAGGCTAGTTTGAAGTAGTCTGGTCAACTGTTCAAACTACTAGTTAGAGCCATCCATCTTCCACTTCAGTTGCCTTCAACCCCATTAATTAAGATTCACAAGAGAGAACCATTGCCTTTAATAAATGCATTTCTCCTAAAATCACAAATCACAGGTACCAGGTTTTTTCTTTACCTACGTGTACCATTCCACCAGACCAGCTTACACCTCATGCAGTTTGATGTCTGTGCACTCTGTGGTTCTACAGACAACCGCGCACCTTTGGATGGCACCAACTGTTTGACAACAAGGTCAGGACAGCCAGCTCCAGTGCCAACATTTCTCCTGTTTTCCTCTACCGCCACAGAGACTTCTGTACCAACAGGAGACAGAACCAGGAGCCACCTTCCCTCCCCACGAGCGCACAGAAGATCAGAAGTAAAGTTAACCTCAAAGCAACATCTCTCTGTAAGCTTTAGCATCCCCAAGCAGCAGCTGTTCCTTTCTGGGAGGACACCATTACTATACGTCTCAAGTTGCACGCGGAACAAGTCCGTACATATTTATTCCATGTTACAAAGACACCAATAAAGAAAAGGTAAAAGTTAGAGGTGGGAACTGTTGAACCAGACAATGAAGCCAGGAGGTGAAGTGACACAAGTCCTCAAACCCCACCACCTCCCATCTACTATCTGAATCTCTTCTACAGATCAGTAGCAATGAAATTATGAAAATACTCCACTATTTCAAGGATATAATACACTAATACCCAGAAAGCTGTCTCATCCTACTGTTTTAGATTTAGTAACTGCATAGGATTTCCCTTGAAACACAGCCCAGATGTTCTGCTGAGCCCCTGGGAAGTTACAAAGCACAAGGGATCCATCTTTTCCCGCTACATCCTCCTGCTCCATCGGGAGACAGCAGGGCACCAGCTGATGCATGAGACACCCAGGATGCAACAGAGTACAGCCAGGCCGGTTGTTTGGAGCTGTTCTTCTAACAGGCTGTACGCCCTCCTCGCCAACTGGGGGACTAACACGAAAGTGGGTTTAACAACTATAGACAGAACCCTTATGGAAAGAAGAGGGATAGCTCCTTAACAGATTCAGATTAAAAAAAAAAAAAAAAAAACACATTTGATCTGATACACATTAGTTTGACCCTCAGCCAGAAATTGTTTATATATTCCTGCCTACGGACATCCTTGAAGAGCCCACGCAAAGTTTTTTTTTTTTCACTTCACAGCTTTCCAAATACACTGTGTGTTCTCCAGTTTCAATCCATTCCTTGAATAATAGCAGCCGAAAATCCTGATCATAGACTAGTCTGGGTATCTCAGCAGCGAGAGCAAGGAGTAGGTGGTCTGTCAAGACACAACATCCACTTCAGTCAAGCCTGAAGATCTGCTTAGCCTCTAGGTAAGCACCTTCACCCAGTTACCACGCTCACACAGTTAGTGGGAGAAGTGCAAATATCTTGAAACCTGTCTGCATCTAAAAAGCTTAAAAAAGGTCAAAAGCTTAACATATTTTCATTTCCAAACACACATGTACAATACTTGGGGGGGCGGGGGGAGAGAGGGGAAGAGCGGAGTTCCTCAGCAATTAGCCCTAACTTCAGTAGTCAACTATTTTTAAACAGGATTTAATGATGCTAAGCATTCACTCAAATATTCTCTTTTCCTCCCTAAAGCAAGAATTCTAGAATTTACTTTCATTCTTCATAGTAAACTGCATTTTACTATAGTAACTGCATCTCTTTTCCTACAAAAACCTGAATTGTTTATGTGAAACGTATCAGTTGCCTTCCGTCTCCACCTCTCTCCACAAAGGCTCTGTTCACTTCCTCCAAGAGGAGCGACCATCCTGAAAGCTTTGAAAATCCCAGCGGTCGGCACTTGTGCTTCGAACGACCCCATGCCTAACACAACCTCCCATCCTGTTTCTCTTCAAGCAGAAGCCCGCGATGTTTTTTCTTTTCTCTTAAGCTTCTGTGTTCTGAACTTCCACATAACCCTGCAACATCTTGATATTTCATCCCTTTGAAAGCCGCCCAGCTGGCACGTGCCAGCTTACTGCCAAGGAGCAAGCCCTGCACCGCCAGTACGGTTTTGAACAGCACAGACCAAGGAGTAATGCTTCATCACTTACCAGCGCTGTGGAACAGACACACACCGAGAGAAAAACGTTCTAGAGGTTACTATGCTCAAACAGGGCACCAAGTCTCTGATCCAACGCTAAGTACACAGTCTGATGTAATTAAACTGAAGGAACTTGGGGTTTTATTCTTTTTATTAATAGCCTTCCTTTCTTCCTTGGTGTGCACTCAACACCAATCTCATTCAGCTTGCAGATTCGAGTCAACATTTCAAAAAACAAATTTCATGTTGTTTCACTGAGTTTCGTAGAGCATACTTATATGCCATCATACACACAAAATAAATTTAGCTTTGAGACTTGCAACAATAATCTTCACTATGACAGAATATTATTTACATTTGTTGCAATACTCATATTTTTCTATTTTCCAACAGTTCCAGAAATTCTAAGATTTATTGATTTCTTAGTTTCCCACCCTTACAACCATCCTTGATAACTAATATTGATGTCTATTATTTGAAACTTCGGGTTTACAGAAGACAATGGACATTTCCAAAGTCCAAAGTCCAAAGCTAAAGCAAACTGATTTCCACAAAGGTATTAAAACCATTCAATTTATAAAGGATTTCTTATGGATTGATCCTTAACAGCTTGCAACGATGCCAATTTAACAAACAATCTCTCCAACTTACTCGCTGCTGGCAGATTAAGGTACAGCACGGTCTGGAAGTCACAAAACAGAAATTCAGCTTGCCAAGTAAAAATGAACTCCAAATGCGATAATAAATTCAAACTCTATTTAAAATACAAAAAACATAGCCACTGGGTGCATCCCAGCATAGCAGGTTCAGAAAAGGCAACATAAGCAAGCCACTGGGTATGTGCTGTTAGAAACAGCCTGTAAAATCACAACTGATGTTATGTTATACTGCCACCATCAACGATTTACGTTGACAACAGCCACACACATCTGATCCAATGCTCTCACAACTCAGGGATCTCACTGTTGAGAGGCACCATCTGTGAAGTTTCATCTTGAGCCGAATTCTGCACATTCCTTTCTCAAGGGAGGAGTTTCCAACACTCAGCTTCAGATCCATCACCTTTAGTTAGAATTGCACATGATATAACACCACATTTTGAGGAAAAAATAATACATCACCTGGGTTATTCCTACAAACTCTAGAGCAAAATAGATCCTGAGCGCATACTTCAGAGGTCTTTCACTGCTCAACCAGATGTCATTCCCAGTTATTCAAGTATAACACAGAATGGCTCCAGGCTAAGCTTTAAGAAGTGCTCAGATAACCAAACCGGGGTCCAGTTTAAAAAGTCAAAGTTATTTTTACTATGCATACCACCTCTTCCCTGTAAAGAAGATCATGAACTCCAATAGTTGAATAAAACACATGGAAAGGTAAATCCTGTATTTCCAAAGCTGTTCTATATTGAGTTGAAGCACACCAGTGAAGAAGTTGGTCCTAAATAATCAAACCAAGACCAAAAAAAAGCTACATTCTAGGAAAATCACACAGAAGATCCATGTTACACATTCAGAAGAATAAAGAATTACCTGCTACTTTCTGAAGTTTTATATAAGCATTTCAGAACTTCCAACCCTTTTCATGTTTCTACAGAAAAATCAACTTCCTTTCACACAGAAAAGACTATTCTCCAATGTTAACAACACCAACTCCATAGAAAAGTCTAATATTAATTTATAATAATTCTTCTAGTGATTCTGCTTAACCAAAGCTTAAAAGCAAAGCAAATAGAAGAGAAGAAAGCACTGTTCACCTATGCTTGAAGCAAGCTCCAGAACAAGAGTGCTGAGAGATTTTAACTGTCCCAATTCAGAACTTTGGAGGGCCTCACATTTCCCCAAAATGCCACATATGGGTGTTTGAAGCATAAACAAACTCCTAAGTACTTATCCCTCTGCAGCAGGAATGCCACCATTTAGAAAACTAAGGATCAAGCGTTGGATGCATAAGGTGAGAATTACTGAATTACAACATTTGTTTTTGTACGCTTCCATACTGCACTAAGCCTGAAAGCCAGAGGCTCCCCCTTCCCTTTAGGCTGGGGAGGACGGGGTGAAGAAGGACGGTTGTGACTCAGATCACCCCAGTGTGGCAGCTCACAGAACCCACAGAGTCACCCAGAGGAGAAGAAAAATCTAATAACTTCATGGCATCAAACACCACTAGCAGTATTTTCAGTAGTGCCAGGAGTGATGTCTTCTGGAGAGAAAATGTTAGTGTTATGGCAGAATCCAGTCTTGTGGGTCAGGTTGGTGTCACTGTTCCACGTAAGATGGAATCTAAGCAAACATTCGGCACAAGAAAACCTGCAGCTTGTTCCTAGTTAACCACTGTAATAAATTCTCATCAACTGCACCACTCTGTACAGGATACCCAACATGCTCTATTTCAGTGTACACCCATTACACATTCATTTAAGAACTTGGTTAACTCAAGCTTGAGGCTTTAATACATGTGTTTAAGGACACCTGATTTCCAATGAGCTTATTTTGTACCAAACCGACTGTAGCTTCTGCCTTACATTCTGCTTACAAACACAACACAAATGCCGGCAATCCTGCCAGCAGTATGTACCAACAAAAGTTTTCACCATCTTGGCCTCATGCCACCCAACAACCCAAGAAATACATCCCAACACATGTAACAGACCATCCCAGTTCATGAATCTTGCACTTCCCAGCAACCTAATTTGATCCTCTCCTTGTCCATTAATTAGTTTAGTCCTACATCTTGCACTTATCACCCTACTTTCTTCAAAACAGCTTCTCTCTTCTCCTGCTGTGATCCCATCAGAAGCAACGCTTTCTCAGATTACTAGTTCAATTTTCAGGGGGCAGCCTGTTATGTTTTGGGTTTTGATATTACAAAGCTGATGCTGGTGCCAAGTTAGTGTCAGCATCACTTTCTAAATGTATTATCAAAATAAAAATTCTAGTTTGATCCTACTTTCCTGAACCCCGTAAGGCTCTAAAAGAAATCATAGAGCTAGGTTTGTATCACTAGGTGCGCTAAAAAGCATCTTTATTTTAAACTGAGATTAAGAGACTCTCATGAGAAAGACCACAGTCCACAAAAATTGTTAGTAAATACAGCCTCTTTCCAGCACACCAGCTCTTCTGTGGGCTGTGGAGCCTCATTCCACAGCCCAGCAGCTCTGCAGAGAATATAAACGGCTACAATTTTTTCTACTATTTCATTATTTCTGGGGGTTTGGAGTGGGGACAGTTAAGACCAGCATTACTACAGGCAGATAATAAATCAGTATTCTATATACTGTGTTCCAAGTTATCTGTCACCATACGTTTCAACTGATCAACCAAAACTTTGCAGGAAGGGGCTTTATTAACTATTATGCAAATGTGACATAAACCTGAAACAAAAGGCATCTCCTAACTGTTAAAAAAGAAACAGAATATTTAATATTAAGAATACCTTTTTAACGCAACTGCTCTTGCAGCTTGATTCAGTCCTGGTAAGGAGTGTCCATGGTCCATCAGATAGCCCTAGTTTCAGGGATGAGAGCTCCCAGGGAGGACAGCCGCACAGCGGAGAGCTGACAAGTGTTTCCTACAGGGTGCAGCGGGAGGCTGTGCTGACACCCAACCACTCCAAGCCATCACCAGAGGCAAGCACAGCCGCCAGCCCAGGCAAGCCTTTCCGAGCTGAGCATTCGACTACAAGCCTTACGTAAAGAGGTTACTGACTATTGCGCACCGAAGACAACTGAATACACCTGGAAGTTATGACCTGGTTCTACTCACTGGGTTGTCTCCACAAGAACTCTGAAGCTCCAGTACCACCACGAGAATTTGGGTGTTTCGTATCTGAAGGCAGCCCACGGGTACAAGTGCTGAGCGTGCACTGTGGCAACCCGACCTCCGAAACATTCACGCAAACTGACTGAGACTGCAAAGCTCCCATTTATGATAATTAAAAAACCAAAAAAACCAAACCAAATTTAGGACAGTTTAAAAAAAAAGCTGAAATAGAGCCCAAAAAAATCACAAATGGGATTGTAATTTCCAGAAGAAA
This sequence comes from Anarhynchus alexandrinus, assembly GCA_008711295.1. Classification (NCBI taxonomy): domain Eukaryota; kingdom Metazoa; phylum Chordata; class Aves; order Charadriiformes; family Charadriidae; genus Anarhynchus; species Anarhynchus alexandrinus. Next base: position 595,077 of record VUYV01000363.1, on the reverse strand, counting down.
ACACGAACAAGAACTTCAGTCATTTCATCTTCTTTACTGCAGCTCTCCCCCTGCAACAAACAAGAGCCAAGTCCCAGTTCCAGAGAAACACCACCTTCTTCTACCTTTACACTGTTCAACGTTCACCTTTTAACTTACGCACCACCAATATCGCCCTTAATCACAACCAACAAGCTCAAAGAAAGGCCTGTGTGTGTCTTTATATATGCTCCACTTTTCTGAGAAATAAGTAGACCAACTGATAGGTCAACCTATTTCAAATATTAGTTTGTAATATGTTAAATTACAATGGGGTTCAAATTAACACCTGAACTTAAGCAAAACCTAAGTTATTTTTCCAAGATCGTTCATACAATAGAAAACGCATTTTAAAGTTTTTCATTGCATTTAGTAGCAGAATACCAAAAAACATATCCTTGAAAAACTAACTTAAAGCAGGTTGGGGCTTTGGAGTCAATCATTCATTTGGCTTAAACTGGAACAGTAACTGCAATCCTAGAAGTGCTCACTGACTTCTCCCACCAAGTAAGATTTTTTTCATTCCTTTCATATTCTTGTATTCAGCTGCTCTCCCCTCCGCCATGATTCTCAAGTATTTATTACTGAAATGTAAAGAACAACTTAATTGAAAAAGAGACTTAAAAGCTGAACCACATCGACCTTGGTAACAACCCCAAGCACACCATTTTACATTGCAAATCACCTTTGCCTTTCTTAAGTAAGGCCTCATTCTTTCCCTTAAAACTCCATCTATTCCTATTTCAGGCACAAATAGCTAAACATTCTGTCCCATGCCCCAGATAAATCAAGCTGGCTATGGCTCAATCCTTCACTTTGCAGTCCGAACTCCTTAAGCTGAGACTGAAGACTACACCATATTCCTCTCCTCCAGTTCTTCAACTACACTGCAGCTTCGCCCGCAAGTACCTCAACGTACCACTTCTTTCTTACACACCCCCACCATTTTGGAGGCAACGTCTTGGCATTCATTCTACCAATCCCTTTAGCAAACTCTACCCTTCCCACAGGCTGGAAATCTAAACCATGCTGTACTTACTCTAGAGGCCGCACGATTTTACCCGATCCCCCAAATGTAGCCATGATACCATGCAGGTGACTTCAAGGCAGACACTCATTAAGGTCCATCTCTAGGCTAGTACATACTGTGTGAAGAGCAGGAGTTCAAAATAAGACTTTAAAAAGAAATATGCCAACAACATATTTTACCAAGTAAATTCACATTACTGAAGAATGTTGGTGACCACATAGTACCAATAGCCACTTTGTTAACAAAAAGTTTTTGGTATTTCTTGTTTGTATTGCACTGCTGAACTGTCACCAAAAAAAAAAAAAAAGGTTGAGATACCCCAGATGAATTCTTTAGACTATTCTCAGTTGCCCTGGAGTTATTACTGCACAGTGACAGCTTTTGCCTAAAAAAATGAGTAAGGAAATAAAGCAGAAGCGACTTTTCAAGTTCTCACACGACAGAACCACACCGTCTCTCACATTATATAACACAGGCTTTCTTCTTTATGAACTTTAATCTTGACTCTAGCTCCTCATGAAATAAGATCCGGAAAAAAACCCGCAATATTGCTTCTGCAGTACTTGTAAGAAATTGATTTCTCCAATTTATTCATTGCAAGTTCAACCTTTCTTATGCCAACATTGTCTTTCAGTTCTCCTTTCTCCTTTTGAGTATATGCTTCTTTTTAAGAAAGACTCACACCCCCATAATACTTTTCTGCCACTTAATTATTGCCATCTGTAGTATGAATATCTTCACTTCTCCATCCTAATCTGTTGCAGAATAGCAATGCTTCAAAACAGAAAAACCCACAAAAAAGCCACCACCACAAAAACCCGACACCGAAGAAGTACAAAGGAAAGGGTATAGCAAGGGATTTCAGAAGTTGTTTTTTCTCTCCCCCATCCAGACTAACAATAGAAATATTTAAAGGCCACAAAACACCACACTAACCTTGTGCCCCTTTTCTGTTCTCCTCCAGATCCAACTTCCCCTGCCAGTGTACCTTCCCAAAAGCACAAACCCATTACAACAACAGATTCAAGCTATTCCGCTTGTCTGGGCATCGAGTGGGCCAAACCAACCATACAATCTCCCTGCATTAAGGGAGAAGAGATTCCACAAGTGCAAACAGACAGATGTTTCCTCCAGTGCTTCTTACCTGTCTGCTACCTGTAGTATATGTACTGCAATATTTTTCAACCTATACCCTAAAAAAGTCTGTCGTCATTAAGTTTGAACTTGCTACAAAGGTGTTCCACACCCTTCAGAAAACACACCTCTGCAATTTAAGAACACGAAATCCCCTATAATCCAAAACTGGTAAGCCTTAGATTGTCCCACAGGTGAGCATCTTTATTTTCTCAAAGTCAAATGAGCAGTTCCAACAAATTTTTAATAAATATGACCAAAGTAATGCAGAGAGAAGTTCTGTGAGCAAAAAACTCTGATAAAACCCTAGAGTCAATTTAACAGCTGTGAAAGAATGGACTGAATTACATTTACTCTAAGTAGAGAGACTTGGAGTTATCACCATTAGGTGGAACCTGGAAACTCGGGTTACAAATTGCGCGTTCTCTGAGCAGCAGAGCACCATCTGCATAGTAAGAGAACAGCTGAATAACTGCGGCAGGCAGCAGCCAGGACAAAACATCAGACGGAATCTCATTCATCGCAGATTCTTCACCAACAGGGCTTTTCTGTGTACCTAATGCAGTAGCAGAGGAATCTGAAGACCACAAAAAGGTTAAAACGGTATCTGTTTTCATGTTATACGTGTAAGCCACCTTGGAGCGTGGGCTGCTCAGAAACACTCAAACCAACAGGTTCTTACTACCTTTTCAAGACTAAACACAACAGAGAGGAAGGTTACGTACCATACCACCACACCATGGCTGGAGCTGAACTCAGTTACAGGGATTCCTCTCACCTTTCACAATAACAGAACGATGATACTACGGTCCTATTCGGTCAAGTCACTGCACTGAAAACTCCGGGTATTTCATACAAGATGTAACATTATCTGCAGACTCATATTAGGATTTATATTACATTGATTTATTATTGGTTTTGTTTAAACCAAATAATTTTTGGTTTCAGAAAACTTACAAATTTTAACATGTAAAGTAACAGAAGCCACCCAGCAGAAGGAAAACACTGCTTGCACACTCTCCTTTCTGCTCCTGGAGTAATTAGGGCAGCCAAACACTACCTGCTCATTCAAAGAAACAGCATGACACATTGCTTGCGTTGCAAGGAAGAAATGCCATTTGGATTATTGTCTTAAAAATACTGTGTCAATTACCCAAAGGGAACAATGAGTGTTCAGATAACAAAAAAGGCCTTCAAAAAAATTTGGGACATTTGTGCCATACGTCATGGTGTTGCGTATGTAATTTTTTCAGATATACTTGAAAGGCTTTTTTCCTTTAAGAGATGCATCCAGTTTACTTAAAATGCTTTTATACATACACAGGGGTTATCACTGACTTAAGTGACAACTACAGGAGTCTTTAAAAACCTTAAAACAGACTTGACCATCAAAAACAATTCTGAGTTACAATACATAAGATTGTGCAGGGCTCAGGTTTAACAACAAACCATTTACATCAATTACATATCATACAGAAACATAGAATGGTTTAGGTTGGAAGGGACCTTGAAGATCATCGAGTTCCCTCCCCCCTGCCATGGGCAGGGACACCTCCCACCAGCCCAGGTTGCTCCAAGCCCCGTCCAACCTGGCCTTGAACACCTCCAGGGATGGGGCAGCCACAGCTTCTCTGGGCAACCTGCNCCCCTGCCCTGGGCAGGGACACCTCCCACCAGCCCAGGTTGCTCCAAGCCCCGTCCAACCTGGCCTTGAACACCTCCAGGGATGGGGCAGCCACAGCTTCTCTGGGCAACCTGCGCCAGGGGCTCACCACCCGCACAGGGAAAAATTTCTTCCTCATATCTCATCTAAATCTCCCCTCTTTCAATTTAAAGCCATTCCCCCTCGTCCTATCACTACATGCCCTTGTAAAAAGTCCCTCCCCATCTTTCCTGTAGCCCCTTTAGAGACTGGAAGGGGCTCTAAGGTCTCCCCGGAGCCTTCTTTTCTCCAGGCTGAATACCCCCAACTCTCTCAGCCTGTCCTCACAGCAGAGGGACTCCAGCCCTTGGATCATCTTCGTGGCCGCCTCTGGACCCGCTCCAACAGGTCAATGTCCTTCATATGTTGGGGTCCCCAGAGCTGGACAATATACATATCATTAGCAACTGAATTTAAACTTCAGATTAGTTTAAGAATCTACTCACTGTTTTATTCTGCTCTTTTTCACACAAGCTCAGCGCCGAAGTTCTGAACCACAAACATCCTTCTTTAGATAAGGGCATCACTTGGTTGTTTTTACTAAAGCTGCAGAGTGAAAGTTTGACCTCAACCTTTCAACTTCAACCCTAACACCGTTTCACTGATGTTAATGCTGATGTGCCTTTAAGGTGAGGATGAAACATTCTGCCACTGACTTACTGGTTACTCAGAGAAACAAGCTATACACCGCCACCCTGCATACACACTTACCTCCTAAAAGCATTCAAGTCCATAGATGAAAAGAGCTCTAAGTGTTACAAAAACCACTCCATTTATTCCTTTGAGACTGGACCTATAACACAGAAGACTGACTCTGCAGCAATGCTGTGATGTAGTGGGGGAATCCTAGGCAAGTGAATCAGTAATATTTAACCACTCCGCCTGACCTTCATAAAGAAGGGGTTTCCCATACATTCAGTCAATGACCTGCCAGTGCCTAATTTTACTTTAATTAGTCTCTTTGCTTTTGTACCTGGTTGCTTTAATGTTCCTCAGGAACACAGAACTTATAAATACTGACCTTTTACTAGAAACATTTGGCTAATAATGAAACAGTATCAGCAACCATCATTTTCACTTCTGAGTTGAGCTTCCTATTCAAACAAGCAACCACTTTTCACATTCCATATCCGTCCTCCTGTCAAAACAAGCAGCAATGCTTTGGTTATACTGCTGAACAAAAGTTTTGTAAAAAGCTCCCGTTATGGAGCACATTCGGGCACATGCCACCACAGCAAGAAGGTCACTAAGCAAGCTGGTACTACACAGCGGGTTGAGATCTTAGTGACGGCAGTCCTATGAATTTCATCATAAAAAGCACGCAATCAAAATTACCTAAAAGGAATTCTTGAGGTAGTTTAGGTTCTGACTATATGGCTATTTTCCTCCCAAAATCTGCTTAAGTGACTAGAAAGCATTTCTAAGCTTCCTACCGTCACACAGAGCAACGCTACATCCAGTCACATGTAATGGGAAATGGTTGGAATGAAACTAATTGCTTGAAACTATGAAAGAGCTAGCTGGACGTTCCACCTACCTTCAGATGGTCAGAAATCGGAGCAATACCATCCTACTAATTCTTTGGCAAATAACACTGTAACTACAATATGAAGATTTCAAAGAATCACCAGCCTTCCAGAAACAGTGACCAGTCCAAAAAGACAGACTATGCCAACCGAGAGTTTTAGGCAGGATCAATTCCAGTTTTCCCTGTGCAAGCCTTCCAAGTCCTAAATTTTCAGTTTTAAACTTTATAGGGAAATCGTACGCCCTCAACCATATAGGTAAAGGCAATCCCCACTCTGCCCCTTGAAGTTATCCTGACTGCTATCTATCATCAACTGACTGAGGAACTATGGTCTAGTTCACCGGTAACTCCTAACTAAAGACCTCCCAAAAGTTAGGGAAAAACAGCTAAGCTGGTGTGAGAGTAGTAAATACAGAGTTACAAAATTGATTTTGTGGAAATCAGTCTCATTTTAAAAGGAAATACATTCACCGTCTCTGAAAGCTTACTTTAACGTATTTGGGAAGCAACTGGTAAGACCATTCGAATTTAAGGCTGTAGACATGAGAGCACACAAGAGAAAAACAGCCACAAAGGAGTAAGCTCTAACTCTTGTCCTTGCTTTAACTCTACAGAAGCAGTAAAGGAACTCGGGTCAGACTTATCTGGATGCTTCTCTCCTAAGCTGCCATGCTGTGAATACATATATAAAACCAGAAGAATGACAACAAAGCAAGCCGCACAGAAGCGAGCGCCAGTGAGTGAAGAGTCACAAGCTAAATCACCCCACACCCGTGTTCAGTCTGGAGCTACGCAAAAGGAACGCTTTCAGGGCTGCTTTTCTTACATACGTTCTTTATACCTGTAAGTGAAAAGCATCCAAGTTAGGAAGGTGGGAAGCACTCCCTGCACAAACACCACCCAAAATATTCCACGTAGTAACAAAGCTCCGAGAAAATTACCGACAAAGTCATCTGTACAGAAAATAAACTGCAGAACACCTACCTGCTCACATGACAGGGAAAGAGTAGTGGAGTTCAGTACGCAGCCACAAACCTTAAGTCAAATGCATACTACCAACCAACAGATTTTCATTCCATGGGAAAGCCAAATCTTTCAACCACAATCACATTCTCACTGCCAAAAACAGATAGGAAGAGAACCCCTTGAGGTTACTCTTCCTGCAGAAGTACTTAACAGAGTTTCACTTCCTCTCGCACCAGGAGGAAGAGTCATTGGCTCTAGCAGTTTTCCCAAAACCATGACAGAACATACAGACGCAGAAGAGAAGGGAGCATCAGCAAACCTGCAAAAGGGCAAAGACCAGCAAATGTATTTGGCAACACTGCTTCTAGGCCCAAGGCACCGTTTCTGAAAACCTCTTACAGCAACAGAATTCAGCATGTCTTTTTTTTCCCCCGCCTTTTTAAAGACCTGCACAATATCTAAAGAAGCAAACTGACAAAAGACTAATTTGTGTATGTCTCTAGACTCAAACTAACATTTCCTAATATACCAGCCCAGATTCAAAACAGCTTCCTTCCAACCAATTATCTTGTCAAAGACAGAAAGTAGTCTTTTGCTTGCCCTAGAGTCTGTATGAAACAGGAACTGCAATCCTTTCATTCAGGGTCTAATCCATATATCTGGATAATCATCCTAAAACAAACAACTGCTCTCAGAGTGGTCCGTTGCCTGACCAAAGGCTTTAAGTGGTCTGTAATATGTAGCTGTTTCAATTTTGCAGATCAGAAGGCCAACGCTGTTCAGAGGCGCACGCTGCTGAACAACACGCTGAGGACCGACAGCGTGTGCTGCGGGAAGCAGCAGCTTTGGAACCACCACAGCAGAGGACTAGGAGGAACAAAATACAGAAACTGAAATCGTTATTTACAGTTAACACACCACTGGTGTGCCCAAGTTACTGGATTGGGTTTTTTTCCTAGAGTCCACAGTCTTTAGTGCACAAAATAGTCTCAGTGAAACAAGCTGCTAATTTCACATAGCGCAGGCAACAACTTCTTTAAGGACTTAAGCCTGGGCAGTTTAGCAGAACTGACCAGCATGTAGACCTTCAATGTCAACTGGCGCATGACTATAGTCTTCATTTGTGCATTGATCTTCCTCTCCGCTCACAACAAATTCAGAGCACAGACATTCAAGGAAATCATTAAATGCTATGAGAGGAACGCTACTTAGAATAAGAGAAGTATCCTTCAGTTTTCTTTAAACCTACAAAGCCTCAAACCTCTCGTATATCTACATTTAGAAAGTGGCAACAAGTCATCAATAAAGAACTGGTTTTAATGTTGTCTGTGACATTACAGAATTGACTTTTGTTAAAAAAATCCACAACATTAAAAACAAAACCTGAGACATTTACATGTAACTGCTTGAAAACTTGGTAACTTTAAAGTCACACTTTCATCTAACCATTGCATTTCTTCCATGTCGGTTACAAGTTTGTCGTTGAGTAATTTATTATATTCATACTTTCTCTTGTCAACGGGATGATAAAAATATGTATGTTTCACAGAAATCACCTCATGAATGCAACAATTTTTTNAAGTAGCACTTAGACACTAACACTTCAGGAACTGCTAAAAATACCAACTTAGCCAGTTATATAACAACAAGTACCTTCTTTCCATAACTTGAAGAAATTGGGACATCAGTGTCACCGACTGTGTTGTTCCAGTGAGGCTAAGCAGGACGGCAGTTCCCGACACTCAAAGCACCAAGGCCAAAACAACTGTGAATTTGAGCAGTGTCCATCAGCTGATTCTTTCTGTTGCTACCTCTCGTTAGCAGCCAGACTTGAAGTTTATGTGCAAGGGCAGTTACATACCTTCCACACGGGAGACAGGACCTCAGAGGTCCTACCCCTTATTTTTAAGGCTGTTCACAAATATAAATGTGTGCAAAGGAAGCAATTTTATCAAATCTAGCCATGTAGTCTCTTAAGGTAAGGGTATCCCTCATAATTTAGCACAACATGCAGTTTAAGACTGCTTCTAACATGAAAGCGAGTTGTTACAGAAAACCTCTTACATATGCAAGTGACACTTGATTATGAACTTTTCTCTAGATATGCTCTAAAGGATCAACCGTAACTATTTGGGATGGCAGCTGTATTGTTTACAGTACATACAGAAATTCTAAATACGCTACAACTTCCTATTTTTTTTCCCAAGGGCCTACTCTCGAGGAAGAGGGGATATTTACTAATTTACTACTCATTTATGCTAAAAGATATGGAGCATCAACTGCTTGGCAAGATGAAGCACCCCTTCCCCACCCCAAATCCTCCACTTCAGCATTCCATCCATGTCAGTGTTCCCAAGACCAATGGCTTTTTGTATTAGTTTGCACTTTTTTTTAGATAAGCATTTAAACATCTTTAGACCACAGAGAAAAAAAATCAAGAATCAGAAAATTAAAGATTTCCAAAACAAACCTGCACTTTTAGAAAGTCCAAAGGAACAGGCACACAAGCATGTTTCGCAGCATATGCCGTGTCTAACACAAACACCAATAACCCTGTATCTATTACCAAGAGGATCGAGACATGAAATCAAAAGACAGTAAACACAGAACTGTGTATCTAATTCCAGACACCTGTAGTTTAATTACATTTCACAACAAGGAAAGCATTGTTGTGATTCATTTGAACTTGAGAAAAACAGTTATCACCAGTTTCCGCAAGTCAACACACACTAATATCTTAGATCAATTCTGTGAACAATGAAGCCAAGTTTTCCTTTTCAGTAATTTTATTCTAATGTGAAACATGAAGAAACAAGCACCCAAGTAACTCCAATATAGTATGAAACTTTAATAAAAGTTGTTTAAAAAACAAAGAGCAAAATTTTAAAAATAAACTGAAAGGCTTGACTCCTAATCACACATCTTTCTGACATCAGCAAGAGTACTTTCAGACTTTCAAAGAAAAAAAAAAAGAAACAAAGATCTGCTGTTGAAACATTACTCCCAAAGACTGTTGAAACGCATAACATGAAGCTTCAGAGACAGACAGTTTTATTAACAGGAGGCTTAATTTTAAACAGTATATACAAATCACATGACTTTTCCAAAGTTGGGACCACCTAGTAATCTGTCAAAACAAAATTATGCTAATGAATTACAGAAGCATCTGTGTAATGCGACCGCCTCTTTATTGAAGTACACCTTTATACAATCCTTCCATATATTCCTGTACTGTGAAATCCTCTCAGGATGCAGCGCTGCACAGGGTTTCAAATCTCTCCTACACACCACATGAATAAAACTGTTGCCACTTGCACCTCTCAATTTTGCCTGACCATACACTTCAGTGTTCCATGATATGCAACACCAAAAGGCACTCTTATTCTTTGTCCAAAAAACAAAACGGTTTAAAGTTTACTATGTTTAAGTACAATGATTTGCAGGGAATAGCAGGATTTTTCAGGCAATGCCCAAGTCTTAAAATTTATCATAAACCAACAAGGATGAACCAAAAAAAACAAAAAAAATCTACTTTTCACTTGTGTAATTACTTCCTTTCCAATTGTTTTTCCATGGAAGGTTTTACTGCACAGCAAAGAAAATGGCAACTCTTTACAGACTTTGAATACAACAGCACAACTTTATTGCAAAAATATATAGTAAACTCAGTATTTTCAAGTTTTGGAGAAAAATAAATTTTATCTCTGAATTCACCCATAGCAGTAATTCACAACAGAGTTGCTGAAGATAAAAGTTTCTTTCATATATAAACTAATTTAAGACTTTAGCTGGACTCCAATCTTCTACTAATAATCACCACTTTGGTTCTCTTAGGAGACTCTATGTAAGGAGTTCAAGAGACACATGAGAAATACAACATCAATATCCAACTAGTGTGAAAGATCCTATCCCAACTGATTCATGTAATCCTAACAAATCAAGCTACTTAAACAATAACGAGTATTTTCAAGTTGTTACTTCTACTGCAAATGTTTTATAAGTGTACTATAAAACTCATATGATAATGTTTGAGGTTAGCTATACTTGTGGCAAAAGTCTTATTCTGCACAGTTATAATTGCAATATATAAATAACTAAAGGTTATTCCACAAAGAACAGCTTGAATTTTACAGAACGATTCTGCTCATACTTATAGGAATTAGTTTGGTAGACACATCAGCAATGGGCATAATTCAACTGTTCATACAGTGAGAATCTTGGAAAAAATAAAGATACATACACAAAACAATTAATCTGTGTACACTGAGAATTCGTTCAGTTGCAGAGTAAAATCAGGACTTTAAACAAAGCTTTGACCTGTAAACAAAGCAAATTCAGCCAGCTTTTAACCAAATCTAGAAATAGCTATCTATTTTACAATGGCTTGCAAGAGCACCCACCGAAGAGCTTCACTGACTTTATCTATTCCCCTTATCCGAAACTACGTAAAACCAATCTAGATTCCTTGATAAGCACTGTGTCCAGTATAGTTTACCAAACTTCTATGACGAATAAGAATCTGTCTAGCTTCTCCACATATTTGTACGGGAAAATCCACTGCGCATCTGTCCTCGCAGTGTTTCTCATGTAATGGCTAACCCAGTGCTCTGTCTTATCAAAACCAACCTGTTTTACAATTTAAACAAATCCACAGGTTCTATCCTGGAAATACTATAAAAACCAATCCGGATGCATTTATCACAGCACTATGAATATCTATTCTACAACTACTTCATATTAACAGCTACCCTAAAACAAGTTTTACTTTTCTGGAGCCTATAGGCCTGTCATTTAAGTCAACAACAGCTGCCATAGCTTCATCACGAGACTCGAATGCAACCATTGCTTCTCCAGTGGGCATGCCTTTTTCATTGTATTTTAAGCACACTGAACCAGGGATCACTTGGTAACCATAAAAGAAATCCAAAATTTCATCCACCGAAACAGTGAAGGGCATATTTTGCACTTTAATGACAGTTGGTCCTGGTTTCCCGGACCCTGTTCCAAAACCTGGGGGTCCACTAATATGTATATTTCCTGGTCCAGGTCCAAACCCTGGAGGTCCACTTAAATGTCCAAGACCACCAGCAATTCCTGGAGGACCAGCACCAAAAGCAGGGGGTCCACTTAAATTGCCAGGACCATTACCAAAAGTCTGAGGACCCCCTGCAAAAGCTGCCGGCCCACTCAAATTACCAGGGCCACCTGCAAAACCTGGGACCTCAATACCTGCACCAGGCAAACCGCTAGTTGCAACAGTAGGTATTCCTGGTCTAGAATCAGGAAAGCCACTTATTCCAGGTGGTGGTAGAGGAGGACCAAATGTGCCAGACCCGCTGAAGTTACCAGGGAAATTAAATGGAGGACCGTTGTTTGCATCTTTAGAATTTCCCCCCAAGAAGGCATGCTCATCCCCACCAGCGCCTTGTGCTCCCGGCACAGTCGCATTTCCTTGTATTGGTATTTTTAGTATCTTTTTCCCTTGAGATGGTGGGTTTCTTTCAATATCTCTCATTTCTTCTACAGTTATCAAACGCAAAACAACATCTCTTCCATTCAGTTTTTTACGGTGCAAACGCTCTGCCTTACGAGCATCATCTTCAGCTTTAAACTGAACCAGTGCTTGTCCTAAACCTTGCCCGTTATTATCAACAAGTATTTGTACAGAGTTTTCTTCTACTGCCAGTCCCTCTAGAAACTGAAGGATTTCCATTTTTGTTATATTGTATGGAATATTAGATATATGCGCACACAATTTTGGCAAGCCTGGCTCTCCCTCAGCATTCATGAGGATTTCTCTCTGGTCGTAGTTGAAGTTCTGCAATCTTTTACGAATCATATCTATCTTTTCTAACATTGCCTTTTTAGTAATTGGATGAACTTGAATAAAGCGATTCCCTATGTACTGCTTATGATGACACAAAGCTGCTTTGTAATCAGCTTCATTCCTGAACTCGACAAAACCCTCTCCGATTGCCTTCCCATTAGGTCCATAAGCTATATAAATGCTGTCTTCAACTATATCCAGCTTTTTAAAAAAATCTATCACGTGTTTGTTCTCCGATTCAAAGGGAAGACCTTTCAAATAAACACAGAAACCCTGCTCATGGGGAGATCTCGACCGTGACCTTTTCTGTCCACTAGGAGATTTGGACCTAGGATGAGCCTGGGGAGGAGGAGGGTGTGACTGCCCAGAGGGACCCATGGTTTGCTTGAAAGTTATGTGGCCTCCAGCAGCCACCCACTGTCTCTCTGTTGCAGGACTAACTTCAACATAGCGCTGAATCATCAGCATTCTGTTTCGCTTCAGTGCTTCAAATGTATCTTGAGGAGAAAAAAACTTAACTAGTCCATTTCCATTATTTCGACCTACATGATCCTTCAGCATATGGACTGCATCCACACGGAGCCCAAGGAAAAAATCTTTCACATCAGATTCTGTTGCAGAAAAGGGCATTCCATGAACGCTGACATACAAATCGTCTGGATTGATTGGAATTGGCTTGACACTACTTTGAGAATTCATCTGGATAGGATTTACAGGATTCATGGGACCAATAAACAATGGATTCAAGCCGCTGTTCATATTCACTGCTGCTCCAGACCCATTCATTCCAGTGGGTAAAGGTGCTACGGGTGGAGGATTCATAGGAGGCATTCCTGATATGGGAGGCAGAGGTGTCATTGGGGGTACGGGAGGCACAGGGGGTATCGGAGGAACCGGAGGAACAGGAGGCAGTGTGGGTACAGGAGGTGGAACAGGTATCGGGGGAATAGAAGGCATCGGTGGCAAAGATGGCATAGCTGGGATAGGAGGGATTGGTGGAGGAGGTACTGTATTCATTGGGGATGCTGTGCTAGGTATAGTTGAACTAAACGTTGGACTACCAAAGGTACTCCCAAGATTTGGAGGTGCAGTCCCCATACTGGCAGTAGAAAATGTGGATATGTTTTTATTGCTTTCATGCACAGTAGTAGAAGCAGTTACTACACTAGGGGAAGGATTATTAAAGTTAGGTACAGTAGTAGGCAAGTTAACCCTTCCACTCATTCCAGAACTAGGTGGTGGTCCCGACCTGCTAGCATTTGCTGGTGGCATATCTAGACTTGCAGTTTCAAAACGCCTACGACTGAGTTCTATCATGTTCTGCATTTCAGTTTTACTGCTCAGCAGCAGTGTTACTTTTGACCCTTTAATTGTACCACCTGTGCGCATCATACCAAGCCTTGCATCTTCATCAGTGGCAAAAACGATGAAAGCCTCACCCAGTTCACCCCCTACAATATGCACGCCCCCATCAGGAATGGTCAATCCAGAGAAGAAGTGGCGAATGTCCATGGTCCCCGCCACAATCGGGAGACCTTGCAAGCGGATGACCACAGCCATGCTGCGCTGAAACAACACACACCTGCAGATGAGAAAAGGCAACGGCTATGTCAGACTACTGTTTATGACACCATGCAATTACCTACAGACACCATCTACTATATTTGTTTACATACACCTAACATCATCTTGCAAAGATTAAGCATGTTTATATTCCAAATTCCTTATTCATGTCTGTTTACTTCATACAGATTGAAGTATTAAACATTCACCAACAAAATTAGTATACATTTTGCACTGGAAATTCCAAAATAACCGTTAAACTAAGAACCACAAGTGTCAGAAAAAAAAAAAAAAGAACGTAAGGAACAGCAAAAATCAGAGCTATTATATCTGTAGTTGAATATTTAACGTGAGAAAAATGAGTATTTTAGCCAAGCAAAATTAATTTACCATACACTGATATGGTATCCACTGTACCTGGCAAAGGGACTGCGAAAAATTCTCCACACATATGAGAAATAAACAGTTCTCTTTCATTTGGGGATGGATTTTATCTCCTGCCAGGAGAAGATGACTAGGAATGTAACAGCAGGTTGGTTACAAACAAAACCCATTACAGGCAACTAGCAACAGTGAGACTCAGATGACATCCTGACAGGGACAATCTACATTATACTGATCTTGTATTTTCCTCCTAGGAGAGGCAAGAGGTCTAGGTGACCATGAAGCTAGCTCACTGTTATAAACTAGCCCCAGACGTTTTGTGACCCTACAGACCTCGCCTAAACTAGATTAACATCTGTGCATATCCTAGCTAGATATTTGGCCTTTACAACTTTCAAAAACAAGTTATAATTTTTTAATAGTTGCAGGCACTGTCTAATATTATGCCTTCTGTCTCAGGCACAAGTAAATGACAGCTGAGGTTAGTGGAAGCTTAAGATCAATTTTGACAGGTAGACCTTGTACGCATTCTACAGAAGAGCCTGAGGTTGTATCAGAAGTTCAAGATAAGCAGGAAACTAGGTAATTCTCACTTATTGTTCACAAACCTTCAGTAAAGGCTGAAAACATCGTATTAATACTAGCACAATTCACCAGTTCAGAAGCCAGCTTCTCATCCTAAACCACCAGTAGTAGCACCTTGTTTCACCTGAGCCACTTCATCTCTGAAACTTCTTGACTTCCTAAGTACAAGCCAGTTCCGAATCTGTACGGAAGACCTTCAGGACTCCCGTTAGTCACATACGACTGGTCTTAGCATCTGAAATCAAGGATGCAGACGATACAATGCAACACCATGAGGTAGTACACTACAACCGACTTTTGGCTGTATACTGAAGACACGATCAACTACAATCAGTAACCATCTCCCAACATTGCACAGTCAGCTAAATGTTGTATCCCAGCATACAGTCAAATCTCTAATTCAGCTGCATTTGCCTGTCCAGGTCTTCCGATCGCTTTAGAGTAGACACGCCTTGAATACATCCTTAACTACTAAGTAAAGCTCCTATCCAACAATTTAACCATGTTAAGCAAGGCTGAATGTAGTACTTAATGAAAACAAGAGTAACAGTTCTTCTACAGGGGGAAAAAAAGAAAAAAAAAAAAGGCAGTGATTCTTTTGCTTGCATGATGGAACTTCAGATTACTCAAATGGGTACTCAAGTGTTTTCTTGCCCAACAAACCAGAACTAACCCCTTCCATACACTAATGAACGCAAGCAACATACTGGGCTATTACAGGGCATTGGCCCACATCCATTTAACACCAGAAAAGTGTGAAAGACCTTTCTCCCTCAAGGAAATGGCAGACAAGCGCACTGGCACAAAGTCAGCTCTGCTGCTCTAGCCGCAGTGAATGAACATCTGATTCCTTACTACGCCATCTTGAAAGAGAGACTGGAACTTGCAAGATGAACATGAGAAGGTCCAAAAAAACCAAGCCAAAACAAACAAACAAAAAAAAAAACCCCAACACCTAGCTGTACATACTGCTAAGAAAACCCCTACTCCACCAAGGGACGGCAGCAACAGAAAGGGGAATATATACTAAGCCTCAGAGATTTTTATTTTTTTAAAGCAACTTCCACATCTCCATGGCAAGGTAACAAAAGCAACATCTTGCATTTTTCTCTTACAGTAACACATTTAATTTGAGAATAAAGTTCATCACCCAGTCAGTTTCCAACAGCAAAATAACTGGCCCATGTGGAAAAAAAGCAGGTCCAAGTAAGAAATATCTATGCTATGTACACAACTGTGAAAGCATGTAAGACTTCCTGCACTGTTTTCAAACAGCAGCATTTGTCAATGATTCTGTAGTTTTATTTTGAATTTGCCTAACATTGGTAGCAATCTCTGAGATGAAAGTTAAAACAAAAATTCTGCCTACTTTAAGGAAGTCATACTAAAAGGGATTGTAAAACCAAGTTTACTACATTATGTTACAGGATTGCTTTTGAATTAGATTAGATGATCCTGAGGCAAGCAAGCAGTATAAAAGCATCCTTGGTTCTGCACCTATGCTTTGAAAACTAAAGTAATAAGTTTTAGCAACTCTTGCTAGGAGGCTTACCTTTTCTCTATTACCTATCATACAAAGAAATGAGTTTCAGAAATTTTTATGCATCAGGAGTTAGACATTTGAAGTTTCTTGCGTTAAACGGGAGATTACTTTTAGTTATCTAAGAGATAGTTAGTTATCAATGAGTTGTGGTCAGCAGCTTGATGTCCAAGTGGTGAGCAGTGACAAGTGGTGTTCCTCAGGAGTCAGTACTGGGGCCAGTGCTATTTAATATCTTTGTTGGAGACGTGGACAGTGGGATGGAGTGCACCCTCAGCAAGTTTGCCAACAACACCAAGCTGTGTGGAGCAGTCGACATACCTGAGGGGAGGGATGCCATCCAGAGGGACCTGGACAGGCGTGAGAGGTGGGCCCATGCCAACCTCATGAAGTTCAACAATGCCAAGGGCAAGGTCCTGCACGTGGGTTGGGGCAATCCCAAGCACAAATACAGGCTGGGCAGAAAACGGATTGAGGACAACCCTGAGGAGAAGGACTTGGGGGTGTTGGTTGATGAGAAGCTCAACACGAGCTGGCAACGTGCGATCGCAGCCCCGAAAGCCAACCGCATCCTGGGCTGCATGAAAAGAAGTGTGACCAACAGGGCGAGGGAGGGGATCCTGCCCCTCTACTCCACTCTCATGACACCCCCACCTGCAGTACTGCATCCAGCTCTGGGGACCCCAACATAAGAAGGACATGGAGCTGCTGAAGCGGGTCCGGAGGAGGGCCGTGAAGATGATCAGAGGTCTGGAACACCTCTGCTACGAGGACAGGCTGAGAGAGTTGGGGGTGTTCAGCCTGGAGAAGAGAAGGCTCCAAGGAGACCTTAGAGCCCCTTCCAGTCTCTAAAGGGGCTACAGGAAAGATGGGGAGGGACTCTTGATCAGGAAGGGGTGCGACAGGATGAGGGGGAATGGTTTTAAACTGAAAGAGGGGAGATATAGATTAGATATTAGGAAGAAATTCTTCACTGTGAGGGTGGTGAGGCACTGGCACAGGTTGCCCAGAGAAGCTGTGGCTGCCCCATCCCTGGAGGTGTTCAAGGCCAGGTTGGACAGGGCTTGGAGCAACCTGGGCTGGTGGGAGGTGTCCCTGCCCAGGGCAGGGGGGTGGGAACTAGCTGGTCTTCAAGGTCCCTTCCAACTCTAACCATTCCATGATTCTATGATTTCCTTACTAATGCAAAAGGAATGACAATGTGATATGGCCATTAGTTGAACAAAGACAACTTAGGAGTATTTTTCTGCTCCGATCTGCTGGTTTAGAACAACATATATTCTTTATCAGAACTGACACCTGCTAGATAACTGCATTTACTAATGATTCCAGGAATCTAGCCCAGAAGACAAATTAACAGATAAAGTCACAAAAGAATTCTTAAGAGTTCAAGCATTTGAACATTTACATAACTTCTGGGATAAAGCAAGTGTTTCAATCTTGCACTAAATACAAAAATTCATTATAAATGCTAAGAGATAGCTTGAAGTTTTTTTACTAATTATTCTATTTAGGTCCACTAAACTATTGACCAAAGGAAAAAAAAAAATCCAAATAGCTGCTTAGTCATACAGTTGCTAGAAAAGCTAGCTGCGATGACTTCAGTATAGTTAATTCCACGCATGATATTAAGCAAGTGCTTGCTATTAAGCAAGAGTTAACAGTAGCATGGTATGAATAAGAAGAACTTTAAGGACTTCTTTATTCCCATCAAATATTTTTGGAAAAAAAAA
The DNA here is from genome assembly GCA_008711295.1 of Anarhynchus alexandrinus. NCBI lineage: Eukaryota > Metazoa > Chordata > Aves > Charadriiformes > Charadriidae > Anarhynchus > Anarhynchus alexandrinus. The sequence goes on along the minus strand of VUYV01000363.1, from coordinate 577,067 downwards.
TATTTTGTCAACTCAAACATAACTGTTTCAAATTTTTCAGGATTTCAGTGCTTTAATGAAGTATTAGTTTCAATTCTATGATTTAAAGAAAAGTCACACCAACCACAAGGGGCAAATCTTAGTATAAAGCACTCACAAGTCCAATTTTTTCCAAAATGCACTTAGGAGACAATAACCCACTCAAACTTTCCAACTAATGAAAAAGCAAAGCCTGCTCAAATATTTCACTGTTCACTTGTAAAGATCAACATATGTGCAGAGGCAACCTTAGAACAGGCTACGCGCCTGTTAATTTTGCACTGAAGGCTTTTTGTCAGGCTGTTAAGAGATGTTCTCAGGATGCCTGCTTTTCCCCCTGTACAAAGAGGTACTTTAAGGCAAAAGTGGGTTTTGTTGTCATTTTGTGTGTTTGGTATATTTTTCTAGAGACCAGAAGGACAAAATCCTAGATTTGTACTACGGACAAGCCACCCCCCTTAGCAAGCAGAGATAAACAATGGAGTAAAGAGCTGCTGACAATCAGATTCAACTCATTTGATGAACCTTAACAGCATGTTTATGTGTCTTGACAGTAACATCTTTAAAAACGTTGATGTTACACTGGAAAAATGTGTACAAGATGACAATATTACTTCTTCCATCTTCCAGCTATGTGCTAGTCAGTAAAATAAGCAGAATTTGGGTCATATGCATAAATTGATAGAAACACCAGACTAGCCTTTTAAGATGTGTGCATTTTTCAAATTAAGGTAAGTTTGGAAGATTCAACCTAGTCCCTGAGGAGTATGGTAGTACAATACCCACACGGTACACACACACACCATATTTGGCAGTTCTTGGACAAAAACTAAGAACTGGTATAAAATTGGTATTTTCAGAGGAATTTTAAGTATCCAGGTTGAGTCAGTCTACTAAGAGCTAAAACTGCAGACCACAGTTTTGCTTTTTTTTTTTTTTTTTAAAAAGGCTAAAGTCAACCTGTTAGATTAAGATAGTCATCTCTCAGCTAATTTGAACCTATCTGATCCCTTTAAATGCTGCGAAACCTAATTAGAACCAATTACTGTACTCTTCTAACCTCCAATAGTTAGAAACATGCAGACCTGTGGCCTGCAGCAAAGTAGCTACATTTTCCAAGTGCAAAATAACTGGGAAAGTGTTCCAGCCTACCACATGCTGATGAAACAACAAAACATTAGTTTGGCAGAAAATTCTGTTTATAAGAACAACATTGCCAGAACCACCATCACCAGTGGGAGTCAAAGTAAAGAGACCAGCTATAGATTATTTGACCCAAGTATTTTGATACCAATTCACAGATTCCAAAAGCTTCAAATATTTCTTATGATATACTCAATATGCATATAAAGAAGTCTTCAATTCAAAGGCTCTTACCTGCAAAGACAGATGTTTTTTTCTTAACAAGTAGCAGAAGCCAAGCCAATCCTGTGGGCAACCAATTAAAACCAACTTTTAGACTGCAATAAAGAATAAATGGAGGCAAAAATCAATGCAGGCAACACAACAGCAGTAACAGTCCACAAAGAACTGTGTATATAGAAAGTTCAAACCTGCGACCACCACAAGGCACCAAGACATACAACCACCACAAGAGTGCATTTTCTTATACCTTATCCCTGTACGACTTGTTGGTAATTGCATTGCACAGGTTTTGTACGGTTTCAAGAATGAATATGCCTTCCACAAAGAATATAAGAAGAACCACAAAACATTCAAAGGATATTTCAAGTTTTCCCATCTCTTTCAAAGACAAAGAGCAAGAATTAAATACTTAAACCCCTGAATTTTAACAAACCCTTGCTCCAACAATAATGACATTCCTTCCATCAACTGTGCATCTTCTTACTTGAACAAAGCAACATAAGCTGCACCTCAGAAAACCTCCCTATAGCTGCACATGAAAAATTCTTCAGGAGTCACACAAACTGGTAAAACTAAGTGATATTTCACAGCCACCTCTAGGCAGTCAGCTCTCCAGAGCACACAGGAGGAACTCCCCACCAAGATACTGTATTTTCAGTTGCAATCTGTCATTTCATTACCCAAATCCTGATCAAATGTCCATTTTTTCCATCCCTGTATAAAAATGATCTTCCCAGGATTACAACTCAACAAAAGAGCCAAACATTTTAAGTGGCAACATATGTATTTTGTATTTAAAGAAGGGATTGAAAACCCTTGCCCTTTCATTGCTTAGTAGACCACCTCATACTAAAATTGTGATTCTTTGGAAAACTATCCAGGAATGAATCACACCAAGAACAGCTAACTGCCTCCTCCTCACGCAACCCAAACAAGCCTTTTTCAGTTATAAGCATCATTACCAAAGCAAACTTCAAGAAAGAAGTACTACCAAACCATCCACAAACTCCCTAACAGAGGGATTTAAAACACAGATATTCACAGATCTTCCAGGACATTAACAGCAGACTTACAAGCGAGAAAGATACAACTACGCTCTTCAGACTTACATTAAAATGGCAAACGCATTTAGGAAAAGACGACCTTTTTTCTTTTTATTAGACTTTTAAGAGAAGCAAGCAACCCTCTATTAAAACGATTCAACTATGTACTTTCATATCCAGCAGTGGAAAACAGTAGTTTACAACGCAGCAAAGAATGTAGTCACCTCAAAAAATAGTTTCATGCAAAAACACACCTGCTTTAAGAAGCAGATAAACCTTTCATTCACAAAGAACTTTACATTTGGAAGAAAAACCCAAATTATTTGATGTATTTCCAGTATAGCAACCACAGCGTTGCATATGTTCCTCTTCACAACACTGAAAACAACCTGAAGATTTACAGTGGACCAAGACAACGTGCTATAATGTGAAACAACATCAACAAAACCAAGCAGCATTCTTCAGAAAAGGTGCCAAACTCCACTCTACCATGTTCAACCTTTCCACCAAACACCATCTACTTTTGTGTGCAAGTCTCAATTCTCTCAACTTAAAAGAAAACCATCTCCATCACTCGCGTAGGTAAAGACATCCTTTCCAATCAACCCAATGCATTAAGAGTGTATTAACTAGGCAAACATTGACTGGGGCACAGGTGCTCCCACAGAACGCTGACACCACAGCTCTGGGACTCCATGGGAGAGACTCCGTAACACCTATCAGCTCTGCAGAAAGAACGACCATCCTCTGGACACAAAACAGCCGACGAAACAACTTTAAGAAGAGCCCACCGAGAGCTGATTTTTCTGCCTAACCCGAGCAGAACGAGGTGGGTAAGAAAATCACTACGAAGAACAGACAAGTTTAAGAGTGACTACAACCACCGCCAAGAGTTTTTTTGAAAGAAAGCTCACAGACTCCTAGTGTACTTCTGGGCCCCACTTCAGCAGTACGTTGGATTTAGGACTTTTTACAGATCTGATTTTTATTACTGGAGAAGAGCATTACGTTACTGCACAGCAATTTCACTGCTATTTACAGGGCAACCCTGACGAGGGGTAGCAGCGCCGCAGGCACCAGGGACCTTCTTCCCCGCAAAGTGAAAAGCGTTTGCCTCGCTTCGTCCCCGGGGGCCGGGCTAGAAGCAGCCGCCGGCGCCCCGACGACGGCCCCCGGGACCAGACCCGCCGACACCGGCCCCGCGCCGCAGGGCCCGGCCGCCGACTCGGCCCCGCGCCACCCCCACA
>VUYV01000363.1:555138-572933 GCA_008711295.1 Anarhynchus alexandrinus | reverse complement strand
CGGGGTCCGGGCCAGGCGGGCCGAAGAGGGCGGGGCCCACCGGCGCGCGCAGCGCCTCCTGCCGCCCGCCCCTCCCCGGGCAGAGGGCGCGTGCTCCCCTGAGGGCAGCGGGGCGGGGCGTCCGTCGGCTGCGGCGGAGGCAGCGGCAGCGGCAGAGCCGGGGGGAGCGGGGCGGGCTCTCGGGGTGGGACTTGCACGGCTGCTTCGGGTACAACGGCGGTACGGTGACGGTGTGGCACCTTTTCGGGAAATTAATGATGGCATAGCTGCGGGTTATTGCTGAGGAAATGGGGACTCGAAAGGAGGCATAGAACTTCCAGCGAGCAAAAGAACCCTGAGGAGAGCATTTGTTTCTGACTTACTCGCTTAGGACCAGGTTGCAGAATTAAAATGGAAGTCAGATCACCCTGGGTCGATGCCCTTTTGAGGCCCTAATCTATATTTGTCCTTTTCTTGACCAAATACACGTGCAATACAAATAACCGGACTGTGTCCTGAGCTGAGGAACAGCTGGAGGCCTCTCCGGAGATGCTCTGTCACGGTGCTTCAGTGGACGTGGGTACTGCAGCAGCATCCATTTTCAATGAAAAAAACAACCCTGCACAGTCTGATGCAAGAAACAAATGAAAATAAACCATCACCTCGTGTTGCAACCACTTTTCCAGCAAATTGGGGAGTTCAACAATTCAGTTAACCTGGTTATTTTTCACCACTCAACAGAAACCAGGGCCAAACGGTGTGATGGGTGTGTTGTCCTGTGGTGACGGGATCAGCCTGGGGCTGCTTGGCGCGGCAATAACCCCCACTCCATGATTTATTTATCCCCTCTTTCTACTCCCAAATTCTTCTCCTTTACCACCCTCATCCCTCCCAATAAACAGCCAGCACTTGTTTATCTTCTCCCTACTAGCCCTGGTTTTACAGATTTTGTATTCTACTTAGTATTTATGATAACGACTGCCCTGAAAATTTATCAGTTCTGTCAAGCTAACACCTCCTTTTTGTCTGGCTAGGCGTTCCATGTGCTTACACATCACTCCTTGATTAGTGTAGGTAGTAGTAGCCAGTAATTTGTCTTTTTATAGCGTTAGTGACACTAGGCAGGGTTAGCTGTCGGCATGCGCCCCTCAACACAGCGGAGAGAAGCAGGCCCTTGGAGTCACCGGAGGTGTCCACAGCCCAGCCCGCCAGCCCCCCTGGAGAGCTGCTTGCCCAAGGGACGCCGGGGCCGCAGGAGCCCCTGCAGCTCAGGGCCTCGCTCTGCGGCGCTGCAGCACTTCCCGCACTGCACCGGCCACCCTGCAGCAGGGAGAAGGTGTAGGATGACAAAAGGGCAATGCTAGAGTATCCCAGGTCAGAAGAAAACTGAGACTTTTCAGCTTTTGTGCAACGTGATGAGTCACCACGTTGCTTTTTGTCACTGAAGTAATGTCTGGTGGAGAGACTTGTGATGTTTACTGTGTGGACCAGCAAAAAACCAGGACCAAACTACATAATCCTCAGTAGGCCTCTAGACTGTGTCTGTACTGACATGAAGGAACACTGGAGAGCAAGTCCTGATGCCCTGGACAGCTGCTGCAGACCAGCACATGTCCTTGCACCTCAAGCGTTGTGGTCTGTGCTGCAGCTCAGCTGGAGCAAAGTCTGGAACAGATGCCTGTCACACAGATTACCTCCACAGGTCTCCAACTGTGTTCTCAGCCATATTCAAATTTTCATGGAGAGAGAATATTTAGTTCACTCAAGATTAACAGAAGCAGATTTGTTTATAGAGTGGATGAGAGGGAACAAAATCCTGGACTAGTATTAGGAGCATGCCAAGTGACCAAGGGTACCAGAGGAGCAGACAGCATGGTGCAGGGGGAAAAGCGTCTCTGGTAGGCAGAAGGTTAAGAGACAGTGATCATTGGTAGCACATTGGTAGCACATTGGTAGCAATGTGCAGTATGCTCCCCCATAACATGCACGTGGCAGGAGGCAGGCAAAAGAAAAACTGTGTTAGAAAAGAATGGGATTTGCCTTTATTAGGTACTAGGAAACTATTGAGAGTGCGCTAATTTATGTCTCCTCCACCTAAATCAAAACTGAAGTAGGGTATTAGGTACCACAACCAGGGGAAAAAAATGTACACAGGATATTTTAAAGTAAAGCTTGAGGGAACCAGCATTCCACATCCGAAATAAAAATATCTTCCTCCTTGCATTATACTTTCGCTACACCATTAATCTGGAAACATTACCCCAAATCCCAGGCTCCTTACTTCTCCAGCACCCTAGAGAGACTGTTCTGTACACACCACCTCTGATTGTATTCCTTCATCTGTACAAGGATGTGGTGTGGATGAATGAACCCAGTTTAGTAAATGATTCATACCACTTCATATTTTCCTTTTTGATTACTATGTGTCAACTGCAAATCTGAATTGTTTCCAGATCATTTAGAAAAATATTCAACAGAAATAATCCTCACAAAAATACTCTCCTCATTCCTGTCTATACTTCCTGTCTATCTGTCAGTCAGCTATAATGTGCCTTATTGATCCTGTATAGTTACTTTTTAAAACTAAACACCTTGTTTGTTTTACTACGCCTACTCAGCACAAAACCACTTTGATGGCTCATTAGTATGAGTTTTTCTTCTTATAAGAGCACCTTGTACCAGCGTTTTTTTATTACTCTCTTTCAGGCAGATAGGAGGAACATCAGCTGTCAGAGTGCTCAGTTCTCCCAAGCACTCAGCTTGTCCATTTTAAAAACTGGCATTCACTTTCTTCCAGTGCAGGACCTCATTCACCATCCTGAAATATGATGAAAACCACCTTTACTGGAGAATATATCTCCTAGGCCAACTTTTTGGGACTCAGCTTTGGCAAACTGTATTGTTTTGAAGCACAGGGCATACATGTTAGTAGAAACAATTTGACTGAAAACAGCTGGACCATGACTGAAGTCACACCAGACAGAGAGAACAGCAAGCCGATCAATCAGGCAGATATAAGATGGAAGACAAGAGGCGGTACTTTGTTGGGAGCAATAGTGTTTATGTTAATTTATAATTTTAAAAAATCCCCAGTAAGTTTATGGCTGGCTGTATAACATTGTCAACAAATCTGTTAACTGACCCTCCTCATCTCAGTCTCCTCAAGTACAGAACAGGTAACTGTCTAATTCTGTATTATCCTTCCTGAAGAAGTATTTGATAATTTTTGTAGTTAGGTGATATGCTCTATCAGTGTTTATAAACACTAAAATCCATCAAGTAGAATTTTTTGCTCCCCTTATGTATTACCTAACCATCTTGCACTACTGGAAGTTTATTTTATTCCTAGTTGTCACACTGGTTCAATTTTTATGACACTTGCAAAATGGTGACACTAAATCCTCACCTTTCCGGTATCTTCCCCTTGTATTAATAATTTAATGCCCTGCAGATGGCTCCAATTAATCACCAAAAAAAACCCCACAAAACCCCACAGCCCCTCACTTCTGAGTTACAGGCAGTTCCACTTGTAAATATTTTCCTCCCAAAGAAACTTACTTCCCCATACAAAAAGTATTAACTGCATTCAGTGGCGTACAACCAGACATTCATCCTTGGCACTACTTCTTTCTGTCATAGGGAAAAGTATCTCCACTAAAATTTTTCCTCATCTTGTCCTATAAGCATTTTCAAACAAGCATTTGTTAACAGCGTGAATGAGTTTTTACATGTAGAATTTATATTTGAAATCTTAGTAGATAAGAGGTGCTCAGAATCTTCAAGATTTAGGTCACTCTCTTCTCAAAATCATCACAATTTAAACTATTAGAGTTTTAAAAAAAATTAGCTCAGATCAGGCACTGAGAAGAATGACTCACCAAAAGTCAAATGCCTACTTGATGACAGAAAGAGCTTCTAACAGCGTTCACAGAAAACTTAGTCTACCCTTCTCTGTTCTCTAGTGAAAGGCTGCAATTTAGCAACTTACTGATTGTGCTGCATAGTTCAGCCAGGAAGGTGGCTCCAAAAAGACTGAAAGTAGCCAAGTTTAAGTCTTATATATATTTTTATATCATCCATGAACCACAAAGAACAATTTCATAAACATATAGTTCTAAAACATGCTGGGAAAGTGTTCTCACATGCTTAATCCAGAAAACATGTATGGCCCAAGGATAAAACATAGTACACAGAATACCTCTAAAACCTATTTATGCATATGGTAGTTTTAAAAATGTTGTGATGAAATATAAGGTGCCAGCCCTACCATATTAAAACTGCTAAAGCTAATAATTTCAAATAGAACAACTGAGGATTAGCTTTGCATTACCAACAACCAAATCTGTCCTTGGTATCAAAAAAACCAGAACAAGCTTCTATAACAAAATCCACCTCGTGAGACTTAGTTTCAGATTTTACATGGTTCATCCTCGAAGTAGATACCGCCCAGAACTGAAGACGTACTGTCTATAGCGTACACTAAATTCAGCAGTTAATACAGCATCCATCAATCAACAAACTAATTTGAGAGCTGTCTGCTTTTGCAACTGATATACAGAGGCACTTCGTAATAAGGGGTTAAGTTTCCTACTGGAAAGATCACCAAAGGTAAGGAAGGAGAAACACTGATATGAATTAATCTCATCAACCCCTTTTGAACAGACACTTTTTCCCAGCATCTGCAGGGAACGAGGGATTCCCATGTAGGTCTCTAGACAGACAGAAGAACAGTCTGTCACCCAAAGAAAACTCCAGACACCCATGTTCTCATCTCCAGACAAAACACACAGGCTCAACTGGGCAAGACTCCTTGAAGTGACAGAAGCCAATGACCCATAGGCAAACTCTGAGTAACAGCAAAGGACTCCACAAGGGGAGAAAAAGAAAAACCAACAAAAAATCCAGACTGCATTAAGACATTGCACTTGATCAGCTCCCCCCGACCACGTTCCAACTAAACCAGTACTGCAACTGAAGCTGATGTATTCTGCCTATCCCCCTCCCCAGTCATTCAAGTTTTCTTTCCTTACTTAGAAAAAAATTGCATGGAAAAAACACAGTGGAAGGGACAGGAAAGTGCATCATCATCACATCACAAACTCTGTAATGCAGAAGGATGTTTTGGATTAATGCACATTAGTCTGTAAAAGCATCACCCCCCCAAAAAAAAAGATAAAACCAAGGAAAGAGAGCCAAAAATACTCGGTTTCAGAAAAAAAATAATTGTTCTTTAACTGCAGATACAACTTAACTGTGAAGGCACATAGCAACACTGAGGCATCCTTTTCCTCTAGAAATGCCAAGCTTCCTCCTAGCTGAGAATTTCTCACAATACAACGCATTTGAGCAGCTCAAAACCAGCTGCTGTTGCAGGACATCCACCTCAAACTGGGGCCCTGGGAATAGGTCTGTGCTGCAAACAGAACAGCTACATGGGATGTTCTACACTGAGAAGCAACAACCTCTCGCCAGGATTCCACTGGCCCAGGAGTAACACACTGACTTCATTTCCTTTTTAGAAAATACATTTCCAAATAAATTATGTTTTAGCATAAATTTCTGTGAGTCAATATAAATGCAATGGGTGTTATATCATCCTGCCTTTCTCCAGGATAAAGACTAGTTTCATTTTTGGCTTTTAGACTTTGTGATCAGAAAGGGTAGTTTTCCAGTCAAATTGCAAGTGTCAAAAACAGAAATGCTGCATAATTTGTTCAGGAATGTACAGAAAATGCATTTAAATCCACATCCACATCTAGTCCATGAATAGCGATGTTTTCTCAGTGCTGAGTCCATTTAATGCTTTTGAGGTCAATTCCATCCTGCACCATTTCCCAGAGGGGGCTGTAAAGAAAGGAGACAAATGAGGGCTATCTAAAGTGCATAGGATGACATCAACAATATCCAAACAGACAATTTCATCAACTACACAAGAAACTTGCAGACACCTATGTACCTATCTTCCCCTTCTGGAGGTTAGTGAGCTTCAGACCATCAGTCCTTAACTGTGTCCTCAGCCCAAAATACAAGAGGTGAGAGGGCAGGTGCTCCACCTCACCTCACTTCCTGCACCCACTTTGGGCATGAAGTACTCGTGCCTCTTAGGGACTGCGCCCTTGCGTTTGACAATGTCCAGAGGGGTCAGGAGTCTTTCAGTTTCACCAAAATAAAACAACTTATCAATACATAAACACAGTAATACCATTTCTGGCTTAGAAACTTCTTATGTGCTTGCCCTGCTCACATTCTTTCCCTGACAAAGGCAGGATCTGGGAGAAGGTTTGTTACGGGGTTTATTTCCTTAAAAGTTTTCACTACTGTTAAGGTCAGGTCCGCTCTGGCAGCACTGCTTGCTTGTATACAGAGACACCACCAGATTTTTGAAACAAACAATTACTTTCAACTAAATCCAACTCTTCAAATGATTATCGTACCTAAGAAGTCTTTATGTTCAAAAAGAGGATGGCTCACCTCATTTCCCTCAGCCTCTTAACATGCTGTATGCATTTCTGCACTGTATAATCCACTTCTTCTTCTGTAGTGAAACGACCAATGCCAAATCTAGACCAAAGGAAAACCATTAAGGACTAGAATATGGAGGGGTGGAACAAATCCACCACCATCTACTTTCAGCAGAAAAGAATAAAAATTGGAAGCATTAGGGAAGACCACTTCACGCACCTTATAGATGAGTGAGCCAAGTCTTCGTCTGTTCCAATTGCCCGCAAAACATAGGAAGGCTCCAGAGAAGCTGACGTGCAAGCACTGGGGAAAGGGAAAGCAGGCAAATTTCAAACTTTTGTTCATGTGCAGATGCTACACTGAAGTAACACTTCAGTAATTTCCTTCAACAAAGAACAAGTCACTTACAGACATTTTATATTACTATGACTCCTTATAACAACCTGTATCAGCTTCCCCAGCCTCTTAGAAACCACTGAATACAAGCAAGAGCGGTATTTCTGCTGCTGAAGAAAAAGACTGGAAGGGGCAGGCATTAGAGGGGACTGAAGGTAATAAATTAGAAGCTTGAGGTAAGAAGAGATAATGCAGCAAGAATAACCACAATGCCGAATAGAAGCAGCGGGAATGCAGACTAAGAGGTAGCTGAAGTGAAGGCCATGAAAAAAAGACAAAGCAGCCAAGACAGAACTAGCCAGAGAAGTTACCAACAGGAACATTAAAAAAGAAAAAAAAAAATACACAGTTTGACAGCAGAACAAATCAATGAAAAACAGCGCATAGAGGAATCCAGAGCCAGGTGATCTAGTTACAGTTGTCAGCAGAGAAAACTTCCATCTTGAAGCAGTAGGCAAAGCTGGTTACATGTTGTTACTCAATTTTTACAGGTAGCAACATGCAGCACAAACCAGAGAGCTGTTTACAGCCATTTACAGCTCTCTGGTGCACAAAACGGAGCCTCAGAAGAGATTTTCAAATTACAGAAGTGTTCAGCTTCAGAGACAGTCATGTGGAGACTTGTTCTTCCTGTTCATAGTGCTAACATATTTCTAATTAAGATATGCTGACCGCTTTGTTCTCAAAGGTGAGGAAGGGAGGGAGCCTTTACACTCCATTAACTTCATCGTAAGCAGCAAGTTTGTCTTAGTAATAGAAATGTTACTGGTCACTCCTGTAGAGTCAGCAGAGCTCCACAGAAGTGTATTCAATTTTCTTTATGCTTTTGCATTAAACATGGGCACTATGAGCTAATTTAATTCAGATCAAAAAAACGGTGAAGTCCAGCCTTGCTAGATTCTAGTTACAATCTGCCACTTGTGTGAAATCCTGCTGAAAGACAGAAGCTGCTCAAATGCTGGTAGCCCTTAGAATGAAAGTGTCACCACCAGTTACAAGCCAAGGCTACTCAGATTGCAGCGAACCAGTCTGCAAGGCTGGGAGGTAGGAATTTCTAGGTTGTTTTTTGTGGTTTTGTTTAGGGTGGGGGTTTTTTTGTTTGGTTGGTTGGGTTTTTTGTTTTGTTTTTGGGTTGTGGGTTTTTTTTCTTTCAGGATGAATAAATTTGAAATGTGCCACTTCGGAGAAACACCATCTTAGAATGCAATCAACGTCAGGCTGACTCATTAAGTGAATATGCAAATACGGAACACAGAGAGACCACTCCTTAGTTTGTACCTCCATTAGCAAATGTTATTTTCTCTCCAAAATATACTGCTATCCTTCCCACACATTCCACCTACCTTCCTGAAGACAGAGCCACATCTTTCAGAGCCATCAGAAGACTCTCCCCTTCCACATATGCAAAAGATAAATTGATGCATCCTACATACAAATAAACGAAACAGGAAAAAAACCCAAAAACTTCCATCAACTGAAATCTAGGGCAAATCCTACCCCACGTGGCAGTACTTGCACAACGTGTTGCTAAAGTGCATTATTCCGTTATGGCCATTAACCCTGAGGAGCTAGCCAGTTCTAATGGGCTCGGGATTTTGCTAATGTTACCTGGATAGCGATGCTCTCTATCTCCATTCATAACCACATCAGGAACTTCACTCATTATTTTTGTAACCAGTCGTTCTGCCAGTTGAGAGATTCGCTTATGGTCATACTAGCAAAGAAACCAGAAAAGAGACCAAAATAATAACCAGTGTGCAATTTGACCTCACTCAAACTGCTTTGTGTCACCAGCCATGAGCAGACTGTCGGGGCTGGGTTTGGTTAGACTCGGGAAAGAACACATCTGAAACTTGAAAAGAAACCGTCAAACTTTGCGTACTCTAGAGACTGTTTTAAAAGAGAATTACCAGTTTGGTCCTAGCTAGCTCAGCCTTCAAAAATATTCCAAACCATACAGAAAGATCTATACATACAAGCTGCCAAATTGTTTTTTATAAAAAACACCGAGTTCTTTGTGTTTAAAGACAAGTTAGGTCATAAGATGATGCATTTTGCAACACAAGAAAGGGCATCTATTATGGTTAAGTGCCCCTTATTTCCCTAGGAGCTCTCAAACTGTACTACATAAAGACAAAGACTCACAAATTACTGTGAACTCAGCTTTTACAACATGTAACCTACGCAATGAGAACTGCCCATTCTAGACTAAAATTGAGGTCACTTACACTAAAAAAAGCAATATAGTATGGTATCAGCTCCTGTGCACAGAATCAGCCTGGCGCACACATGCAATTCATGCTTGTTTATATGCCTGAAAAAGCTTTAGAAGAAAAAAAGGCTATCTCGAATATTACTTGGTTTAGAAACTCTGCCAGGCAAGGAAGTGAAGCCAGATCTGAGGCTCGTGCAGAACTCAGGCTCTGCAGGCTCTCCAGCCTCTAACAAGGCTTCCACAACCACCCAGCTCAGATGGTGCATCTCTCCGTGTCTCCCAGGAAGCAGCTAGATCCTATGCATACAGGTAACTGGCTCATACATCCCACTGGCACTATATTAAAGGATTTTTACATTCCAGCTTGAAGGAATGCATTGGTGCCCACAAACAGATATAGCAGCAAACAGAGGTTCAGACACCAGAAATAGCAAATAAACTACCGTCCAAGCTAAAAAAACAAAAAAAAATCTCTTAGTTGCAAAGCTGCAGTAAACTCGAACTTATATACATTTAATAGGTATGATAATGGACTAGGAAGTCTTATTTTTTCCAATATACATTAAATAAACATGATTTATTCCATTTCAGAGATGCTTCAAATACACGTGTGCAGAACGGAGAGATGGGTACAAGCACTTAAAGCTGTATTTCACTAAAACTGTCAACTGTCGTAGAAAACCATGATTCAAACCACTTCAAGAAAAAAGAAACTTAAGAAAGCTAAAAATCAGCTTCCAATTACCCAAAAACAGCCGTGAAGATCGCAAAACATTTACTTAATGTTACAACAGGAGAATCAAATTTAATTCGAGCACATGGACACAATAAGACTTCAGGAACTTAAGACCCAACTGGCCCTGTTATATTATTTTCTGGAATCCTGGACAAATATCTTCCCCCACATACCTCCATCTCTTGCTGTGCCACTTCACACGCTGCCCCCAGGCCCACTGCTAAAGGAGTGGGCACAGTCCCAGACCGCAGTCCTCTCTCCTGGCCTCCCCCACTTTGCAGGGGTTCTAGCCTGACGCGCGGTCGACGGCGAACATAGATAGCACCAACCCCTTGAAAACAAGGAAAGCTGTGTCAGTATACGCTCATAGTTCTGAAACTATGAAAAGGGACTCCAAGGTTTGGAAACATTCCTTGTTTCCACAGCGAACACATATTTGGACACCTCACTGGAGAAAAATGTAGTGAACACATACAGATGCACAGTATTTTCTAGGAAATGGTGTTTGTTCCCACCCTTCGTGTTCCTCTTCATTCAGGCTCCCAGAGCTTCAGCCATGGGAGAAGCCCCGTTTCGCACAGCCACCTAAGGACTCCGTACTTCCCTTACTTCTCATGATTCCTGTGCACAGCTGAAGTTCATCCTTTTGCATTGAAGTTTTTATGTGCAGGCATTTAATTCACTGATGTACCCTTACTGACTTCCAACTGAAACCTCTAGAAGAACTCCTTTCCCTGGATTACCAGTCCAGCACCAGTCCCAGGAGTTGTCCTCTCCCTTTCTTCTCACTAGGGAGACTCATCAGTGGCACCAATTTCCAACAGACAGATTAGATGAGCCGGTTTTGACAGCCAGTCAATTTCACTCTCTGCTCTCCTCACCTAGAAACTTGATTTCCATGTTTTCATGTGCCTTGGCATACCAAATGAGTGACTAGTCACCACAGGAAGAATGGTTGCAACTTCTGGTTGTAGTAAGTCGGGAAAATTTATGTCTGTCACCTGCCCAAACTTCTTGGTTGAAAAATTAGTCCTCGACCAGAGATATGTCTTCAGCTCTCAGGAGAGCTCATACAGAAATAGACGACACATTGAAAAAATAGTTATTCTGCCTTTTGTTTCTGAATAGCACATAGAATACAGCAAACCTGATTTCTGCCTTTCTACACCCAGTGTTACAAACTAAGTGGACCATGACAGTGATAACAGCTGAACTCCCAAAACAGTATGCATGCATATTAGTCAACTAGAAAATCCATAGCTGGATTTTAAACCCCATTCTGCAAAGATGATGCACAAATGGGGTTGGGGGGAAGAAGCCATTGGAAGTAGAAGACAACCAAAATCACTAAGAATTTAAACATTCCAGTTACTTTTTGATCTCCTTAATGCAAGTTACAGTTGGGTCTAAACTTTGCCCTGTAACCCAGTGATTTCATTTCAACTGTTTCAGCATCAATGCTGCTTCACACCAACCATATGACTCCTGAAAAGCCACTCCTCCTAACACTGCCACCATTGTAAGATACTGTTTCTTCCTTCAGTGAAGCCACCTTGCAACCCATCAGCGCTGAAGATCCGCTTACCACAGCTCTAGGTCTGGCAGTAGTGCCTGAACTACTCCAAAGTCAGTCCAGTAATGATCCTAGAATAGGTTCCCACAGTTTAAGTAAGTCACTATGACAGACAGGGTTGACTTCATACCTTCCGTAGTTCCCTTAAGGTAGGCATGGAAATAACAATTCTCCAGAAAAGTACTTCAGTAAGTACCTTTGGGCCCATAAATTTTATGGCCACTGATGCTCATTAGATCAATTTTCATGTCGTTGACATCCATAGGAATTTTACCAATTGCTTGTGCAGCATCTGTGTGGAAGAAAACCTTACGTGTGCGGCAGATCTCACCTGTAATACAAACACAAAAGCAAAACCCCCCACATTATCTCATCTAATGGTTACAATTCCAAAATGATTCCAACAATTAAAGCATCAGTTCATAACCAGGACCAGTTCTGAGGTGACAAAGGAAGAAATGGGTGCTGTCATGTTTCTTTTATGGTGAAGTGTCTAAAGCTGTGTAGGAGCTATTCTAGCTGATGCCTAGATGGGTGCAGGTTTAGGCAGGTCAGCAGGAAAGACTACAGTGAATTTTTTCAGTTGAGAAGTTAAAAAGCCTTTTGCTGTGAAGAAGTGAGATTGTTTCCAGTCCCACACCTACCAAGTTTAAGTACAAATGGCTGCACGGGACATCCAAGTTTCCTTACAGGGATCACTCCACAGCTGGACAAAATTACATTTTTTTTTTCTTGATTCTTTTTCTTCTCAACACCAGTCCAGCACAAGCCAGCCTTACTTTCAAGTTTATACTTGCCAAATATTTTTATGCCATTTCTTCTATTTTCCGAGTTTTGCAATACTCAGCTTCAAAAATGTTCTCAAAATTGTCACTAGTCCTCACACAGGCTGGTTACTCCCACCTGAAGCCTATAATCAATGTTTTTGCATCCAGAGCTAAAATACACTATGGAAGAAAATAATGTATAGCTCATGGGCAGTGAACTTCAATATTATTTATTTTTGTCATCAAAAAACTCACTAGTCATCTTCCACAGAATCCGTACCGAGCACAGTTGCATCCCAGACCTCTCCTTTGCACAACTAGTCAGCATTATCTTTCACAGGAGAAGCTGTCCTCCTGTGGTCCAGCAAGACCAGCATTGCTATTGCTCATATCAGGCCATAAGGCTCACACTAACACAGCCTTAGGTTAACTCTGCAAGGCCCCAGTCCTGACCTATCAGACCTGTTACCAAGGTGTTATGAGACCTTACTGTGGGAACCAGAGCTTGGTACCAGGTATCTCTGCCATTTAAGCGTGGGACGACAGTAACAGCCTTGACAATATAAGCACAGGAGGAAAATAGAGTGCTCAGGCCTATAAGCAACTCACTGATGGTCAACTATTTGTCAATGAAGAAATATAACCTTGAAGAGCCTTGGGGGAAACACTGCATTGAGCATAATAAAGAAAGAAAAACGTAGCAGCTGAACAAGAGGAAAATCAGCTGCACAACAGGAAGAGACACTTGCCACAGCCTGGGAAAACAATACCCTGCAGAACCATGCAGTATAAACTCCAGGGCAGGGGCCAAAGCCTAAAAAGTGTCTAAAAACTCAATCATCTTATGAAAGGACATCTTGGATATGAAGGGGATGTGGGAGTGTTTTGTCACTGTCAGGGGAAACATTACCAAGGAACCACCCTGGCTGGGATCCAGGGAGCTGCCTATGTGGGCCACCCGCTCACCCTGCCTGCTCCAACAACCCTGGTTCTCCAGCTCTGCCTACACCTGCTTTGTCAGACTGCTTTGAGGTCCCTGTCCCTCCACCTGCCTGCTCAGAGCCTGGCTCACCCTCTTCCTGCCTCCTGTTACAGAAACCTGGCTCTTCAGCAGCCTTCTCACCCCCAAACCAATTGTTCATGACTGTATATGGCAACACCGGGGGGAAGGCGTGTCTAAGTGTGGTGCTCACCATCCCCTCCCACCCCAAATTCTGCATGTTTCTCCTCTTAAACACTACAAGTGCTCAATAAACTGTTATAGGATGTAAACTCAATTTGGCCAGTTATTATGTGCATTTTTTTCATCCATCGTATAATTCAGAATGAAACTAGAGCAGCTAATCTGTACTATAAGGCTATAATTGCTGAAATACTGCAAAAGTACTGAATTTTGTCATCATTTCCCTTTTGAAATAAGTTTTTATTTCGGACAGCATTATTTATTCCTTAACTATACTACACCTGATCTTTTGCATCAGTAGCACTTGGCTATAAAAATATTAAGTAAAATGAAGCAGAAGTGACATTAGGTGGCCTCTGGAAGCCATGATGTACTTACCAATGTCGTGAATTGGCTGCTTTACTCCTATTTCATTATTCACAGTCATTACAGAAACCAAACTTGTATCTGGTTGGAACGCAGCCTCCAACTCCTGGTGAAATATTCAAACAGACAGAAGTTGTGACTAACAGCAGATTCTTGTGCGTACCTTCAATTTGCTAGCAAATCTTAACCAGCAGCCCCCTCACTAGCGCATTACCAGCAAACCCCTTGGGTGCAGACAAACAGTCCTGGTGAGAGCACTAATCCATCTGAACACGAAATTCCTGCAGGAAGAGGAGCGTAATCAATTGCATTTCTGCATACCCTAACCCTGGTACGCACCATGCCACCTGACTTGATTAAATCAAGTCAGTACAGGCTTTCGCTATGTCTCATACATTCCTCTGAACTATTTTCTTTAACGAATTCACCACCCACGGAACGGCTTAAGCCACATCCAGACAAAGCGAAGTTGGCTATACAAGAACTGCACTATATACAAGAAAGCATCAAGCAAAAGGGGAGTCTGCCAGCACGGTTCTAGGAGAACGTGACTAACACTTCTGCACCTGCAGGCCCAATCCCTCTACCCCACCACAGGCATACATCTCTCCAAGCCAGATGATGGGGCTAGAAATAAAACTGATACTGTCCTGTATTACAGGACACAAATGATGAAATAAGCATATACAACTTCTAAATCCCAGGACTGCAGCTAGCACACCCAGAAAGGTCGGTTCATAGACAGCAATTGGAAGGGAGTACTGTAATCGCTGTGTCTGATGCCTTGAGTAGCTCAGGTCGTGAAATTTCACCACTGACTCCTGTATCAAAGCCAGCTCCATCCTAGTCATGTACTGGGCTCTCTATAGGGTATGCAAGAGCTCCACCACCATGGGAAGGAATGACAGCAGGTGAGCAGTGGGATAAGAGATTGACATTTTGGTTGAGAAAAAGTGTAGAGCACCACACAGAACAGAAAATCCGTCACAGTTGGAGAAGGAGATTTGACTGTGACTCTCATTCTACCTTGTGTTATTTATCATCCTTTCCTCTTTATTGTCAAGAGCCATAAGGTCCTTTTGAACAACAACTTGAAGCAAGAACCTCTTCTATTTTCACTTTCTTTCTGTCAGTAAACAACCTACCTTCAAATCTATGAGCCCATTTTTTTTAACAGGTAGATACGTGACCCGAAAACCTTCTGTCTCCAAGGAACGGCAAGAATCCAACACGCACTTGTGCTCTGTTTGTGTAGTAATGATATGTTTTTTTCTGGATTTATAGAACCTTGCAACACCCTGTCAGGTACAATCCATGAACAAAAAAAAAACTGCCATTAGACCACTGAAGAAAACAAGCTTTACACAAAATGATCAGAAACAAGAAATTACTATTTACATATAATTCATTTGCATCTTCCCTGTTTGCCCCAAAGTCATGAATCTAAAAGATACTGACATGTAATTCACACTACATATTTCCACCAGCACCCATTTTTCAAAGCATCTCACTTTTCAAAAAGCCTGTGAAAACGTTAACTGATATAAGTTCTACACACTATTAACAGAAATACTTTTTTAATTCAAAAAACATTTGCAATGGAGTCATATACAATGAAAAACCTGACTAACCACATACTAAAGGTTAAAACACTGCCTAGTCTCAGTCAGAAAAAAGTTTGTAGTGGGCATCTCCACTATATTTCATGATAAAAATTTTAATTACACAAGCAGAAGAATTGTACTTGGTTCACGCAAGGTAAACATTGAGTATTATACTCTGACCTCAAAACCATGTCTTGGGCACCAAAACATCCCAGCATTTTCTCCATGTATGTAGCAGAACACCACAAGGGGTAAATCCAGGAATGCAAATATTTGCTAACTAAGCCAACACATTAACATTAAAACTGTTGAAAGATGCATACAGTACTTAAGAGCATAATTTTACTGCAATAAATAACTATCAGTATAAACCTTTTACCTTAATTGCCATGTTATTTGATTCTGTCGCACCACTGGTAAATATAATTTCCCTTGAATCAGCCCCTATTAAATCCGCAACTTGCTGTTTAAAAAGAGATACAAATTTGATTTAAGATAAAATACAATGAATTCACCATAGCAAAACATGTGCAAAATGTTTTCAAAAATACTCCCTTGAGCTTTGAAACGGTTACAGCCAGTATCTAACACAGTTATGCTACAGGTACAGTAGTCTAAATATTTGCATTAATACAAAATACATAAGGAATCCATAGTCATTAACAGTAGTGGTATTGAGCATTAGCCTGTCATAAAAGAACATAAAAGTTAAGTAGACAAAAACCCAGTACATATTACTTCAAACAAAAAACGACAAAGACCCATACCTAAGATTAGGAGAATGAGGAAATATGAAGTTAGCCCAACTACTGCAGCAGCATGCTTGTGACCTCAGGAAACCAAAAATCCTGAGACACCTTTGCCGAAAGTATTGGTTTCTGCCATTTCAGTTGCTCTAATCTCACTATTTTTTCTTGCAATAAATCTGCTGAAGTATAGCTAAGCAAAGAGGAAGCCCACAGAGAACTAACTACAGTATTTTTATCATTGCTTTTGATTTTCCTTCAGCACTGAATTTCCTCACCAGCAGGAAAACCACTAGGACTGCAGCGAGCTGAAGACTCACCCGCCTCGCCTTCTCCATGGCAGCCTCGCTCTCCCAGCCGTAGGCGTGGGTCCTGGAGTGGGGGTTGCCATAGTAGGCCGTCAGGTACGGGAGCATGCTGTCCAGGACTCTGGGATCCTGCGGGACACAAACCACCCAGCCTTAGAGAAATGGGGAAGGAAAAGCATCTCTGTCCCCTCTACACGCCCCACTGTCCCTCTGCCCCAGGATTAGCAGCACTTCTGCTTCAGTGTCTAGGTTTAGCTCGGGCCAGATCTCAAAAATTCGAGGTTATTGCACGTTATATACAACACAGCCTCCGGCAAACACACGTATCCAGCGGTTATGTTCTGTGCCCTCACATGTAACCTTGATCTGCATCGAGACAACCACAGAAGGGGATTTTCTGAGCAGAAGAAACTCAAGTCTTAAAAAGTCAGGGAAAACTACACAGGTAAGTATTTTGTTAAATTAATTTCTTGCTGCCCCTCTGAGCAACACCCATCCCCGCAGAGGTGGACGTAGGTTCTCAGGCGGCTCTGCCACCGCTCCCACTCGCAGCGCGCCCGCGGAACACGACGGGAGGCACCGAGCGGCGACGGCGGAGCCTGTGGAAGCGAAGAGGCTCTTTGGAGGGTGACCCAGGCCGCCGCGGGGAGGAGCGGCGGTCGCTCAGCTCGCAGTGAGCGACGCTGCTTCACCCAGGGCCGCCCCCGGGGGCGCCGGGAGAGCCCGAAACTCGGGAAACACGCGAGCGCCCCAGAAAAAAAAAAGAACGGAAAGAAAGTTTATTTCTCCCCCTCCCCCTGTTCTTCCGGGGGAGACCCGCGGGCCCGGGGCCGAGGCCGCAGGGGCCGGGGCAGCCGGGCGGCCCCACCGCCCCGACCCGAGAAGGCGGGGAGAGGCCGGGGACAGACCGCAAGCCCCCGCCCGGCCCGGCCCTTACCAGCGGGGTGGTGGCCTGGACATCCATGTAGAGCGGCCGCAGGGCGCCGTCTCCATCGCCGCTTCGCCCTGAGGGGAGGGAGGAGGAACACGAGCCGCCGTCAGGCGCCCGCGGGAGCGGCGGGACAGCGATCCACCCGCCGGGCCCGCCCGCGCCTCGGGTTCCGCCGCCGCCCCCCGCCCGGGCAGCGGCTCTGCCCCACTGTTGCCTTACCCGGTGCCGGTGCCGGTGGCGGTGGCGGCGCGGCCGCCGAGAGCCGCCGAGGGGCGGGAGCCGCCCGCAGGGCCACCAGGCGCCGCCACAGCAGCATGGCCGCGACGCCAAGCGGGGCGGGGTGGGGCGGCTGCACGCCTCTTCCGGTGACGTCACGGCGCGCGCCGGAAGTGGAGGCCGAAGCGGGTAGCAGCGGAGGGCGCGGCGCGGCCGGGAGGAGAAAGGTACGGGGCGCGGCGGTGGCCGCCTCAACCCTCCCGGGCGGCCTGGGGGTCTGCGGCGGGGCCCGCGTCCGCCCGCGGAGGGGCGG
>VUYV01000363.1:503024-555017 GCA_008711295.1 Anarhynchus alexandrinus | reverse complement strand
CCGGCCCGGCCCGGCCCGGCCGAAGCACCCGTGAGGGGAGGGGGGCGCTGAGGCCGGGCGGGAGGCGGAGATTGCCCCTCCCGGGGGAGCCGCTGGGGCGCTTTGCGGCGCCAGCCCCCGCCTCGGCCTGGGGTTGCCGGAGGGCGGGTTCGTTGTCCCGCTCCTCTGCCTCCGGGGCCGGTGGCAGCTCGGGAGGACGGGCCCGGCGGCGGAGGCTTTGCCAGGTGACGGCGGGAGCTGGAGAGCACAGCGTGAGGTGCTGAAACTGCTCTCGGAGACGTAGCGGCGCTCACAGGGGCTTGTTGAGCAGGGCCAGGGCACTGGCGTTCCCTCCCGGTCTTTTCCTGCTTGGCAGGTGAGGAAACAAGTCTGAAAACCTGCAAAGCCTGTGGTGCAACGCTTACGAGAAGCTCTGAAACGTGTGGGCCTGCTCTCTAGCTCAGTTTGGTTGTAGAAGCATGTTAGACAAAGCAGTAATCCATGTGGGGTTTTGTATTTTCTTTTCTAGATGCCTGTGACCGTGGGCCCGTACGGGCAATCGCAGCCCAGCTGCTTTGACAGAGTAAAGATGGGTTTCATGATGGGCTTTGCAGTGGGTATGGCTGCAGGAGCGCTGTTCGGCACGTTTTCTTGCCTCAGGTATGCCGAGGAAATGGCTTCCATGGGCAGGTCATTACAGAGCAATAGCCAGAGAGAAATGCTCCTGCTCTGGGATTGGGAAGCGAGGTGCGGGTCTGGTCCTGTGTCGTCATGTAGGTGAAACTTTGCCAGTGCCTCCGAATTAGCCACAGTTCCAGAGCCTGCTCTCAGCCGCGACCTGAAACAGGAAAGGCCAGCGATGGCAGGCATCACCTCTGGGTTCAGCTTCAGAGACCTTTTCCTGCTGCTCATAAGGGAGGTTGTGTTGGGCAGCTGAAGCTGTGGAAGATCAGCTCCAGGAGGAGCTGGATGAATTGTCTGTGCAGATATGTGCAGCCCCCTCCTCGCTCTAAAACTTCCTGAGGTACTCTGCACGCTCTTGGGTGTCTACATCGTGGTTGCTTTGGGTGTCCCATCCTCCTGCACAGAGGCAGGTACCAAACTGACCCCAAGTCTTAACTGCAAGAGTGCAGGCAGAGCTGTGGCTGGCACTGGCACAATCCCACTGTGAATCAGAGAGGGACAATATTCCACCTTCCCCGAGCATGCTGTCATGGAAACAAACCACTCACTGCTCCAGGTTAGCTCTTGCACTGCTCACCGACTGGTTTTGGCACACATCATCCATGAAAAGGAATTACTAAAATAAGCTCTTCCATATTTTGCAGAACTCCTTCTGCTTGAGAGTTTTTAATCTGTGATCAAACAGGCGATTATTTGGTAGTGAGCCTAAATGGAGAAAAAGGCACAAAATCTAATCTGGTAGACTTTAAAAAATTTTCTGATCTCTCTCAGATCATGGAATCACAGAATGGTTTAGGTTGGAAGGGACCTTAAAGCCCATGGGTAGGGACTTCTCCCACCAGACCAGGTTGCTCAAAAAGCCCTGTCCAACCTGGCCTTGAACACCTCCAGCGATGGGGCAGATCCTGGAGAGGATGTGTAAGTGGTACAGTGCTAGCAGAAAATACAGATTTAGGGTAGTTAGAAGCAGCAGTGACGGCGGTTCTGTCGTACTTGAATGACACAGCTACATTACTTCTGCTGTACCATTTTTGAGGCAAGATCTCCATGTTTTAAAAATCAAGTGCCTGAAATTCCTTAGACCCTACAGTCACTTCAGTGCTTAAAAGCCAAATACTATGAGTGCTTCCTGAGAAAGAACAATTCTTTTTGCTTTGGTCTGACCTCTCAAGTAAATGGGAACTGGAGAACAGAGATGCCTCTGGACGCTTCCAGGCCTTTCAGTTTTCTCTCATTAAAAATACGGTGTCAGTGGTAAATAGGAAGTTAGTTTACAACATGGTTTTGAGTTGGTGGCATTAATACTGCCACTGCAGCCAGATGGAACGGTAATGCAACAGCTCAGACCCTTTGTATTATCTGGCAAGTCAAATACTTGGACAGCACAAGTTGGGTTTTTTCCCCCCAAATTAAAGGTATTTGGGGCACGAGCAGGTAAAGCTGTTCCTGCTAGAGGTGTGGCAGGAGGGTACAGTGTCAGCTGGTACCACTGCAGGAAAAAATACATGTGGCCATTGGTGAGGGTCCCTCAAGTGCCCCAAAGAGAACAGCTCCATTTTTGTTCGCAGTAGCTCAGGTATGGGGCACCGCAGCCTGTCTCCTCACGGAGGCAGAAGGTGTCATTTTAAATTCAGTCAGAAGAGGTGGTGTTTGATTTGGGTTCTCAGACAACCATTAGCTCATTGTATCAGACATTTTCTGCTGCATGTCTGTTACCTGTCAGGCTTCAGCTTTTATATAATTCCTGTGTTTTTCTTTGTCTCAGGATTGGCATGAGAGGACGAGAGCTGATGGGTGGAGTTGGCAAAACGATGATGCAAAGTGGTGGGACGTTTGGGACATTCATGGCTATTGGCATGGGAATCCGCTGCTAACCTGGAGCCTGGGTTTTATCCCAGCGTGCCCCGTCCAGCCCTTCCTCTCTGTACCATAATAAAATCTTTAGATACCTGGAAGTGAGAGCTCTTCATGAAATGGTGAAGTACCATCCTCCTTGCTCTGCTGATTGTAAACACGCTTTTTACCAAATTTCTACTTTCCTCCCATGACAATAAGAATTAATAATCCTTTGTACTACATTAAAGTTCTTATTTCACAGATGTAAGTACAGTGCACATATTTCTCCCTTTGGAATGTGGGCAGCTCACATTCCCAACACGTTGACGTGGAGCTGCCCCATTGCATTTGTGTATCCCGAGTCTAAGAGAGTCTCTGTGGCTAATTCAGATCTATCAAACTATCACATTTCGCTCCTCTTGCAAAATTAGGTGGGTTGAAACTGGCCCCGTTTCTGAGTTTCGGGTAGTTTGATGCAAACACCCTCACAGAGAACAGGGGACCCCAGAAGGACTTGAGCAAGTCATTCTGCAACTGCGGGCAAGCTACATCAGCTTGGGCAGCTTCTGCCAGGCAGCCTGGCAGAACGCGGGTGCAGGAAGCGGTCAGGGAACAGCACAGAAGAGTTACAGCCACACTATAGAGCTGGAAAACATTAAATTGCTGGCAAATGGAAAACTGCTCTGGTCACATGACAGCTGAAGGTATTTAGTGATGAATCACAAGGATGACTTGGACACCAGAGGGGGGAGATGTAACTTCCCTGTCAGGCCTTGCACAATGCCTTTCCTAAAGCTGTGCTGCAAGCTACTGCCTTATCTATGCTGCCTCTTCCCAGCTCTGAAGGAAGCAGTCTTACACTCCACTGTACGGCCATTGCAGAGACAGCAAGGGCAGAATGGTAGTCGCAGCTGCCTCCAGCCATAGGAACTTGCCGTGGCTTTTTTCATTCCCTCGGCAAGGGAATGGGCTTCACCTGTAGGAGCTGCACTACCAGAAATGGAGTCTTTTCCTACAGTCTGCCTTAACAGGTCTACAAGGTGCTCAACGCCTCCCAGAGAGAACAGGGGGTTACTCCCTGCCCTTCACCAGCCACTGCGGCACTGCCTGCAGCCAAATTAGGAAATGTTTAATGCTGCAATCTTCTGTTACTAAAAGGCACTTTTAGAACAAGGCTTGTCTTTGCTCCTCCTTTATCTCTGCTTAAGGATAGGACAGGTAAGCAGCAGCAGAACCTGAACCAGCACCTGTACAACCTTTACTTACTACAAGTGCTGTTTCTCCTGTTTTTAAGGGAAAAACAAATCTGCTACTAAAAGTCTGCTCTCTGCTGTCACGTGGCTCAGTGACCTTGGAGAGAGAAACTGTCAACGACACCCAAGCTGAGCAACATGGCTTCTCAGGAAGCGCGCAGGTTTTCCTCCAGCTGGCACTAGCGGATTAATACTGCAACTAAAAAAAAATAAGGTCAAACAAAACTAGAGAGCAGCTTTGTTTGGCTTTCTTCAGCTGTGCCGTATACTCCTAAGACCTCCTCCTGTAGTCTGTTCCTGGCTCCTCCCCATGTTTGCCTTTGCAGTACCTCCAGTTGCTCATCTGTTTCCTCCCACGGCTCCCTCCTGGATTGCTGGACAGCCTCTTGCCAGAAGCCAGGTCACCACCACCTTCTGTCCCAGAGCACTGGCAGCGTCCCTCCCCAGCCCACTGTCACCCACCAGGGTGGAACCTGCTCTCTCCACCCTTGTCAAACACAGCTTTTATTAGCCAGTGGCCACAAAGGGCAGGGAGGTGGGAAAGGGGCAGTTAGAGGGCAATATCCTGGGGCAGGCTTCCCTACAGAAACCAGACTAAAAGCCAACATAAATTACTCCCACATCCCCACGATTCACAACCCTTTGCGAAAGACGGGGGTGGAGGTGGGCAGGGGGGATGTTGTCTCTGCAGTGAATCTGAGAAAGGGCAAGAATTGTCCACTCCCGGGCAGCAAGAAAACCCCCAGGCCCTCAACAACCATGGCTGCCAAACACAGAGGGTTCAAAGCAGGTTCAAAGCAGCTCTTGCGTTTTCTCCTAGAGGAATTGTATTCCAAACATCTCCCGCTTCAAAGCATCTTTCACTCACATCCAGTCTTCAGCACACACTGCTTCACGCACATTAGGAGAGTGGAGAAATAAAGCTTCATAAAGGCCTTTTTAAGAGAATTTTATTTGAGTGGTTCTTACAAAGATTGTTGCAATATGAAAGTCTTTGTTTGATAGAAATATCAAGCTGTCTTGTCAAACACACTGAAGTAACCCAAAAATATATTTCAGAGCTCACAGAGCTTAAAAAGAGCAAAGATTATATGCAACCAGAACAAAACACGTTTCTGTATTTCCTACCGATTTTCAGACTCGGCTGAAATCCTTCAACTGTGCCACACTGCATACATAGAAACTTATCTGGAAATGCAGAGATCGTTTTGTTTGGAAACTTAGACACACCTCACACAGTATTTACAAAGAAACTTTTACAGATACATTAATCAAAAGTTACCATCAAGAAATAAAACCCTTCAATCTTTCTATTCTTACCAATTATTCAGCACAAAGCAAGCTGAGTGGCTGTCTACAGTCAGCTTTCAGTAGCCTTTACAATCTTCCATTTATACAAAACACTAAATATGTCCCTTCAATAAAGTCTATCTCCGATATTAACCTTTAGCAGATCACCTACATTTAGTGAAATGTAAAATGTAATTGCTGCATTAAAAGAAAGGCTTGTGAAACATTAAAAATGTCATTATGTCCCATCTGCCTTTTACAGAGAACTTGTTTTCTATGAGCTACTTCTCAGTTCCTACAGATCACCTTAGTAAATGTACAAGAATTACAAGGCAGAACAAGAAGTCAACAGCTTTGTATACAGTGGAAATGCTAGTTAGGGAGAATGAACACACTGCATTTCTGCTTACTTCATTTTATTTTTAAAGGTAGCAGGAAGTGTACACAAAATGACATTAAATCCTTTCCTTTAGTTTTATCTAAATAAAAGATAACTCAATCTTCCTCCAAAAAATAACTATGTACAAAACTGACTAAATCCATCTTCATCGTCGAACAGGAACCAGTAGCTGGGTTGCAGTCATAGAATCTGGGAAAAGGCTATGGTACGTTGGAAGAGGTACATATGCTGCTGTAATCATTTTACCTAATCAGAAAATAAAATAAAAAAAAAAATCAGTACTTGGTCATTTCTGTAATGAATGAGTAAGTGTAGGTGTCTCCGTGAAATCCACTCACCTGCAAACCACCTCCCATGCAACGCATTTACAGCTGCAATGGCAGCAGCAATTGAAGGACATTTGACATACACGTTGCCCTGTAATACACAAGGGTTACAGTCCATTAGAACCCTGAGAAACGTCCCACTGTCTATTCTCACATCTTCCTTGGCGTGGTCGTGACGGAGGGAAACCTGCCTCGCTGTATTCCTACTGGCATCAACCAATAGTGCAGAATGAGCATGAGAAAACGGAGTAGGAGGCAGTTTTTTACTGACACACATTACCATACTGTAACAGTTACTTTAGCACAAAACTTTTCTGAATAGCATTTTGCAAAACAGGTGAGCTTGATCTGAAATCAGCAAGTAATGGTTTTCTTACTTGCTTGTGGTAACCATTCAAAGAGAGGATCTAATGGCTCCTGATTACAAATCTGATGTGAAACGGGAAAGTACAAGGAGTTTGGCTACCTCTGCTGCAGGCTCGCCATCAAGTTTTGCAAATTACCAACTTTAACCACAAATGCTTAACTAGATATGCAAGTTCACAGTCTGTTTTTCAAAGGGATTAAGCATCCCCTGTTCCCCGGGGCAGGAATGACATCCAGCACTTCAAGACAACTGGTACTGTGAAAATTCTCATACATGAACTTCAGCATCTGTCTTTATTTGAGCGACGACTGAGATGAAGGGAAAAATCCCACCACAGCAGGGCACGAAGAGCCTAAGATGATATCTAACGTGAATGTCAGACTGATCTTTTAACTTTGCCAGAGACACCTCAAGTTTTCTATCTGCAAATTAAGCACTAAACCAGCCTAATCTAGAGTACTGCAATACTCACATTCAACAACTGCAAGACATACAGACACCCACAGTAATGTGTATGCATTTTCTGGCTGCCTGCTTAAAAATAGAATACTACCAGTAATTCGTGCACCAGATCAGATTCTAGCTGAAAGAGACTGCACAGGAAAAGGATATATTAAGAAACAGAACCCAGCCTTCCGTTTAGCAGCCTTTGCCAGCCTGTACTAACTCTTCCCACTGTGATCACGCTCACTCCTTCTCGGGGGGAAACTCAAGATCAGGGGTTGAAGTTCACAGCATTAAGCAGTGAACACACACAGTTCTGTTCTCAACCTCCCCCTGCACAGGCACCAAAGCTGCTCAAGCCTTGATACAGCAACATAAAGCTTTAGACCCTATGTGAGGTATGTTGAGGGCTGTTGCATTTTTTGGGGTCTGTGTGGTTTTTTGTTGGTGATGGTGTTTTTTCTCTATCTGTTGAAGGACACTTTGTTTTCTCTAAGATAGTAAGAGAGTAATATACTGTGGGGAAGGTTTCTACCTTCCAGTAGTCCAACACAACAGTGATGATGAAGATGACAAATGCTAGGAAAGATTGTATGTTGTATTATGTACTAGACTGCAGCTCATCTCTAACATCCCAGTAATCCATGTGAAAGGGTTTCAGGTGACAAAGTCTTCTGTAGAAGCAGCACAACGATGACAAAGGTTTGTGAATGCCAAGTGCATTACCAGGGCAGAACAATCCCATCTAAGCAATACTGACACAAACAGTAGTGTAGATTTCAGCCTCGCACAATGGAACGGAGCACAACAGAAGACTTCCAGGGTCTGATGGTTAGAAATTAATCTGACTATGAGAGCATTTGAAAACTGTATTTCAGTTTGGGCTGTGAATTCTATATAAAAGGGGTTCAAGAAGGCCAAATCTCTTTACAGACCTTCCACAGTTCATGTTCCGAGAGCCAAAATACAGGGGAAGAGATAACCAGTCTGGGGACTGTGTAAACAAAGTGAACACAGAAGAAAAATGCCTTTTTAACATTCAGGCTAAGTCCCTCAAACAGGCATTAACCTGTAGTCATCTGCATCAGTAGCCCTTTTTCTCCTCCCTGTTCTAACTCCATGCGCCCCCACTGCCCCCTGCAAGACTTCAGCATTACAAGTGAACACAACTGTTGCCAAGCACGGGATCAGGCACACGCTTCACTGCACCTCTCAAGTCTGCTGAAGCAGGGTGTCCTTTGTGCTAAAGCCTGTATTCTCTATAAACAGAGGCAACTGGAAGTCCCTGGCTTTTGGGAAATGCCCAGCTTAAGGGAAAAGCCAAATGCCAGAATTAGAGAGGTCAAGACTCTTCAGCCTGTATTTCCACAGGAACTTCAGCTGTGTGAATCTGCAAGGGCACTAGAAACTGCTCTCATACCTGCATTCAAGTTACACACTCAAAACAGGAGGGAACCACATACCTACTGCAAAAACTGCAAAGTAACTTCAAGAAATTTAAATTCAGTTTAGGGGAAAAAACAAAAAAAAGAGTGTCTTTGCAATGCTCCCTCTATACACTACAAAGCAACAAAAAATCCTAAAACCTGCTCAGTGTCTCCTTGGAATCAGGCATACCTGAGCTGAGTTTTTGTCTACATAGATGTGGATAACTCCTCCATGTTTGTTACATTCCTCAATCACATCATCTTTAATTTCAGTATCCCAGCCAGCTTCTTCTTCACTGTAGGGGGAAGAACAGGACAGAGATGGAATTGTCATCACTTGGACAAAAGCTGCCCCAAAACCCATCAAAAAAACCCCAAAACCCTCTGCAACATACTAATTCCTCTCTCAGATGTTAAAGTCATCAACAAATGCCAAACAAACACTTACGTTTGAGGATTAAACATGTTGGAAAGCTGGAAGCACTGTGTTGCAAGTGGTGGTACAGAAGCAGCTGCAGCCAGAACTGTTATAATGGAAAAAAACAGTAACAAATCTAAGAACCCGCTATGCACGGCTCCAATCTAAATGAGTATTTTCTATCTATTTTTTAAAATCCCCACATTCCGCAGTAACAGCAACAGTTCTAACTAAACAGAAAATTGAAGGCAGGAAAGCCAAACTTGTAGCTAGACACTATCTATGATAGAGAATTTTTCAACTGATCAATACAGAAAATAGCACAGATGAACTACAGTTGAAGCTGAGAAGTGAAGAGATAACCCTATACACTGGTTTTGGCAGATTTTCATTTAAACATTTAAATGCAGATACATGCATCTTCACATGCATCTCAAAACTCTGAGTTGTATGCCAGCAGCACCTTTAATTTTTTTTCTCCTCACAGAAGCCAAGCAGCAGCTCTGGATGGAGTGGCACCACCCATTCGACTTCAGGGGAAGAGACAGACATCTCTGAGAATTCTCAAAATGTATTTTAAGCATGTTGAATTATCCTTCAAAAAAAAAAATCTGTACTTTTGTCCCTTGGAAACACGTAACATAGGAAATATTTGACAACTCAAATATAAGTATTTTAACTGTAGAATAGATCTATACTGTTTCCCAGGAACTATAAAATTATTATTGTTGCTCATCAGCATGCTACATCTTATTAAAGGATAAGCACTGTCCTATAGGCTGCCCTTTCCCTAAGCTGTCAGCTTCTGTTAATTTAGCTGACATAACGGCCACCTTTCTTCTACACATGCAGACATTAAGGGGTTGCGCAGTCAGAGTAAAATGATGACTAATCCAGGGACAGTAATGCCAAACTCCTGATTCTCAAATTACCCTTCTAGTCCCTACCTCTAAGGCAGGAAAAACCCCACCCCCAACCAAACCCACAAACCAAAACACAAACCCACACATTTTCTAGGACTAACATATGGCTGGGGAATGTTACCAACACTGAGGAAATGCTACAAAGAAAAGACAAAGTGTTTAACATACATTCTGTTATTTTCAGTCAATAATCAATAAATAGTATGATTCCTACAGACACTAAATACAATATAATTTCTCAGGCTGTTGGCAAACACTACACCAGAAGCATTTCACTTACAGATATCTGCAACAAAACCTACTGGTGACAAGTTGTATCAAATGCTAGTTTACCTTCATTCTGCTGAGATAGTCTTGTCTGCAAATCTAAAGAAAAATACACAGAAATTAATTAGCGTGCTCACCAGCATTACTGTATCATTACCTGCCAGCCAGGTTGTTTAGCTTGTATTTTTGTGGTTAAGAGCTTGTTCTTAAGAGTACCTCAACCCACTCTCACTGTTCCTCTCTAGTTGTGAATAGCTTCACTGATTTCAGCTTTTCAGCTGGAATATTCTGTACTTAATAGATATTCCATGACCACAAAGGAAAGCATATTTCAAAGAGAAACAATACCTTAAAAGGAAAGACATAAGCATGTCCTTTAAATCAGTGTATCATTTCCACCTTGCCTCTGCTGTGCTTTAACTCTTTGCAACACATACTTTGTTCCATGAGAAAATAATTACAGCAATTCTTACAGACATTAGAATTTTGGCATCTTTACTAACACAAAGCATTTAAGCACACAGTTATCCAAAGGTGACATTCTGAAAGCAGTTACCAAATTTAATTTCAAGGACAATAAAGTGATATTTTACCTGTTATCTTTTCATATAAATGTCATAATGACAAGTTACTTTGTTATTTTTCAAATTCAAAATATTTTCAAGTGTTCAGAGCATTAATTTGCCAAGAAAAGACTAATTACTTGTTTAATAACATACAGCTGTCCCAATTTGAAGTAATAGGAACAGACAAATGAAGAGTTTCTAACCATTTCCCAGTTTATGACTCCAATACTCAACATCTTTAAGCCAACAGAAAACTTCAGAATGCAAGTAACGTAAGCATAAGCCTCTTCATTTATGTTCCAATTTAATTCACACACACACAAGGAGTCAGAAGACTGGAGTTAACCATCATCTTAATTCACTTGTTTAGAAAGCAGTGAAGTGATGAACCTCAAGCACGCTTCCAAGTTTACTTGGAAATACCTGAAGGTATCAGGTATCAACATATTTTTTCCCTTTCTAATAAGCCCTCCTCCACAACACTGGGGGCCCAACAGGAGTGCATTTTTGAGCTCTAAGTATTAGGTAGTAGGAGCCCCAAAGACAAGTATTCTTCAAGTGCCTTCCCAAGTGACTTCCACAGAAGAACACATACTGGGAGCCACACTGAAACATTTGAGATGGAAGAAGCAAGCCCTGAAGGTTGAGCTGTAACAAGAATTGGCTACGTTCAGCTTGTTTTGCGGCTGCACCTGAACACAAAGATATCCTCGACTCCACAGAGTGGGAAATACCATCATGGGGAAGACTGTCTTAGCCTGTATTCTCTGCCAAAACAGCATAGATTTGGCCAGATCCATAACTGATTACTCAGTTAATTACTACCCAAACATTTTGTAAACAAATGTGTTTAAAAAAATATAATAAAACCCAAAGTCTCCAAAATCACTCTAGTCAGCTGAGGATAGAGACTTCTCCCTCTGCAATTCTGACAGAACTGCACATGTATATCGTGTACAGCTGAACTCGCCACGCGTCGGCCAGCCTGGGGCTCTGCAGCCCACCGCTCCAGGCCACCTGCACCAAACGTGGCAAATCTACACAGATCACCAGCTTGCATTCTGTCTAGAGCCGAGAGTAAAATCTGTTCTAACATGGGAAGATCAGCTAACAGTATTTGGCAACAATTTCATAGGTTAATTATCTACCACTGGTTAATTATCAACCACCCCTGAAACATAACTCCCATCCATCAAATGTTTCAACTAACTGAATTGTCTTGTTGCTCGTGACCGAAGAATGGTCCTCTCCTCTCACTTCTAAATTCACTCAGAATTTAGAAATTCATTGTCGATCTTCACTGTCAACTCCTATTCTTCCCTACATGCAGTTTTAAATAGTGTGTGGAAACTAAAATTAATACATCTGTCAAGTCAAGGTCAGAGTAACTTTTTCAGTATGTTCTGCATATATAATCTGTAAGAGTAGAAAGTTTAGCATGCCTAAGAAGTATATGCTTACTACAGAGAAAGCAGAAATACAGAAGCATCTACCAAAGCATTTTGCGTCTTAAAACAAAATGAAGTTGCATGTTTATTTTGAAACACAGATAGCTTTAAATAAACAAAAGCCTGCCAAGTATTCCCCAGTTTTCTAACTACTTACAACAGAACAGAATCAAATAGAGGACCTGGATGACAACACCTATTTGCCCCTCTATTGTATATTTATCATAAACAGATAGTTCCTTCCCAAAAGTAAGGAATGTTTTGTCCCACAAAGCACTAGAACAACATTCTGTAGCCTCACGGATATTTTAAGTTTCGGCTTTTCAACAAGATTTACTAGAGAACAGAAAGTACACAGCTACAACTGCTTTGCTTCAATTCTTTTTCCTGCTGGAATTTTCTCCATGGGAATAATGTCTGAGTTCTCAGGTTTCCCATAAAACTAATTCTTTAGCTTCCCTATTTTAGTCTGATGCAACCCATCTTGAACATGGGTAACCAGAACTGTTCACGAACGTGCAGGTAGCATCTCAGACGCGCAAGTATGCTACATCTAGGAACACAGCTGCCCTTTCAAAAACACATCACATCAGTTCATATTCACTCACTATGAACTGGAGTACTTTGATATTTTCCTCCTCCTTGGCCACCTTTCACCGCTAAGCTCCCAGGCTATATAACTAGAATTTGTTTCAATCCTGAACAGATGAAGGATTGCAATGTCCCAAGAATCCCTTACTGATAGCTCTTCTGTATTTGCTCACCTCGCTCCTACTCTTGTTGACTGTTGTTACTCATCTAAATATTAAACAAGATTGGCCCAACACCTGAAATTTGGCTTCAACAACAGCCTCTAACCTTCCCAGCTTTCACCTGAAAAAAATCCCTTTTTCTTTGAGCCCGCTTCTTTACCCATCTTGTACTTCCTGTACTACCCATTTCTCTATTTAAGTAACTTCCAAATGACACAAGTCAAAAGTTCAGAGAGAAGAGTTCTACTACTGCTCCTCTGTCCAGGAAAGTCAGTTTTATCACAGACTGTTAGTCTTTAAATGCCATTTCTCTGAAAGTGTGCTATACTTGAATAATATTCTCCACTTTCCCCATGTTTAGTTATGACTTTTGAAGGAGAGAAGTGAAGTCAGAGTAACAGGACTGGAAACCAGCCAGCTTATATTCTTCTGCCTTCCTTTTAAGCGTAGGTAATTTAGAATTAATGTTCCAGCTATATACTGTAGCACACATTTAAAATATTTATTCACAATACCAGATATCAGACATCATATTTCATGTACCTATTCCCTCACTAATTTGATACGAGTTTTCTTACCACTCTGAACTGAGTACTTTCAGCTCTTACTTTTACCTTTGCCTTGTGAATAATTTTTTATTTTCCTAGCTTATTTTCCTCAAGTTCCAAACTTTATGACCAGTGTCCCCACAACAAACTGAGGCAATAGGACTGTATTGGAACATTGCAGAAGTACTTTTTCATTCAACCTCAGCCCCACTTCCATTTTGTTCTTTTCAGGAGTCGGTAAATCTTCACCTATGTTTTCATGTCTTTTACAAGGTCTAACTCTGTCTGACACTTGGCAGGTAATTCTCATTTTATTTATTTTCCAAACTAAAAATATTGTTTTATTATCAGTCCTTTTTTCTATTCTTCATAGGGTCTGTGCTTATTCCTTATTTCTTTTGAGGTAGTCAATCACTCAGTTCAGTGTGGAGCCCATTTTTAACAGGACTGTTTCCTCTTTCTGTGGAATACAGATCCAATACAGCATTAGCAATTTGGAACTGAAGAAACTTTTTACATACCGCCTGTTCAAACACCCAAGTTGCTTAGACCAGATGACTTCATTGCCTTGTTTCTTCAACCACCGCTTTTGAAATCAGAAGCCTTAGTTACAGACCTGTTTTGTTTATCCCTCCATTTAAACTTGAGCAACTCATGATCCCTCAAGTCAATGGTCATTTCTATTCTCACCCATAACATCTTCATTACTTACCAAATTGAGTTTAAAATAGCATCCCCTCTTCATGAGTCAGTGAGTGTTTGATGAAGAAATTTGTCGGATATCACATCCAGGAATATCTGGGCCCCACCATTATTACTAGCAATTCTTCTCCAATCTGTATCAGGGAAGTTAAAGTCTCCCACAATGACATAATTCCTGGTAGTAATTTTCTCTAACAAGAGTAAAGAGATCTTTAATCCATAACCAAATCTCACTTCGGGGATAGCTCATTACTATGGTAGTAAAAAGCTTCATCTTTTTCCAAAGTTACTTAAGTTGCACATGTCTGTATTATTCCTTTTGCACAATACAAGTGGAATAAACAATGCTACTCCTACCACTTTTACTTCTACAATTACTTAACATGCACATTCGTCAAAAACCTGTGTTCAGCCTTATCATTTATTCCTCCACAGCCACGTTTTCTCATACTGATTCCACGCTATCCTAATGGTTCAGCTGCGTCAGACATTTTTGGCCATGTTCCTCATTTGGGGAGTTTGTATTTCTTTGGTTTGTTTGTTTTAAATATGGGGGTGGGGAAAGGATTGTTGTTTTTAAGAGTATTTCTCTCATTTCTCATTGACTACACCTGTTTCCAAGCAAGACTGTCACACCACTTTATCACCGTCATTAAAGGTGATCTAATGGTAGTGTTGTTTACCTTTCCTTCTCTCTCTGGACCAGATACTTCTTTCTCTTACCACTGCATCTTTTTTGTCTTTTTCTTCTCAGACAGAGCAGAAAACCTTATTCCACAACCCACGTTTTTCTTTCGCTAGACAGTTCCTTTTCCTTCCAAGAGTGTATCTAGAGAAAGACTCTATTATATTCTTTTAGCAACTGTCTACACTTTCACGTGCAGGCTCTTCTCAAAACTGCACCTGAACTTCAGTAACATCATTCAGGTATATATCTTAAGTCTGAATCACTTCTATCACAAACTCCGCTGGGAGACATACAAAACAATGCCATGTATTTTTTCTTGATTTCCTGACACTTCTCCCACATTCCGACATCTATTTGTGATATTCAAGTCTCTTCTACTGCTATGACAGTTTCATTCCCTTTGTTCTCATATTAATAAAAAGAAGAAATTCCACTCTGCAAATTCCTAACCTCCTGCAGGAGGTTTCTCATTGCTCTACTTCTGAAGCCCTCTTGAACAGTCTGTTGTTTAGGCCAGCTATGAACTAGCCACAGCAATCATATCCTCAGCCTCATTCCCTCTCACAAAATAAAATCTCAGTAACACTTCCAACATACCCACTTACAGAACACACAAACTATAGCCAGTTCCAAGCAACACACAAATTCTCTGACGTACAGTGTCCTTCCTCACCAGGACATACACTGCATAAACCTAACGTGACTGTAGTCTTAGTTGCCATGTCCTCCATAAGGTCCTAATAAACTTCTTGCCCCTGGTACAGCTCAGTTTTTTTTCCAGCAGGATCAATCCCTTTCCAATTATGAGCCTGCCATTTTTAACAGTCAACTTTTACACTGCAGTAGAACACAGACGTCCCCATTAGTACAGGGAACAGTAAAGATAAAGAGATTAAGGCTTGGGACAAATTAAGTGAACTACAACAGATTTGCCAAAAATAATACAAAGTGAATCACATCCATCAAAGCTGTCATATACTGTCACTGTTTATTTGCTCATGGATTTGCAAAGTTTTACAGTTTGTAAAACATGCTGCAGTACTTATATTCTCATTTTAAAAGATCACAAAATGTAGTTAAGTACCTCATCTCAAAATTATAAAGCATTTTTGAAAAATAAATAGGTCATCATTTCTTACCTGCCACAGCTCCAAATGCCAAAGATCCGCTCATCTGCAGAGCCTGCTGTGCAGCCGGGGGAATCTGCAAACCAGTACCTACAACAGAACATGAACGTACCTTGTAGCAAGCACTTTTCACTCAGTTAGAGATGCAGCAACATGAGTAGCAGAAATCTTACTGTTGTCAAAATCTTAAGAATACTATTCCATGCATTTAGCATAATATTCTGTGGGTGTATCAACTCAAATTCTGTGACCTTCCATACTTTCACACTTCCAATTAATCCTCACACATACCTTCTGCAAGTCTTGCCATCAACTGAAGGCGACCAGTTGTTCCCAAGTCAATTCCAGTCCGTTCCAACTCATCACTGTCCAAAAATGAACTAGCACTGGAAGCATCAGTGCGCTCAGTTACATGTCCAACTTTCATTGGCCTACCAGCCAGCTCAAATCCATTGAGTTGTTCCAAGGCCTTTTTGGCACACTCAGAGTCTGAGAACTGCAGATTGGAAATATAAATTCAGTAATACTGCCTACGGGATTCAGCAACACTTCTACTGTATGTAATACCCACAGTTACATAAACATTAGAAACACTAGATTTAAGATAACAGTAGCTACAAGCTAACTTAAATGTGCTCTGTATTTTCCATTTAAACTGAACATATCCAAGTCTGGATGTTTCTTGTATTTAGTTAAGAATATATTCAAATATATGTTATTGTTGAAACTAGAGCATCTAGATATTGCAACCAACAGAAGCCATGGCTACGGGTCTCTTTCAACACCTTCCAAGAACAAAAGTCACTTCCTTTATAACGTTGTAACTGCCATGCATTTATTGGCTACTCTTAACAGATGTTCTGCATCACGCGTAACATCAAATTAAATATATTTTGTCAGTTATATTTGTCAAATTAAATACATATAAGTTCACAAAATTATGTATCTGAGGGGAAAGAGGAAAGATGTTTTCAACTGAAAGTTTTAGCCTCTAAGATTTTATTTCCCCTAAAAAAATCTCAAATTCAAACATTTTCATAGCACTGTGAAAATGCCAGTCTTTACTAGTATCTTTGCCTGTAGAAGACAGCATTGCTTTACCAGGTACTGACCACTACACTATATATAGACACATATATAATAGTATATTATAGTATACTATTCCATTCTAAACATCTGCACTGTTCAACCACAATACCCACAGAGAACTGGCAGAAACAAAGGAAAAGGCCACTGCTGCACGTCCTGCAACATGACATTTCTAGACTTAACAGACACTGCTGAGTAAGCTGTACTACTACATAGGAACATTACACTCAAATTGTCTAAGAAGTCTGGCAATTCTAGTCATACCGTAATAAATCCATATCCTTTTGAGCGTCCAGTTTCACTATCCATCATCAGCTGAATGCTTTCAATCTAAAAATAAGAATAAAGCAACTTATTATCAGATATTTTGGATAAATCACACAGTATCAAAACAAAACCTGAGTACAGCCCTGCCAAATACATGAATGTGAAACCACTTTTTTTTTTTTAAATCGGTTCCTCATTCCTTCCTCAAATCAAAATTAGCATACAGGCAGCTACATACATACTCTGATACCAAAACAGAATCAAGTAAACGTAATAGTGATGTACAATCTATCCCTTGAGTCCAGCTACAGGCAGAGGCTTGGTCATGATGCAGCATTCTAGCAGACAATGAGCATGTAGACATCATCAATTCCTAACTGAGACACTATAGTTATGGCATCTCATACACTGAGATACTCCACTTTACAGAGTAAGAAACGCAGTTTGCATTACTTTGACCAGGAGCTTTACAAAAAGGTGCATATTTTAAATAATTACTGGCATATGGGAACGCCTAGAAGTTAACAGTTACTGAATTTAAAACATTAGTAAGTCATCCATGAGCCATTAAATAGTGTCAGCAACACAGAATTAGAAGGAAGAACTGAGTTTTAGACTGCAGTATGTGGAATCAGAAGGAAAAACCTTCACAAGCTCTACATGCAAGCCTCCTAAACTACATTAATCCTGCCAGACCTTAAGAGCAAACAAAACAAGAACAGCTATATGCATTAAAATTTAATAAATTGCTGCAATTTTCCAGGCTTTTGCAGAACAGAATTAAAGGGATACACATACTGAATCGGCATAAAGCACTGTTACAGTATGTATGAGGCAGGTTAATATCCAAAGATAGTACAATGATTTTTTTTTCCTTAAGCAGCATATTAAGTATATTACTTTTTCCCTATTGAAAAATTATATACCCACGATACCTTACATTAGCACAGTACGGCTAACAGTTTATGACTCCACCAGAAACTAGATTTGATGTGCTCACTTCCAAAACTCTCTCTACAAAAAAACGTTACCACGCTGCAAACTGGGGCATAGCAATCAGGAGCTAAGAGGGGCCTGTGTCAGAGCTGTACAGGACACACTGTTCATGGAAGTAACATGAGCTAAAACTTGAGCAAAAATCCTCAGAAACAGATGAAACTACTACATTCACAGCGAACAGAACTCAGACCCAATTTTGTGCTTAAACCTGTGAAATGGGGCCTCCATTCACAATCACATGGAGGGCGGGGGGGGAGGAGATATTTACAAGCTGCTGAAGCAGGATCTGAGGTCAGTATTTGGGGTGGGGTTGTTTTTTTTTTTTGTTTTGTAATTTTAGGTACCCTCATAAGACCTGCCATTCAAAAAAATCACGGAACCACATCACAAATAAAGGTTCTCATTTGTTCTCCAATTCTAACTATGTATCTAAAGCCTTGTGGATGCACAGGCACAGAAGAGCGAGAAAAAGAAACACGTTTTGTAGGTGTGAAGCTGAATTATTTCCAGAAGCTGTGAGTGCTCTACAACTAATGTAGGTTTTTCAGACAAACTACCATAACACAACACGCCAAATTAAAATTTACCCTGCCAAACGGTTCAAAAATTCCTCGAAGCATATCTTCAGTTATATTGAAGTGTAATGATCCCACATAGAGCCTCATAGGACCAGCACTGCCCTTCTGCAGATTATTTGCCATTGCTGCTGCTCTGTTTTTCTCTGCCTAAGGAAAAAAAGAAAAACCACCTGTAAGAATTTAACAAAACACCCTAACATAAGCAGTATACATCTACCAGATTAAAGCTAGTAAGTTCACCAAAAAATACAAGCTGTTTTATAATCTGCAAACCATCCATTGGACTTTAACATAAAATCTATGAAATCCAAGACCATGACCAAGTGTAGAGATACAGCTTCCAACAGCCTTCAAGGTGAACAACTTCATGCAGAATTCTGGCCTGTATCTAGTAAATTAACACTTTACTTTTTACATATATGGGAAACATACATAACATATACCGTAATTCTGTAACACTATTACAGTTTCATTATTACTACCTTCTTAACATCTGTATTTTCAAAATGCATTTATATCACTGTGAATTGCTTTCATTTGCCCATCAACCATTGGGAACAAAGGTCCATTTATAATTAGCTTAATCATTCTTGTTTAGGTTTTCCAAATGTTCAATGGTAACCAAATTTTCAAACAGTAAGTTTTCCAGCAAGAGAAAAGAGGCACCACTCAACATGAATAAAAATGAGGTTTATGACTCCTTACCTGTGACGCTTGTACTATGATTGGTACACCCAAGACTCTCTGTCCAGTTAGTCCTATTGCCAGAGGCACTGAACTGACATCAACAAATTCGACGTAAGCAATTCCCTTTGAACGCCTGGAATTTCTGTCTGAAATCATTCGCACATCACGAACCTGAAAGGCAAGTACAGAAATTCTGTTAGAGACAAAGGAAAAAACCCAAAACCTACTGCAGCCCATTTCTCAGAAAGGTATTAATAACCAGTCAATTATTTGCCAAGCCAATGGCTTTGTAATTATGCCACAAATCTAGATTACCATAACGCTATCTTAACAAACATACCCCAGAAGCAAGCTAGCATTAAAAGCTGCCATTCAAAGTCAAACGTAGTATGCTACAGAAACAGGGGCAATAGAATATTTGCAGCACTGTGATGCTTTAAGCCAGAACCTTACAGCTGACGGGACAAATAGTTTTCAAAATTAGAACTGAAACTAATTTTTAAAGTACGCTAAAACTGATAGACCTATCTTGAAAAGACTGAAACTTCAGTAAAGTGTAGTTGTTCGAATCAGAACTGCATTGCTGCATTTTGCATCACATCACACGCTGAACAATGAACTGCTGATAAATTACATTTTCATGTTCAGAGACTTTAAGAATTAGTGGGTCATCATTCATCCCCCCTTTTCACCTGTATGAAGTTCCAGAAAGCCATTTGCTTACAATTCTGCCGGAATATCAATCCTGTACTAGGACAGCTTGAGGAAGTATTCAGAATCATTTTAACCTAATAATTACCTTCCCTACTGTAGAAAAAAATTCTTCCAGGTCTCTTGGTCGAATTCTTGCAGCCAGCTGCATGCAGAATACTGTTCGAGCATCCCTCTCTTCAGGGGTAAGATTATCAATAGGTTCTCTGGAAAGAAGGAAGTTCAGTTAAAAAATAATCTGAATTAAGATAACTCATCTCTGGACAATGCATGAAGCTTTAAATAATCAGTACTTCAAAGTCTGATGGGGGAAAAAACACCTGCCATATTGAAAAAGGCAGGGTCAACAACTGCAGAGAATACCTACTATTAATATAGTAATAATAATAACACCAAACAACAATATTTACTTCTTTAACATAAGTGTTAAACATCCTGTTTCAACTGGAAGCATTAAATACTACTGGAAAATTGTATTTTAAGTACAGAATCATAGAATCATAGAATGGTTTAGGTTGGAAAGGACCTTGAAGATCATCGAGTTCCAACCCCCCTGCCATAGGCAGGGACACCTCCCACTAGACCAGGTTGCCCAAGGCCACGTCCAGCCTGGCCTTGAACACCTCCAGGGATGGGGACTCAACAACCTCTCTGGGCAACCTGTTCCAGTGCCTCACCACCCTCAAAGTGAAAAACTTCTTCCTAATGTTCAATCTAAACCTGCCCTCTTCCAGTTTGAAGCCATTCCCCCTTGTCCTGTCACTACATGCCCTAGTAAAAAGTCCTTCCCCAGCTCTCCTGTAGGCCCCCTTTAGGTACTGAAAGGCCGCAATAAGATCTCCCCGGAGCCTTCTCTTCTCCAGGCTGAACAGCCCCAACTCCTTCAGCCTCTCCTCATAGGAGAGGTGCTCCAGCCCTCGGATCATCCTCGTGGCCCTCCTCTGGACACGCTCCAACAGGTCCATGTCCTTCTTATGTTGGGGACTCCAGAGCTGGACGCAGTACTCCAGGTGGGGTCTCACGAGAGTGGAGTAGAGGGGCAGAATCACCTCCCTCGCCCTGCTGGCCACACTTCTTTTGATGCAGCCCAGGATGCGGTTGGCCTTCTGGGCTGCGATCGCACATTGCTGGCTCATGTTGAGCTTCTCGTCGATCAGCACACCCAGGTCCTTCTCCTCAGTGCTGCTCTCCAGCCATTCCCCGCCCAACCTGTAATTGTGCTTGGGATTGCCCCGACCTAGATGTAAGACCTTGCATTTGGCCTTATTGAACTGCATGAGGTTGGCTTGGGCCCACCTCTCCAGCCTGTCCAGGTCCCTCTGGATGGCATCCCTCCCTTCCAGCGTGTCTACCTCGCCAAACAGCTTGGTATCATCGGCAAACTTGCTGAGGGTGCTCTCGACCCCACTGTCCATATCTCCTACAAAGATGTTGAACAGTACAGGTCCCAGCACCGACCCCTGAGGAACGCCACTTGTCACTGGTCTCCACTTGGACATCGAGCCGTTGACCGCAACTCTTTGAGTGCGACCGTCCAGCCAGTTCTTTATCCATCGAATGGTCCATTTGTCAAATCCATGTCTCTCCAATTTAGAGACCAGGATATCGTGTGGGACAGTGTCAAATGCCTTGCACAAGTCCAAGTAGATGACATCAGTCGATCTTCCTTTGTCCACCGCCGTTATGACCCCTTCGTAGAAGGCCACCAAATTAGTCAGGCATGATCTGCCCTTGGTGAAGCCATGCTGGCTGTCACCAATCACCTCTTTGATTTCTGTGTGCCTCAGCAGAGTTTCCAGGAGGATCTGCTCCATGATCTTGCCAGGCACAGAGGTGAGACTGACTGGCCTGTAGTTCCCCGGGTCTTCCTTATTTCCCTTTTTGAAAATGGGGGTTATGTTTCCCCTTTTCCAGTCATCAGGAACCTCGCCAGACTGCCACGACTTCTCAAATATGATGGCTAGTGGCTTAGCGACTTCATCTGCCAGTTCCCTCAGGACCCGCGGATGTATCTCATCAGGTCCCATGGACTTGTGCACCTTCAGGTTCCTCAGGTGGTCCCGCACTTGATCTTCTTCTACAGTGGGCGGTTCTCCATTTTCCCAATCCTGGCTTTTGCATTCTGCATCACGGGCAGTGTGGCTGCAGTCCTTGCCAGTGAAGACTGAGGCAAAAAAGTCATTGAGTACCTCAGCCTTGTCTCTATCCCGGGTAACCAGTTCTTGTGTTACCTTCCGGAGAGGGCCCACAGTTTCCCTAGTGTTTCTTTTCTCGCTGACGTATTTAAAGAAAGATTTCTTGTTTGTCTTAATATCCCTTGCCAGATCCAGTTCCATCTGGGCTTTGGCTTGTCTAACCCGATCCCTGGCTGCTCGGACCATTCCCCTGTATTCCTCCCAGGCTACCCGCCCCTGTTTCCACTCCCTGTAGGCCTCCTTTTTCCTTTTGGTCATGTCCAGGAGTTCCTTATTCATCCATGCAGGCCTCCTGGCTTTTCTGCCTGCCTTCCTCTTTGTAGGGATGCACTGGTTCTGGGCTTGGAGGAGGTGGTCCTTGAATATTAACCAACTTTCTTGGGCCCCTCTTCCCTCCAGCGCTTCATCCCATGGCACCATACCAAGCAGATTCTTCAAGAGGCCAAAGTCAGCTCTCCCAAAGTCCAGGGTCGCTAGCCTGCTGTGTACCTTCCTCGCTGCTTCGAGGATTTTGAACTCGACCATTTCATGGTCGCTACAGCCCAGGCTGCCCATGAGTTTGACACTGTCTACCAGACCCTCCTTGTTGGTAAGCACAAGGTCCAGCATAGCTCCTTTCCTCGTTGGTTCCTCAACCATTTGGAGAAGGAAGTTGTCCTCAATGCAATCCAAGAACCTCCTGGATTGCCTATGCTTGGCTGTGTTGCCTTTCCAA
The DNA here is from genome assembly GCA_008711295.1 of Anarhynchus alexandrinus. NCBI lineage: Eukaryota > Metazoa > Chordata > Aves > Charadriiformes > Charadriidae > Anarhynchus > Anarhynchus alexandrinus. The sequence continues at coordinate 532,331 of VUYV01000363.1, read as the reverse complement.
CAGATGTCAGGGTGGTTGAAGTCGCCCATGAGCACCAGGGTCTGCGAATGTGATGCCACCCCTATCTGACTATAAAGGGCTTCATCCACTGGGTCTTCTTGGTCGGGTGGCCTGTAGCAAACCCCCACCATAATGTCCCCTGCTCTCGATTTCCCTTTAATCCTAACCCATAGGCTCTCAGTTGGCTCTTTATCCATCCCCAGAAGCCCCAACTAAAGAGAGGTGCCATTTTGCCACTGTGCAAAACAGGTCACAGTACCACTAGGAAGCTTGCAGTCAAAAACATGAGATGAAATGACAGCTAAGCAAAGGAAAATTGGATTAAATAGCACAGACTAGCTGTCTGAACTCTCAGACAAGTAGTACGAGCTTTTTTTTTTTTTGTGACTTTGCAAACTAAAATCTTACATCTACCCAGTCACTTTGGAGTCACTACAGTCATAGCACAAACAATACTGACATCTATACAAATAGAATTCCCATTTTATAGTTTCAGCTTGTAAACCCATTAAAAAGTATGAACAGTGAATAATTACTCTCATCCCTGACATCAGAAGCACTAGATTACTTTTATTTCAATACTGATCACTAGCTGAAATTAGATGCATCACTTTTAGGGAGCTAAAGCTTCAAATCTGAAAAAAATCTGACTTGAACTTAAGTACAGGACAGAATTAGCATGCTGGATCCTGGACTGAGTTTCCAGTCATGTAAAATGTATTTATGTTGTTATAAACATTAAAAAAGAATCACTGAGAATACACAAGAAAAATTTAGATTATCTCAGTAAAAGTTTACTAATAATTAAAAAAACCCAAAGCAATATTGGTTAAATTTAACTGCATTAATTTAGAGAATAATCTCATTAGCATCTATCTAAATCTAATTCCCTTAAATGAGAAGCCTAAGAATGGATAAGCACCTCCTGGATTTTAAAGGTACCTGGCTTCTCTACAAACAACATCAATACATACTGAATAGGAAAAAAAAGCATTTGTACAGTACTTTTCCATTCCCTACTTAAGATTATTAAGTAAGATTGAGCAGAAATCTAGCTAATTTAAACTACGATTAACAGGAAAAAGATTGAGAATGCAGAAACACAAAAAGCAAAGCAAGACTTTTTTTGAGCACTGACATTATTTACAATTACACACTGTAATTGGGGGGGCGGGAGGGGTAGTTTATGACATGGGGAGAAAGCAACATATTTTCAATGCTTTCCTGTCATGGGCTTTCTGAATGAACACCAGCATTACTTGTGAGTATAAGCTGGAGAGCAACTAGTCATGCGTTATTTCACCATTGCTTTTCCAACTTCAACTGGACAAAAAAAAAAGGCAAAACATGTGTAAAAATTCCTACCTAACAGGGCTCTTGTCTTTTCTGAAGGGACTTTTGCTTCTGGAACGTCGTCTGCTGTAAAGAGAGATCAACATGATTATAAGAAAACCTTCAAATATACCAGTCTGATATTCAACAAAACCTATTAATGATGCAATTAAAAGTAGAGGAAACTCAGAAACCTTAATTTGATGCTGTGAGGCAGACCAATCTTCCCTCTGATGGCACTGTTGAATTTTGGACCAGAACTACAACAAAAGCAAAGACAGACATTACTCACCAGAGTACCTGAATTAAAGATTTCCTGTCTGTACTCACATTATATCACAAGTGCTCACCCACCCTTGCACCTGAACTTGTAAACATTTTCCATTAGCATGCATAAGCTACGTGCAGCACTCCAAACCATAAAGTACAGAATATGCTACCCGCTCAGTTTCGTCTACATCCCAAAATCCAGAATATGCACAACTCCAAGGAAGAACTGAATCATGAGCCAGCCAGACATGGTACATTTGTATGTGTAAAATACTCTGAGCTACAGTTACTGTTGTAATATTCTTTACATATTTTTTTTTGTCCACATGAATATTCTACCTACTGATGACTGCAAATGGCCTTAATAGCCTGGAAGTCAGTCTCAGAGGTTTGAGCAAAGTTGTGCTGGCAGGACTATTTGCTCAAGTGTAACATTTTAAAACTGAAAGTGTCATGAAATTTAAGGTGCAAGTGGAAACCAAAGTAGATCCCTGCACACATCTGCAAGGGACACACTCACTAGTATTGTCATAGCCCTAGCCAATAAAGTGCTACGAATATGTAAATAGCGCTTCTAAAGTTCTTAATTGACATCAAAACATAGAGCCATCTAAAGCCAGCAGTTAACCTGATATAGACATGTCACCACAGAAGGAATCCAATCTCTTGGCTGAATCTAATTTTAGTTCTCCAGGCTTCACAGAGGCTGTTAGAACAAATGGCAATCTGCCCATTGCTTCCACGTTAAGGACAGTCCTCTTGCTAGTTATTGTGGCACAGGGTAACAGACTGTGACATGAATAGTAAGATTCATCCTATCACGTTCTCTCTGAACTTGATCTCCTTGTAGATACAAGGCAAAGAACAACACCTGTTAACATTCTTCCTGTGTATCCACCGAACGGCAGAGGCACTGTTGCACAGACTGAATGCTAGGGGGTTTGTCTTTCCATCTGCACAGAATTGATTCTTTCTGCTGTGGCTGTAAATTGATGTGAAAACACCCTGAAAGACACAGCAGTCTGAAGACATTAAGTAGTCTTTCACTAAATCCATTTAGTCAACCAATTTGTCTGATAAACGTCTTCTTGCTACTCAGTGGAGCAGTAATGCTTATAGTTAAACTCAGCATCCACAACAACGAGGAGGATGCCCATTTTTAAACATGTCATGACACAGGTGGAAGTAGTGGGCCAAGATCCAAAACCGTGCTGGCCAGGTTAAAGCAAGGGAAATATGGCCCTCTATAACACTGGAAAAAAAAATAAAGAAAAAAGACCATTTAGAAACTACTTATTAAGAGAAAATAAGACATAAAAAACCAGGCACATGTTGAGATGAGATCACTATTGATCAGAAGAGATTTTTTTTGTTTGCCTAGGGTAAATTACTCCATTTTCTACTCAAGTTCAGACAAACAACTGATGAGAGCATCCATTCAGGTTCTCCAATGTCTATGACACATACTGCCAAAAGCTGCATCTGGAAATGCTGGTACTAATTCCAGAGGCTGACTTATCAGAGATGGGATTACCTTGCATCTTCACACCTCCTGATGCAGAACATGGTGTTCTCCATTTCAATTCGAAGGCAGCAAGACAAACCAATTACAGTGACTCCAGAATATTAACACACAGACCAACTAAATGACGGTCAATAACCAAGACCACGAATTTTTAAGCAAACAGTGAAAGAAATGTTTTAAGAGTTTGTCTAAACATAATGAAAAAATACCCGAGAAGACACACAGTAACAGTTTCGAAATACATGCATAACTTCCACCAAAAAAAAACCCCCAACAACACAAACACAGCCACACAACTCCAAAAACGTCTTTTTCATTTTCACTCTTGACAAATAAGTTGTATCTTATTTATATGATTTAATGGGAGAAACATTAAAAAACCGCAGCAAACTAAAGCCATAACAGACCGCTAGAATAGACTGAGCAGAAAGCTGCCTGGGGCAAGATGATGGTCCAAGTTACCTTCTGAAGATCCTTTTTCAACAATATTCTGTGGGATGCATTTCTTTGGGTTTTTCTAAGCAGAATTGCTCGTAAAGCTGTAGATCAAGGGAATTTTCTTCTCTCCTCCTACTGCCTAAGAACTCTTTGTAATTGTTGCCTGGTTCCTGCTATCACGTACATAAGCACCGAGTCACAAGCAATTTATCTTTATATCTAGGGGTTACCTTCTTCATAAGACAAATGCACTAAGTCCTGTGTAATAGCCAAAGGACGGCTAGGTATGTGTTTTCCTAAACCTATGTGATGCCACATGGCCCAAGAACAATAGTCAGGTCATAAGATAGCCAGTAAAATACCAGCTTTCACCTGCTCAGTCATAGCCAATACTCCAACAGAAGTCCCAGACAAGGCAAGCTTTGGCTAACAAAGTCCAGGAGAATTACAATGAACTTTCAGTCCCCAGGTGATAACCCTGTTTTCCCAGCAGCTCTGCCCAAATTCTTGGTTCCAGAATAGCAACAGGACAGACTTCTACTGTACATTAGCAGTAGCTGGGATTTGTCAGACAGGTATCTAAGCAAGCATTCTTGGTCAAGTTCTTTCTCCTAAGAGACCCAATAATGTAACTGCAAAACACTTAAGGGGCAAGATATGCAAGAAGAATAATATTAAAAAACCCTGTGAGCACTAAGCAATGCAAGCCAGTCACCCAATTTTAAAAAACTAAAACATTTAATCAGTATCTCACGCTTAAAGATGACAAATTCTAAGTCCTCAGATTCTCTGTGGCACACACTTCTCCTTTTCTTTCAGAATTACCTGTACTAGACTTTCTCTTCTCACTATTGTAGAGACACTTCCACATCACCTCCGACAGCAAAAAACCTCAAGTTTAGAGATGCTAGCTTGAAAAGGGGCCTTTATGAAGGAAATGAAAAAGATCACAGGGAGGAGGAAGAGTGAAAAGTAAAAATTTAAATCAAACACAGTCACAAAGCACTTTAAACTAGATGTTGCAGTCAGCTACAACAATGCCTGCAGTAAAACCAACTCAGAACTGTCTCAACAGCGATTCCAGATTCAAATTCTCCAGCCCGTGAGAGCACTCTGGTAGTTACTTCTGAAACGCTGAGCTGATGGCACTGCTACAAACATGGTTTCTTCATATGGAAGCACCATTTTTGATAGATCCAAAGGTATCTGATCCAAAGGAGGCTGGTGATGCAAGAAGCTTCATCTCCAGAACTTGTGTCTCCCTGAAAGTCAGCGCCTGTTTACACAGCTTTTAAAGGTGAGTCTCTGTACTGAATAGTGCTGAACAGGAAATGAAGAGGAGTTCTTCCCTTCTCTTTCACACCTTCTGACCCAAAACTAGAATTTTGGAATCATGTTAGCACAGGTTAGCACATCACTTCAACAGCATCATCCATGACTTTACAAGTGAACAACAGCCAACTGCTAGCTACACAACAATCAGTACCAATGCCTCTGGGATGCATGTAGTTGCCCTACACCAGTCTTCCACTAAACTATTTAAAACGCTAAAATTCTACTTCATTAAATGAAAGCAACAATTAACCAACTGAAGCAGAGAACACAACACTGCCAAATCAATAAGCACAACCTCATATCCTCAAGGGATACTAGATTATCTCACCTTTTTGTTCCCCCTCAATACCGGAGAAATTGCCAAGAATAGCTATGGAAGAGTATCAGAACAATGAAAAAGACCCCTCGTAATCATTTACCTTCCCGACATATCATATCTTGATGCGTTATAACAGGCATGGGTTACTGTAGTAATGTCCACGCTTACAATCTTTACTTGAGGAAATTATTTTCAAAGATTGGAAGACTGAAACTCCCAAATTTCTCCAGGTATCACACTGGAGGGAGAAGACTGACGTACAGAAAGCTGAAGATCTTGATCAAGGTACTCTGTTTACGAGGAAGTTTGGAGGCACGACAGTGGCACTGGCACAACCCAACTAGCTACTGTAATCTTACAGGTGCGAAAGAGCTGCCAACTGTGCACAGCCAAAATCTTCAGAGCTGAAGCCCAGAGCAGCTTTACTGAGGCACTGACAGGCCTGATACTTGAGACTAAGTAAAAGCAGGGCTGATGTGCTCTATGATCCTCAAGTACACAGGACTGATGGAAGCAGAGGATGCCACTGCATCTGAGCAAACACAGGAGTTGCAATATGTTTTCATTATGAAATGCCAACATCCAGGTGACTTCGTGCAAAATGAGACCCTGAGACCTCAAGCATTTTTTGTTTGCATTCTAACAGTACCAAGAGGAATGTGTTCCCTGGATTGGGACCCAGCCACCTAAAAAAATATTCATGTGCAGAAAACTGTACAAGCCTGAAATTTATCAGAAGGTAAACACCGTATTCTCAAAAATCTTGAGAGAGAGACGGTGACATTACATGCCATGATTAAAAATTCATCCTTTTCAAATACCTGCTTCTGACATGATCTCTCATTCTGAGATTTGACAACAGTTGAGATGAGGCCCAGACAAAAGCAGGCACAAACAATAGCCTCAGGTAACCAATGAAAGCCAAGCATACAGCCCAGTTCTGTTTTTCCACTTCTTTGAAGGCAAAAAGAGGTAATGGGGAGCAAAGGCGAGGACAGGAAACACAGAATAAATACCAATGAAAAAAAGGTTTTTGAGAAGTGATTTACAACTGTCAGGAACCACCTATACCAGAAGTTCTATCAAGCCAAAGGTCTGAGAGGAACTGAAGAATTCTTCCACAGCTTCTGAACAAATTTCAGAAAAAGCAGAGGAAATATGCAACGCACGAGCATTACTAAGACAAGACACTTCCAGTCTGGATGCATAAACACAGGAAGCGCTTATGCAGTAAGTGTTTAAGAGCAGCAACCCAGTAAAAACCTTCAGTAACACAAGCAAAAGCTTTTATGAGCAGGTAACCTAAGTCACAGATTACTATTCTTTTTTTGACAGTTAAACCATCAGGATCATATACTGAGGATAGTTAGGACATGTAGAAAACTTGCTTGTTATTTTAATTTTGTGATAACCTTTGCTTTCCAGTCAGTTGTACAGATTCTTTCACTTGCTTTTGCATCTTTGTGTTCAGATAAGAATGAAAACCAGCAGGAGGAACTGAATACGTTACTGTCCTCTTTTTCACTCCATATGTATTGAAATTCTTCCACCTTAACCTCTCACCTTCTTTTCCGAGATGATTAGTGACCAATTTAGAAAGCAGAGAGTGAAACTTTAAGCCTCCACATCATACACTGCAGCAGCACACATGCAACCCTATATAAATAACCTACTAGGGACTTCTATAGCGGCCTCTGAATCTGCGATCTCTACTTCTAGAACGGGTGCGTCTGCGTTCTTTGCTTCTGCTCCGTTTCCTTTCCCGGCTTCTGCTCTTTTTCCTTTCCCGATCTCGGCTCCGTTTGCGTTCCTTACTTCTGCTCCTCTTCCTGTCATGGCTCCGACTTCGGCTCTTACTCTTTTTTCTCCTGAGAAAGAAAAATACAACTTTGGTTTACACATGTGGCTCAGTGTTACGATTTACCTCACATTCCACAGTTCCTCTAACATGATGTGACAGACATTGATAGGAAAAAATTTCTAACTGTTGGTATTTAGGCAAGTTTGCTTTGTTAAATGGGTGGGTAAGCATGTCAGCAGTCTTAAAATTTATCATGAGCAAAGTGCTCCAAAGCACTTTTTTATTTTTAATTTTGTTATCACTAAAAAATGCTTCCAGGAAGAGCAAAAGGACTGAAATAATATTTCCTGCATTAGATCTAGTACATAGTAAATGCAGCACTCCATGTGTCTTTCAAACATACTTTAAATACACCATCAAGACGCTAAGAATAACTTACATTTTTACAGCAAAGTAAAATAAAACACAACAGAAATAGAAAGGAAGAGGCATGTCTGAGGGAAAGGAAGGTTGTTTTCTCTTGATACTCCCTGATATCAATCTTAACATACTGCCTAAGAGTTTTGCTTCCAACTTGCTAATCCCATCCATAAGCCACTTGTTTTTCTAAGTCTGCAGCTCTTACAGGTTTGGGGCAAGCAGCAGATCTTCACAATTTTAACCATTTACTTACAGATTTTAAAAGTTAAAGTTTCCTAAGTCAATTATACCTCAGTATTTGAAAACCACTGAGCCACTGTTCCATTCTTGGCAGACTACTATTGGGTTACCTGCAATTTTGTCTTCCTCTATCTCAGTCTCGGACCATAAAAACCCTTACACTCTCCTGTTTTTTAAAAATGTATTATGTACACTTAACACACACATTAAACAGATGCTCAAGCAATTACCTAAGACAATAACTTACCTCAAACTACATTTTGGGAATAACCAACTTTGCTGCTAAACTTTTGAAATTCAAAACATCCTCTACTATTGAATTTCTCCTCTTCTCCTTTTGGGCCTTCTGATTACATACACCATCTTTTTTCGAAATGGTCACTCATACACTTAAAAACTTTGTATGCCCGCCTGCCCTCCCCCACCCCCCAAAAAAAGTTCATCCCTGTTACTTTCTATGGACATGTATAAACAACGACTTCTAGACAATTTAAATTATTAAAGTAAAAATCTCTCAGCTACCACATCTAACTGAGCCTTATCACCACTAGCAGCTTTTGCTCTTCAATCTCCACCTAGGAAGACCCATTAAAACTATCTTAGTATTTATCTCTCAAGAGAAACATTTTGTGATTTGGTTTTAAAACCTGGAATACTTCATTTTTAATTGATTATTTTTTCTACAATACCCCATCAGCTTCTCTAATATTTTTGTATGGACAGAGAATTTGCTGCACCAAAACCTGATATTCAGAAGCTTCACAATCTCCGTTAAGATGACACCACTCAGAAATCCAGAATGATCCGCATCAACATCACTTAACCACACTTCCTACTGTAATGCAATTTGTAACAGTTAGGCACTCATAGCCTCTCTTTCTCTCCTCGGATCCACTGCTTACCAGTATCACTTTAAGGTAAAACCCTCAAACACTCACTATCGTAATAGCTCTGAAAAATGCTACCTGTAGCTCAATATACTGGCCAGTACCAGTAATTAAATAACTGCAACTAGTCTTCAGTAAAGATAGCAACTATTCACTATCCAACAGTGAGCTGAACCCTCTTTGCATGCAAAAACCTAATGAAATTCAACAAGGTCAAGTGTAGGGTACTGCACCTGGGGAGGAATAACCCCAGATCAGACCCCCATCAGTACAGGTTGGGGGCTGACCTCCTAGAGAGCAGCTCTGTGGAAAGGGACCTGGGAGTCCTGGTGGACAACAGGATGACCGTGAGCCAGCAATGTGCCCTGGTGGCCAAGAAGGCCAATGGCATCCTGGGGGGCATCAAGAAGAGTGTGGCCAGCAGGTGGAAGGAGGTCATCCTCCCCCTCTACTCTGCCCTGGGGAGGCCACATCTGCAGTATTGTGTCCAGTTCTGGGCTCCCCGGTTCAAGAAGGACAGGGAACTGCTGGAGAGGGTCCAGCAAAGGGCTACAGTGATGATGAGGGGACTGGAGCATCTTTTGTACAAGGAAAAGGCTGAGGCACTTGGGGCTTTTCAGTCTAGAAAAAAAAGAGACTGAGGGGGGAATCTTATCAATACTTATAGGCCAAATACTTAAAGGCAGGGTGCCAAGGAGATAGGAACAGTCTTTTCTCAGTGGTGCCCAGTGACAGAACAAGAGGCACAAACTTGAGTATAGGAAGCTCCACCTAAACATGAGGAGTAACTTCTTTCCTGTGAGGGTGGCAGAGCACTGGCACAGGCTGCCCAGAGAGGTGGGGGAGTCTCCCACTCTAGAGACATACCAAACCCGCCTGGACGCCGTCCTGTGCAACTGCTGGAGGTGCCCCTGCTCTGACAGGGGGTTGGACTGGGTGAGCTCCAGAGGTCCCTTCCAACCCTGACTATTCTGTGACTCCTAACAGTCAAGACCCACATTCTGCCTTCCAATCATGATTACACAGTACAGACATCTAGTAAAACTGCAGATTCTTAATCCAATTTCTAAAACAGAAATTTAGTATGACTTGACAATTATTGAAAGCTGCACACTGAATCTAACGTTACTTTTTAGTTATTGGTGTTTGCTGTGAATTATGGTTTTCCTGACAGTTTGAATGTTCTTTCAGTATTGTCCAACTGAAGTAGATAAAGAATATCCTCTAGATACTGACACTCCAAACAATTTAATTGATAAGCAAAGCAAGAAGTCTTGCAAAGCCTATATACATCTTAGTCTTCAGCAAGAGTACACTGTCACAAGTCACATACAAAATGGTGTAATTTGTTCTTTAAAAATTTAGGGGAACAACAGCTGTATCAAACCAAAATTCTGTGACAAAAACCTTCATACTATCAGAGAATGGCACTGCAAGAATAACTAACCTTCGAGCAATTGCTAACTCGAAAACTGAAATGGGGAGATATCACAGGAGGAACATTTCTGAACAGACACAAGGGTACAATTAGGAAAGCAGAAAGAGAGGTCAAACTCCACACAACAAATAACATTGGCAAGACTAACAGCAGCAAAAAACCTTGACTTTCTTCTATTTTACAGTAATATATTTTTTTTTTCTAAACTTAAGTTTACTGCTTTTCTGAATTAGAAATACAAACTCAGAGCATACGGTCCAACCTGAAAATGGGACCATGGGCGAAAAGGTAACGTATCATTGCTTACTCTTAGAGAGGTTACAGCAACTAAGGAAATGAACTGCAATACGTTCTAGTCTTCTCATCATTCTACTACGAACCAAGGTCAGAACCGATTTTAAAATTTAAAAACTACTGGTTTTCTTTCAGATCCCAGCTTATTTTGAGCTTAGCCTTCCAAACAAAAGCAGGGCTCCACATGCCATATGTATATTTTAAAGCAATAAAAATTCGGAACTTAAAAAAATGGGAACAGCTGTTTTTGATGGGGTTTTAGGGGTCTCCATATTTAGCATGAGAATGATGTTCACAGTATTGTTTAGAACGCAGATGTAAGGTAGAATCAATTTCACAACATTAGATTCCAACATAAGTTTGATGTTGGAATTAGACTTCTCATTTCCCAAATATTTATACCTGGGAAGAAATGTTCTTTGGATCCCTTCAGCATTTCATCTGTATAATTTCAGCAAATGACAACAGCATATATGCCGACTTCTTCAGTTAGCAGTATATTACAAAAACACACTGGTAACTGTTTACTCAACCATCAAATTCATAATGATTCTTCCTACATCAACTATCTCATCATCAAATAATGCTTGTAAGGCAAGGAATTTATTTTACAAACCTAAAAACCTTCCATTTATTTGGGGTATTTAAGAGATTCTTACACAAGGCATTTCTCTTCAAATTTCTGATTTGATTCCAGGCTGTTTGGGTCATCAGCAGGTGTTCAGACCCTGGAATTATGCTTCCTGAAGAAGGTAGGCTTGTACTCTGGTTCTTTAAGGAGGTTATAGTATAGTTTTACAAAATTTTGATTAGAAACAAAAAATTTAGAAATTTTTGAATGGGGGAGAGGGAGGGGATCCAACACCCTAAACTTTTTCAAGAAAGCACTGGTATCTTAAATGCTTTGCACTGTTCCAAATCACATAAAATCCTACACCAAATACATTTCTTAAATGCAAGATCCATTGCATTGCTAAAACAACAAAAAAGAAATTAATTATGCAGAACCTACCAAGTCTTTATTTTTATCTGATGCTAACACTAAACGTTTCCACAACTTTGATGACATCAGTGACAAGGGCGTAACTACATTTGTAAACAAAAGAAAACATCATAATTGCTGCAGTTGCAGCAATTGCAAGTATCAAGCTTTTCCATTTTATTTCCCTTAACACTACTGACATGCATTCGCAAGTTCACAAAAATCAGCAGCCCCGTCCCTCCCAAATGTAGAGAACTGAGAAAATACTTACTTCTTGCTGCGTTCTTCATGGCCATTGGCACTGCTCAATTTGTTCTCATCCTAAGCAGGGTTGATAGAAGAACATCGTGAGGACGAAGCGGAAACATTTCAAGTGGTCAAAGGGTAATGGGAATAGGAATAAGAAAATACAAAACAAAAATTTTAATACTAAATTACTTGTTTACAGTTTAACGTGGAAAGATTTAGAAAATTTAAGTAGGCATTTTTAACCACTTTGCTGCTTAAATTTAAGTCATACAATTACAAAATACAAGACTTAGATCATTTAAAAGTGTATATTAAATTGTAGATACTTCCTTACATGGTTTAGAGAGCAAGTTATCCTGTAGAATTCAGCACTCAAGTGGTTAAATGTTATTTCTATAAAATGTAAGAGGAAGTTTCAGGTTTGTGTTTGTGTGCCCCTCTGATCAGTACCAAGGCTATATCTCTGCCTAAGCCCCAGTGGCTATGCTAGCAGCCAGCCACTATGGATTTCCTGTGACCGATGCCATTCCCGAGATCTTCACTCATTTTCGTTGAAGGGTTGTAAGAGCTTGATGTCACCTCTGTCACACATCTCGCCCTGAAGCAAACAGGGATTCACACTGCTTTAGTAACGTCGACTCCCAAGAAAGTCATCAATAATCCACCAGTCCAGCCTAAACATTCCCTATTTCCATACCTGTTTACATGGAAAATATCCATGTTAAACCAGGACACAAGAATTTTAACATAACAATTTACAAACTTCTCTTCAAGATTTTAACGTAACTGCTAAAGATTACATAAACTAAATATACCACTTAAAACTTACAAATGCTCATCCAAAATTCATGACATGGTTGTAATAAACACTGCAGAATAGACTAACAATAGCTGCTATATAATTTATATACTTTACAGTTTAATCACATTAGTTACATCAAAAGTACAATTCCTAAGCAACTTAAACTGAATATACATTTCTTGCAAAACCAGTGCTAAAGCATGCATAATGTTAACAATTCACCACCATTTGGTGAAAAACAAAAAAAGACAGTATTGCTGCTGGTTTAGGTAAAACACATCGCTACACTAATTGATAAAAATTTTGCATAAAAATTGACATTTCCTAATTAAACAACTAGGACAGAAGAATACAAGAGCTTATTTTAGAATGACACCGCAGACTGTGATACTGTCTTTTACTTGCTAAGAACGTTCTATTCAGGGATCCAAGAATTTCCGTAAATTCGTTCACTCAGCAATTGATTTCCATCTGCCCTGTTAAAAGATTAACCGCCACCAGTCTTCTGCATTAAAAGCAAGTCTCACTCTTCTTGCACTGAGCAGACCGTTCAAATATTTACTTGCCAAGGGACTGGTGAAAAGGTTATTCTTGGAACCCTGCTGTTTTCCCAAACCACTGCATTCACCTTGTTGCTATACCAAACTGGACTTGGCAATTTTAGGAGAGGTTTTTGGTTTCTTGTTTATTTGTTTTGGTTTTGGTTTTTTGGGTGGTTGTTTTTGGGTTTTTTTTTTGTTTTTTTGTTTTTTTTTTTTAAACCTAGGGGACCACGGTACAGCGATACGTCACTCAATTACTACCTTATGATTGACAGTTCACACTGGAATCAAAGGTGAATTCATGGGAGTAGAGGTGAGATATCGTTAGGCAAGTCTACAAAGAGAGATAGATGGGCATTTATTCATCACGCTGAAGTGAAACTACTGCACAATATAATTACATTAACAGTATATATTTACTTGTAAGTTACATGTAATGCATCTCCAATAAGATAAATCATGAGGGCTCCAGGGATGTTAGTTTACAGTTCAGCAGTAGTTTCATGAATAATGCTAAATTAAGGTAAAGAGGACCTCACTGGCACATTTTTCTCACCTTCTTGTAAGGAGCTTCAAGCATTGCTTCAATATCAATATCATCAGCCATTTTTCAGGACACCTGAAAGGAGAAGCAAAATCCACCTGAGACAAAAAACACCCTTGTACTTTATATTCCAAAGGCTTTTGCTTAAGAGGCCATCACTGAATTGGATCAAAATCAGAGCGGTGTCTCAGAAGACATTTCCAACAAGAACTGGAATGAAGCTTTGCCCAGTGAGATGATAACGCGACAGAAAGCAATTACGGCTGCAAACAACAAAATGCTACTGAACACACTGAGCCAGTGGTAATCCCAGAGGTATTCCACTTATTTCTTTGAAAACAAAGAGGACGGCTCATTTATGATACAGAAACACAGGTCTGACAGCCATCTTGAGAAGTACTAGAGCTTGACCAAAGGCCCAAGAGAGACATGTGAAGACCACAGAACAAACATTCAGGCAAACCTGTTCACGGCTTCCTAGCATTTGCTACCATCACATTTACTAATCTGAAGACTTAAAGTGAACACTATGGTCCTTTAAGAAAGGTGGCCTCCTCCATAATGGGGGCCATAGAAGAAACAGTTATGATTCAAGCATTAAGAGCTACTAAAGCATACATAACATCCATCCAGTCTGGAACTTCAGGCTCCAGACAAAAAAGATCCACCATGCCATATAACATTAGTCACCAGAAGCTTTTTTTTTTTTTTTTTAAGTTGTTCCTCTTATTTTTCAACTTCAACCCCCTAATGTAACTTTGTGTTTATTACACTCTGATCCCTTTGACATTTGATTTCCTTTCCCTATACAGGTATGCTACTAAGAACCTCTCAAGACTCTCAAATCTCTTAATAAAACAGTTTGTCTCCTGGTTTTTTTTTTTTTTTTATTTCCTAAGCTTAAGAACAGCCAGGCCTCTTGATCCAAGTCAGACAGCCCAAGAGTGAAGACTTTCCTGCATGTGTGCCATAGAATGGATTTTTAATCATGCAGGTTAATTCTTGCACCTTGGTTACAGGCATTGCTGCAGGAACCATGCTGTCCAGAGACTTGGCCAGCATAATGAAATCGCTCCAACATTTCAAGATCCTTTAAGCTGTTCACTCATAATTGAGAATATTATACCAGAGCTATACAGCATGTAAGAATCAGGTCACTCTCCTACCCACATCTGACCATCGCCCATTAATACAAACAAGAATAAAACATAGTTCTTTACCAATACCGGAGTACTGGAAGTTCATACTCAGTTACTTAACCAAGGCACACTAACCCCATTTTAAAATTATTACCTCTTGGGCTACAGTGCTATTACTTACAAATATGATCACCCTTACTTTATGTGTAATGGCTCAATTTTAGTTTTTACTAAAGTACTTACATTCAGCTTTTCAAGTAATAATCTACATACATGCACGATTTAATTCACCACTGCTCTACCAGTATTTGGTACTAACAAAGTACATCAGTATGATTAAGGACCATGAAAAAGCACCAGGCCAAACCCAGGATTCTACAGAATTCCCACCAGTGACAACTCCCACCCACAATTACATTTTCATTTATGTAATTTAGCTAACATGTCCAGCTACACCTGGGGTGGGATTCTTCAATTTGAAGAGGGGTGGCCAAAGGGGGGGATGGGGGCCCTGTAGTAGGGACTGCCAAATCATGAGTGGCATGGAAAAGCGAATAGGGAATGACTATTACTGCATTCACCCAAATAATAAAGAGTGAATGAACTATCATCCCGTGGGTTCAAAACAAAGGTCCTTATTCACACAGCATTAAGCCATGGAATTCACTGTTACAGAGCACTGTGGATGCTAACAAAGAAAAAAAAATAAACCACACGCAGTGTTTAAAAAACCCCAAACAAAAAAAAGCACAAAAGTTTACAGAAAAAGCTTTTCATTAAACAAAGACATGCCTTGTGACCCTGAACCACAACTAGCTGACAACTAAGAGCACACAGAGAGAAGCATCACTGTACTCTTGCCCTGTGTTTCTATTCTTTCCTAGGCATTTATTGTTGGCCACCATCACAGAGAAGATCCTGAGTTACATGGACCTTTGGTCTCACCCCGTGCAATCTGTGCCCTTTGTACTCCATACAAACCACTTTCATTGGTACAATACTATGTTTTTAATCAGAATACTTTCTGCTCATGCAACACAGACCTACTATCAACTTTGAAATTCATGTAATGCATATAACAATGCTACATATAAAGTTATTTAAAAAAATCACAAATAAGAGTCCTTATTAATGTCAAAAGAGTATAAAATCATGACGGATTTTAAAGTATCTTTTATTTAACACTGAAGAAGCTCCAAATAATTTTCATAAAAGCCTTTCAGCTTGCTTAAAAAAAGCTGCATATGCCTGACATCTCTGCAGGAAAAAAAAAAAACAACAAACAAAACAACAACAGACCCCAAAACATCAACACAAACAAGGACTGAACTACACTTGAAGCTTTGTGGGTCTACAGAACACCTAAAGGGACATGAAATTTACTGCTACTGATCTAGCCAGTATTTTGAAAGCAGATTCCATCCCTTTTGGTTGTGTTATGTTACACAAGAGGAGTTTAAGGAAGTCCTCTCCTCGAAATTATTTGCTTTGGAAATTCCAGAAAATGACAATTCCAGTCTTGCTTTGCAATGAGGCTCCTCCTGCACAACCATCAGGGAAGTTCAGGGAGAAGGCCGAGGCGGGAAGCTCAGCTCCGGGCAGCACACACCCCTCTGCTCGAGGGGCTTCCCCGCCGCCCTCCGCACACCGCCCGGCCGATCGCAACTCACCGCCTGCGGATTCTCCAACGCTCGGCTGGGCTAGAGCCTACCCGCCCCGAGCACCGCGCCTCCCCTGAGCCCTCCTGCAGCCCCTACCCGCCCCGCCCNCCGTCTCCCAACGCAAACAGCCCCGGAGCCGCTCCCCGACGCTCCGCCCGGGCCCCGCCAGCTCCGGCCGCGGTAGCACAGCCGGAGCCCCGCGCCAGCCAGGACCGGTGGCTCCGCACAGCGCCATCGCGGGGGCAGGCGGGGAGGGACAACGCCGCGGCGAGGACGGCCGGACCCGCCCGCTACGTGGCCATAGGAACAACCGAACCCCACACGGCCAGGCCGCGGCCTCGGGGCGGGGGCACGCCGCCGGGCGCTCCGGACCCTGAAAAGGGGAGGCCGGGAGCAGCTCCCGAGAGCGAGGGACGGGGCCGCCCAGCCGGAGAGAGGCGGCCATGGCGGCGGGAGGGGCGCAGGCCTTCCGGGCCGCCCGCAGGCCCGGGCCACAGCGCTCCGCGGGGCAGGCCGCGGCTCGCCCGGCGGCAGGGTCCGGCCCCCCGCCCAGCAGTTACCTGCGCCGCGGGCGGGTGCTGTCCGCGTTCGAGCGCCCAAGATCCAGCGGCGGCGGCGGCTCCCGGTCCCGGCGCTGGCTGCGCTGACGGAGGGGGATGGGCCCGAGGGCTCCGGAGCCCTCTCCAGGCGTCTAAACCTCGGATGGACGGCGCCGCTGGGCCAGCCCCAGGGCGGCAGGCGGCGAGGGGCGGCGCGACCGTGGCAGGCGGTCCCCGGACCCGGGCTGGGCCCCGGCTCTAGCGGCGGCGGCGGCTCCCCGAAATGGCGCCCGCCGCGTCCGGCTACTGGCAAGCTCGCGCACGACACGGGGGCGCCCAGCGCCCAGCGCAGGGGCTCTCGCGAGAGGCGGCGGGCGCGCAGGGCCTCGCCTGGCCCCGCCTCTCGCGAGACATCGCGGCCGGAAGCTGCGGCTGCTCAAACGCTCGCGAGACTTGGGCAGACGGGCGGGGTTGCTTGTCATGCGTCTCCGGGGTCTCGCGAGAGCTCGCGCGCCCACCCGGGGCGCGGAGGAAAGGTCAGAGGTGAGCGGTGGGGTCCCGCCATCGCCGGGGGCGGTGCCGCCCGCCCGCTCCCCTGCCGGGGCCGCCGCACAGCCTCTTCCCGGCCAGGGTTGGGGCCTGCGGCTTTCATGGGGACCGCCCCCCCCTCCGCGGAGCTGTGTCCTGCGGACTTAGGGCCTCCGTTCCTCTGCGGGCTCGGGAACAGCCCACGCCCTCCGGCGCCATCCTGGGGGTCCGAGACTTCGCCCCGGTGGGGGGAGCCCTGTCACGGCCTCTGGCCTTCTGGCAAGCGCGTTCCAAATCCTCCCCTCCCCGGGTTTCGTCCTGTCGTTTGCCCCAGCCTGTGTCCTGGGGTCTTGTCCAGGTTAGGTGTATTTGTTATGGAAAGTTATTTTTTTCCTCTGTTCTTGAGCACCATCAATTGTTTTATAGTCTCTCAGCTCCAAAAGCTGTGTTAGCTCTTCAAATGTTAATTGCACTACACAGTTACTGTAATAACAAGAGTGTATCTATCTGTCCTGTGCAGACAGGCTGTGTCCAAATTTCTTCCCACATCTGTTACATCAATAACTTTACGCTTGCTGTAAAAGAAGACGAACACCTTTCTTGAGATTGACCCTAATGCTAACATTTCCAGCATAAGCATGACATCTTAGGTGGCAGTGCCACGTGAGAATGGTGTTGGGGATCTTGTGCCAGAGGAGGAAAGGCTGCTGCCTTTTCAGCAGCTGAAAATAACTGAACTGTTGTGACGAACATGCAATGTGTGTAAGTCACATCTGGGTCAGGAAGTCCCTGAGCTGCTGACGCTGGAGCATGAGAGCACAGGAGGATGCATTGTATGTGCTTACCTTGTTGAAATACTTGTATCTTGTCTTGGTCCAAATGGATGATGGTCAAGGGTAGCATTAAAGATTTGCTGTTTCAAGGTAGTCATTTATTGTAGGAGAGAGCGATATAGCAGATTAGGTCATAGATTGGGCAGGGGGTGAAACTGTTCCTTCATGACTGGTTCTTCTGATGTGACGATTTATCGGTGTCTGTGGTCAGACCTTCCTCCCTTTGGCTGAGGACTCGGCAGGATTCATTGAGTTGAAGAATAACAGTGTCTGAAGGTGTTACGGCTTTTGTACCCTTCTGCCAGAAACTACACCTCCCTTAATGGGCCACCACTGTCTGACAGGTTTTTCGCCACTGTAGTCCCAAGTATAATTTTAATTGTCAGAGACTTGGTGCTCTGGTGCGACTTTTGGCCCAAGCCCGTGCAGCTTACTGGAGCCTTGAAGCTGCATAGTTTAACTCAGAAAGTAAGTAGTGTTTTGTGAAACAACAGTCACTCGTCTCATTAACAGCGCTGACGGTGGGAGCCCACAAAATGGCTCATTTGTATTTAAATTTAATAATACGCAGTAAGTTTTGGCCAATTGTTTAATGTAGTGCAGATAACATTGAGTGTGTTTCCTGCTGAAGTCAGCACAAGGTAAACAATCATGGCTGGGGGTTTTATTTCTTTTTTGTCCTACGAGACTAAATGTAAATAGAAGTTCCAAAAAAACTTTGCCTCCTGAAATGATAATTTTGCTATGGTGTATAGAAATACTTAAACCAATTGAGGCATAAGAACTCAGGCCTATAGATTTTCAAATGAAAACCTGTTTTCACAGAACTCCCAGGCTGCTGTGTCATTTAATGTCATTTCTAACAAAGTTCCTGAAATGTTAATAGCCTAAAAAGATCGTGAAGCTTTTGCACAGAGTTTCCAAGCCTTTCTTAGCTGAACTGGTCAACTTCATTGAGTTTGCGACATTTAGGAAGAATGAGCTGTTTAAAATTTTAAAAAAGCACATAGTAGGTCTACTCCAACCTCATCATTTTTGTACAGGATGGTTGTAAACAAAATTAATCATTTTCTCACAGACAAAATGAGGTTTATTGTGGTTGTTCCGGTAGCGCTGCACTGACCGCGTGTCCCTCGCCCCACTGCCATCACTGCTCCCAGTCAGCCACCCCAAGGTCAGGTCTAACCAGCTCCGTGTTCCTTGCTCCCTCACCATATGATTGCAACTTAAGTATGTGCTTAGGCTCATGTTGGTGGATTTCCCTGAGGGTTTTCCCTCCCCGCATTTGCCTGTGTGGCCAGGCTCTGGAAGGAGGCCACAGACAGGTCTTTTTTTGTCTACTCCACTACCACACCCCTTGCCCTTGGCTGATGCCCGGGCAGTGTGGGAGGAAGGATGAATCCAACGCACACGTAGGGCTGGGTACTTACAGACTGGCTGGGGGTGGCTAATGAGTGGCTAATGGGGGACCTCGACTGGCAAGCAGCTGCACAAGCTCCGTGTCCAGCCCTGGCATCGGCCCTGGTGTGTCATAGTGCTGCTCTGGCCGATCAGCCATGGACGTTCAGCTCTGCAGGGCTGCTGGTGCGGTCACTACACCTCTGGAGCTGAGGGGAAGGCCAGGGGACAGCTCTCAGTAAGACCTTTCCTAAGAAAAGTTTTCCTGGTTGTGGGATGACTTGACCTGTAGGAGACCAGGGGGGAAACACCATCCATCCCTGGTGTTTCTTCATCATCCCTGACTCTGCTAGGAGCGCCAGGGCGTTCGCTTAACGGACGTCCCTGGGGAGAGCCGGAAAGTTTGGGGTTGCAGTCATTCGTGTTACCCCGCGTTGCGGAGGGTGCAATCTCGCAGAATTTCTGAATTAAAAAAAAAAAAAACCGAACGCTTTCCCACACCGGGAGTCGAACCCGGGCCGCCTGGGTGAAAACCAGGAATCCTAACCGCTAGACCATGTGGGATCGCACGCTTGCATTTGCTGCCGCGCCGCCTGCTGCCTGCGCTGCCTACGCTGCTCGCGCTGCCTGCGTACGCCCCCTGCCCGCACCCCCACCCCGCGCCCCTGTTGGGGGTGCGGGCAGGGGGCGTACGCGGAGGGGACCCTTTCAGCCTCACCCACTCCCCCATGCCAAAGCTCGTTGCCACGTGCGCGTGCAGACATGCCCTAATTAATTAATTAACCCGGGGGGGGTGGGGGTCTCCCCCTGGCAGGAGCGAGACCTGGGAATAGGGCCGCGGGCTGGGAGCGAAGGTGTGGGGCTGGCGACGCTTTGTCAAGTTACAGAGGGAGTTTTTGCACCAAGCAGAGAAGACTGACTGATGTACGAAAGCCCACAAAAATTAGGGCCGTCTTGTCCGAAGTCATTAAAATTATCTTAGTTAAGAGATGGGGATGGAGGCTGACAAAACTGAAGAAGGAAATGACAAATGGGAAGATGAACCAATGAAGTCCGGCCTAAAAAGCTACAGAAACTGGGTAACAGCCACAAATGTGCTTCTGTACAAACCCCAGCAATCAAAAAATACAGTGGAACAACTGGATTAGCCAGATTTGACTGAGAACAACCTTATCAGAAATCGGTGCAAGGCAGATAATCAGTGGGACACTCCAATAGCAGACCACAGATTATACAGGAAGAACCGACTAAATTGTGCTTGCAGAGGAGTGATGCTGGATGCCAAAGAAACCTTGGAGTCCAAGTGCCTCAACAATTTTAATCTTCCAACATGCAACACTGAAGCCCTATAGTTAGAAAATTCACACCTAAATAGGCAAAAGGGAGTATTAGGACTACTGTAGTGAACAATCTTCAGAACCAGTGGTGGTGACAGTGATTTAGGAGATCAGAGAGGCTGCTGAAGCAGAAAACATCATTATAATGAAGAGTCTCCAATTACCCCCACATTGGGTGAGTAAATGTCACATCAGCATATGATGTAGTTGCTACATTTTAGATACCACAAAAGCTTGATTTTTGGAGCAGCTGGTTGGAGAACATAAAAGAAGCGACTGGGTTTAGTGCTGAGATGTGTGAGGGGCTTCGTTCAGAACCGTGCTATTAAAAAAGCTGTGTATAAGAGTGAGGATAATGTATTCAATCTGGTATCATTAAAAGAACATCAGCAACAAAGAAATTCCTCCCAAAAGAGCTTATTAAAAATGAATAAGCCAAAAGGATAACATGCTTGTAAGAAGCATGGAGATAGCTAAAATGGCTCAGAACAGTTTATATCACCAGGAGGAAAAAGACTAAAAATAGGCTGGTATGGCTACAAAGCACAGCAAAGCTAGCTATTGGAATATTAAAAATAAAATACCCTTCAAAATGTGAAGCTGGTGCAGACCATGTCTGTAAGCCAACAGAGAAGATCCTGAATAGGTTCCAAGGTGTCAAATGGATCTGACAGTAACTGCATAAGGTAGATCTGAGCAGATCCCGTCTCCTCGCATGGATCCCAGCTGCAGCCCACTGGTTGGTGCAAAGTTGCTGTGGTCTGTGCTAAGGACGCGGGGAGGGACTGGCTGCCAGTCAGAGGTCCCTGCTTTTTTGGCAGGAGATGATCATAGTCCATCTCCATGAGATGAAGGGCAATTTGCTCCCCAAGGACTTGGCACCACTGGTGGTAAGATTTGAGCTTCTCCCATGCATCAACCTGCCTGTCCTCAGCTTCTCTTCTAGTCTCAGCACTGGACAATGCTCCTTCTCTTTCCAGACACCAGGTGTCTGGTCAGACACCTTTCTGACACCTCTGGGGAGGTGTCAATAGAAGGAGCAGCAGTGCCACCACCTACACCCCTCCACCTCTGCTTGCCCAGGAATTGTGTATGAGGGAAGGGGAAGGTCTCCCTTTATCGACCACTCCTGGAGATCAGGACACTGGGGGAGGCACACTTTTGGCTTCATTTAGACTGACCATGCTCATGCTGTTGCTGGAACTGCCTGTGAAGCTGTTCTCAGGGCCCCAAGGGCACTAACAAGCCCTTGTAGCTCTGACCAGCCTCGCCTGGCGCTTGCACCCCAGGCCTGCCCAGGAGCCCCAATTCGGATCAGCCCTGGGCCCTCAGTCCCCATCTGAGCTGTGTTGGAGGTGTGCTTGTCTCCAGTGCTCGCACCAATGTGCCCATGCCCTTTGGCCATGCCCAGCCCTGGCTCTCTCTGACCCTGACCTGCAGACGGACTGCCTGGTCACTATGGACCTGCAGGGCCATCACTGGGATGTGTCTGACCCTGATCACCATCACTAGCCCGATCCTGACCCCGACCTGCAGACTGACTTTCCAGGTTGACCTCAGACCTGCCTCATCCCCACAAGCTGCCAGACAGTCTGGGCTCCGGGCTGCCCCGTGGGACTGCTCCAGCACAGTGGGGCTGACCGTGGCCTCCTACGGATGTGCCATCATGGGGTTTGCATCGGGTGGTCCCCTGTGACGCTGCTCAGGCATAAGCCCAAGCGTTTCCTCTCTCCTCTAACAACAGCTGTTCACAATGGGTGGCCACAGAGGGACTTGGACAGAGATGCATGAGTTCAGGTTGTCAGCACCCAGCCTGTGTGCACAGCACTCAAATTAAAGTACAAGAACCTGTTCGTTAAGTTGGTCTGCTTAGTAGATATCCAAGATGTTTAAAAACCTAGCAAAGAACAGCTTTCAAAGTGGTTTGCCTAAAGCTGAATACCTGGATGTTGAGAGGAACCGAGCTTGCCTGACAGTGTCAGTGAAGTAAATGCAAACAGGGACATTTGCCATCGCGACACTGGCAACCACAGCTTCAGAAACCTCTCCCGGCAGTTACGTGGTAGAGCAAAGAACTTGCTTCTGTTCCCACTGACTTCAGCAGGAGCATGGCTGGTCCTCAAACCCTTGACTGTATGAGAAACAATAAGAGATAAAAAGTAATGAACCACTTCTTGCACTCATTATAGGACTTTCTGTTATCAGTACGTATGAGCAAGCAGGCAGTGTGCAGGCAGAACTCAAGACACTGTCTGAGGGCAATAGGGATTAAGTTTAAGTTTTAAAAAATCAAATCTGTGTTATTTCACTGAAAAGATACAGTGAGAAATAACAGCCTGCAGATATTTCAGTTTGGGACATCTATAAACAACAAAATGGAGCAATTTTTTTTTGTGATAGTTAAGAACAGGAATAACGAGATAAAGCGGAAAAAACTCAGGCAGGTTATACTGCAAAACACCCTGACAGGATCTCAGATAGGTGTCTGAATGATCGCGCCAGGAGACAACACGGCCAGCAAGAAATACCCCCTGAAGAGCCTCTGCATGGGTGAGAAATGGCATAGGTGACCTCGCGAATCCCCGTCTGTCTTTAACTCTGGAATCCTGACTGTGGGACGTTCCTTCCAGGTTTCTCACAGAAATGGGGATTCAATTAATTTGTCAGGGCTTGTAAGAAAAAACCATCAGACTGCAGGATTAGCTTGAGGAATTACAGGTTCTGTCTGTGGCTAAAAAATAAACTCAGTTCTTGGCAAGTACCCATGACAATATTACATTGTCTGGCACAAACATCAGCCACAGCAAAGCCAGACGGGTCAGGCAGCTTGTGCAGCCCAGTGGGAGAGGGAGCAGGGACAGCTGCGTCACCACCGCTCACGGTGCTGTTTGGGTGCACGTGGCGGTGCCAGCTCAGTCTCGTGTCATCGGCCTTGGCCACCCTCCTCTCAGCAAGTGTCCTCTGCTCCGGGCAGCTGTCCCCCAGCTCAAGGCAGCTGATGGTGGTACTCATGTAGCTGACCCACACACAGTTTCAGGTTTTCCAGTGTATAACGTCTCCTGGGGGGGAGAGAGCACCATTTCCCTGCTCATGTGTTTGGACTGAGCACACAATCCTTAGAGGACGTAGACTGAAAGCAGCAGCGCTGTTACCAGACACACAGAGGTGTGAGAGGCTGTGACGAAGTAGAAGTCCCTTGGGAACCTGTAACTGATGTGGTGGCAGGGACATGCACACCTTTTTGGGGGAGTTTTCATCCCACGGGAATTTTGAAGCAAGGCAGGCAAACCTCTGCTGTGGAAATATTCCCAACCTTCATCGCCAGCAGCCTCAGAGTTCGGCTCACAGAAAGTGACCTGGGAGCATGGACTTCCCTTCCCATGTGTGCCTAGTTTTGGGACAAGGACTACCCAGGACAGCAGAGTCGATCCCCTGGTTCACAAGGGACATTCCCACCTCCACCTTCCTCCCCTGTTCTTTTCTCCTCCCGGCCCATTCTGGTATGTGGCTCTGCTCCTCATCCTCATCCCAGTGCTTGCCTGATCTTCCATCGCACCAGTTCAGGTTACTAGCCTGGCAAAACACCACTCACTTCTGTTTTGTGTACTTTTAATGAGCTGACGTGGTTCACCCAGGCTCCGATGAACACCAGGACCAAGACTCAGAGGAGCAGGAGGAACAGGAGTTGATGCTTGGGGAACCCTCAGCTCAGTCCAGCCATCTCATCCACTGCACCCTCCTTTCCCCTCTAAGGGCTTGGAATCGTTGTATCTGATGCCCTTCCCCTCATTACAGCTCCTCTCTAAAAAGGCAGAGCTCTCCTTTGCTGTGGGGAGCAGTAACCCCTGCTAGAGCTCATCCCGTAGCTTTTTCAGCAGCCACGGTAGCAGGGAAGATGGCAGAAACCTCTCCTGTATGTTTTTAGTCACAATCTGTTTTAGAAAGCAGGAGAGGAAACAAAGAGCATTTGCTGCTCCATCTGTTTCCGCGTCCCATGCTGCTAAGTTTGGGTTACAGCCAGCTGCTGCCATTGCCAACTGGTAATGCGATAGCATGACTGCTTACTTTGCAAGGCAGCTAAAGACAGTACGATGGAAAAAATTGGGACAGGATGATTTTTAAAAAGCCCCATTGCAGAACATCTGGCTTGTTATATAAATTTACATCATGCCCAATATAAAATAACCTGCTGATTGCTGCTTAAAAACATGTATTTTTACAAATGGCCAAATACATGCAACTAACTCTTTCCAAAGGACAGTCCTGGCCTATTTGATATCTTCAGTCAGCTTCAAAACACAGACAGGGTTAATTAAGAACAGGGATGTTTTTACTTTGCCTCACACATGCTAAGACCATTTGTCGGAGAGGACTCTCACAGCACACAACCCAGGGAACCTCAGGCAGCAACTCCTGCATCCAGGTCAGCCTCGTCCGTTCAATCAGGTATTTGAGACATTTGATACAAGATGTCTGTGCTCTGCAATAATGAAGAATTCACCACACCTGCCTGCCCAGCTCGAACCTCAAGCCCCTTAACATAGAATTACAGATGTGTTGATCGGAAGGGACCTTTGGAGGGTGTTAGCCCGAACTCTTGCTTGAAGTGAGACTATCACCAACACTAGATCAGGTCAACCATGGCTTTGCATAGCCAGACCTTGAAAATGATGATGATGAGGTGACAGCATGGCAGTGCCATGCTCACCATGCAAGAGGAGCAGAGCAGGTTCGGTGATGGTAACCAGGGTCAGCCACAGTTTGAGTGACTTCTGACCCAGTTGGTGGGTCGGGGTCAGCAAGGTGCCAAGCCTGACACAAGCTTCCCTGGAATGTAGCTCACGCTGGGCCGAGGGTGAGGACCTGAGCTTAAATGCAGCTCCCGAGAGGAGCAGGGACCCCCTGATGCAGCATCTCCCAGATCATCCTCCCACCATCGCCAGTGCCCTGGAAGGCTGATCCAAGGTTGCAGCTGCACCCGGTCACTGCTGGCCATAAGCCCAGACACCCAAACCTTGCCAAGTATTTTAGGCATCTACTCCCAGTATCACCAGTCCCTCCTCAACCCAGGGTTTGTTCACACCTGACTGGAGCTGTTACTCCCCCCTTGCTGTATATGGAGACACTTACTGTGGGGCTGGTACTGGGCTGGACTGGTTCCAAGCTGTGCAGTCCAGTTTGTTAACAGAGGCAGAGCAAGGGCAGTCCCCACTGGCCAAAACCTCTGGGGCAGCGTGCAGGCTGCACTCACAGCTGTAGAACATCTGCCTGGGCATTGCCCCATCTCCCCAGCCCGGTACATGCGGGCAGGGCAGCAGCAATGCAATACCGAGCTTTCCTTACCTTTAGCATCACCAGTTCTTCCACACCCACAGATGAGGAAGAACCCTCGTGCAAGGTCCTCCACCTGCCATTTCCTGACATGGAGCGTGTGCACAAGTACGAACGTCCGCCAGCTGAGCAGCTTCATGAAAGCAGGGGGTGGGTATACAACTCCAGATACAGTTTCTTCCACCTGGGAGCAGCATCTGAAGAAATGATTTGAGCATGATCTCAGGGCGTTGGCTCCTTTTGCAGTTCTTCAGTGACAGTTGTAGGAAATATCCTTCAGCCAAGAACAGGCAGCAAGGGGATACTTTGGCCTGGAAACATTGATCATATATCTCTTAATTCATCTTACAGTGATCTAGTGTTCACAGCCTCACAATTCATCAAGGCTGTTTCTTCTTGTAGGCAGTGTGGTTTTGTTATTAGCAAAAGAGCCAGGGTTTATAACCCTCAGAGACACTGCGATGTCTTTGCCATGCTCTCAAAGACTCTTCAGACACTTCATATTCACCTCCTGCTGCCATCTTTGGTGTATTGATGGCAGGCATCACGACTGGTGGGCTCGATCTCCCATGTATGTGTCACAGAGTGACCCACCTGCCTGTAACTCTGGAGGAGGACCTCCTTGTGTTACTCTACCAGTTGTGTACCGTACCAGCAGAAGTTTTCCTCAGCCCATGACTACCTGAGCTATGAAAGCCTCTGAAAAAGTCACTGCAGAGGTCCCACAAAAGCGGCTTTTCCCTTAGCTGCTTAATTTTTCCCCTCTGGGATTTCTCTCCCCCTCCCTGAGTCACTGGTGTTGACACAGCTCATGTCCACCAGCGTGCCCTGGCTCTCCCGAAGAGGTGGACCCTGGTCTGGCAGCTTTGCACCTGTGTGCAACCAACAGCCTCACAACCATCCATCATGCCTGGTAACTGAACCCGATTTCACCCAGCTTTCCTCTTCCAGCAGTGGGGATCTCTGCTTCCAAGAGCGTTCTTGCTGCCAGCGGGTATGTGACCATCCTCTGGTGGGGAGGTTCTGCCTTCATGGTGGTTTCCTTGCTCTTCATTTTAATGCCCTCCTGCTGTATGACTGTGCAAGACAGCACAGGGCTGCTAGCCCATGAGTATGAGATGTCATCTCAGTGTGTCCTCTGCATCCTTGAGTGCCTCCAGCTCGCCCGATTTGGCATCATGAGACAGGGGATCCCTTAGCACACTATGTGCAGAATCACATCGCAAGAGTTTTAGCCGCAGCAGCTAAGCAATGAACTTACAGGTCCGCCTGCAAGCCTGCCAGAGGCGTAGGTTGAAAACAGCCTACACATTATCATCAAACCCTGAAATATGCAAAATAAAATGAGAACGTTGCAGAAAAAATGAATGCTTGTCTGGTCCCTCCTGCAGCCAACTTCCCGCGTACCCACTCAAGTCACTCCTTTTGGGGGAACCCTGAAGCCGGGGCTCTTGCAACCTCCCATCTCCCCAGCTTCTATTTTCAGTCTGTCCAAAGGCTCTTGCTAACACAGCAATGTCAATCAGGCTGTTAAAGATCTTATACACCAAGTCTGTATCTACAAGAGCTCTTGAACAGAGACTGCCAGGCTGCTATAAGCATTTTCCCAGTATCACCGCTTCCCTCAGAGGACAAGTATAGCCTTTATTGGCAAATAATATCTGCATCTCCACAAGGAAAGCTGCCAATTTAACCACGTTAGAGGTACACCAGCAAACTTTGGTTTCCAACGCAGACCTGGCTTAACTCTTCCTTTCCTTCCCTGCTACCCCATGCCTTGGTCCCTAAGCTTTGCAGCCCCACAAAACTCAGCCTCCCCTGCCCTGCCCCGCAGCACCACAGGCATCTCCAGCAGCTTCACAGCCCCGGCGGGGGCCCCACTCTCCGCTGGCCCCCGCTGCACCGACCCCCCTGAGTAAGCACAACACAGCTGCCCATCCCGCCAGCGAGCGGAGCGGCCATGATCTCACTGTCTCTCTATTTGTTATTTAAAAGTGCAGAGGGACTTTCACGTGAATGTCTTCAGATTAAGTTACCCCGAAGTTCTTCAGTAGTGCCAAAACACCGTCTGCAAGAGAGCACCGTGAGTGCGGTATCACTCTGTGCAGGGACCCCATCCGCTGCCTCGCCTGGGGTCATTAATAACCTGAACAGACTCATTTCTGACTGTAGCAGAAATTTGCTGCATGGTGTGGTACTGGCCAAAAATCACTCTGTTAGTGGCAAAATCCACCGAGCATTAGCCAAGTCTTCCACCCCCAGTAAGAGTGGTCTGAGCCATCCCGGCAGCTCAACCCCCAGGATTTGCCTCTGCATGGGGCTGTTCCTATTCCAGAATAACAGGACCCTGTACAAAATTCCTTGGGAGCAGTGCCACATTGCAGCAGTCACTGAGATAACAGGGGCTCTGCCATGCCACAGTGCCAAGTGACATACTCCAAACTGGTGGCTGACAGCAGCTGATCTGGTGGAGCCGACTTTCACCGCATGGCTTGTCTATTCAGACTGCCCGTGCTGGTGGAGGAGCAGGTCTCTACCTTCTCCTGGGGCCTCTGAATTGCTGTTTGTACGCTGATGGTTGGTCCCTGCGCGTGCGGGGGACACACCGGGTCTTCCTGCACAGCCTTGACCAGGCTACCGTGTGCTCAGGACACAGATGAAGACGGAAAGACCCCACAATCTGCCCAGAGAAAATTGCTGGGGCAAAAAAAGAGGGTCCGCCTGGGCAAACCTACAGCCTTGCGCCACGGCTCGCCGTCCCACCGTGTCACCCCGCGGGGACAGCCCGGCACCCAGCGCGGACCGGGGCGTTTTCCTCTCTGGACGCTGCGGACTGGTCAAGTCCCAGTCGCCCAAGTCCCCCTTCCCACCCCGGCCCCGGAGGACGCCCGGAATACCAGAGGGCAGCGCGGAGCCGCCGGAGCTCCCTGCGCCGGGGGGCAGCTGCCCCTTCGGACACCCCCGCCGGCTCCGGGAGCGGCGGGAGGCAGCGCCGGGGACACCCATCACGGGGACAGACGATGCACCGGGGCAGCCGCGATGCAGGCGCCGGCACAGGCTGCCCCTCGCACCGGCCCCGAGCGCCGCCGCCGCCGCCCGGTCTGGTCCCGCCGCGGCCCCGCG
>VUYV01000363.1:438182-502617 GCA_008711295.1 Anarhynchus alexandrinus | reverse complement strand
GGGCCGGGCCGGGCCGGGTCGGGTCGGGCCGAGCCCGGCGGCCAACTTGTGCGGGAAGTTGCTCCCCCGGCCGTCTCCCGCCGCCCTCCTCTGTTTGCGGGGGGCGGCCCTGCTCCCCTCCCCTCCCCTCCCGCTCCCCCCCGCACCTGCTGGGCCCCACCACAGGGGCTCCCCGCGAGGCCCGGCCGTTGCCGGGATCGGGCTGTCGGCAGCCTCCGAGCGAGGCGGGTGGCCCCGGGATTCACGGGGCTGAGTTGGCCCGACCCGGAGCTCCCCGTCCTGCCCGGGCCTTGGGGGTCCGGCAGCGTCGCCCTCCCGGCAGACTGCCGCCGGGCTCTGCCGGGTGCCCTCAACCTCTGAAGGTTGATCAGAAGCACTCTGATTTTGTACCCGTTTCGGACCGGGCTCGCAGGCTCCAGGGTGGGTTGCATGCGTAGGTTGCTCTCTGTTGCTTAAAAAAACGAGCAGAACTACTAAATGACAACGTTTTCTTGGTCAGGGACAGGAGTGGCTGTTGCGGTTGGTTTGCTGCAGAGGGGTGACCAGGAGAGGGTTCGCTCCTCACCTGGGGG
Organism: Anarhynchus alexandrinus; assembly: GCA_008711295.1. Taxonomy (NCBI): domain Eukaryota; kingdom Metazoa; phylum Chordata; class Aves; order Charadriiformes; family Charadriidae; genus Anarhynchus; species Anarhynchus alexandrinus. The sequence continues at coordinate 502,045 of VUYV01000363.1, read as the reverse complement.
CGGGGAGGGAGCCAGGATCACCTGTTGGCAGTGAAAATGGAGGGCCGGGTAGCCAGGCCAGTTTCCCAGGCTGCATCCTGCTTCCGACAAACACGGGCGGATTTTATGGCTCCTGTGAATAACCCCATTCAGGGAGAATTCCTCCTGGTTGCTCTGCGCCTCGGCTTGTCAGCCAGAAGTGGTTGAATTAAGTTTGGCTCTGCTGGGAGGAAGGTACAGAGCCTGGCAGAAGCACTATCCTCCCTGCGGCTGATGCCAGTTGCCGTTGTGCTGTTTTGCCAGTATTTTTTTTTGGTCCTAGATGAAAAGCTCGGAATGGTTTAACATTCCTGCGAGCACGGCTCTCCCCAGGGGCACCAGATTTCAGCTGGCTTCTCACATTCCCTTTGTCTGGGGGAGAGGAGGGAGGGCCGTGCTGGCGTTTTTCCTGGTACCTCGGTGACGGTGCAAGGTGTTTGGAATATTTTTTTTATTTCTCTTTCGTTTTAAGTTGTCTGGTTTTGGTGGTTTGTTGTTTTTTTTTTTCTTTTTCTGCATCTTCTCCAGCAGAACGTGGTTTGAGGTAGTCCATAAGAAGGAGCGTCTTGGGAAGGGATGGCAAATCCCCTTGAGAATGGATGTAGAAAACCAAGAATTCATCCAGAGTAAAACGATTAGCACAGCAGCATGCTCTCAGTCTGCCAGCAGCAGCACCTCATAGCGGCTGCTTCTGCCTCCCTGCTTGTGACAGCCAAGGGCACTTGGGGATCGAGGTTGCAAGTTGCTTGTTTCAGGGGATAAAGTGGAAAACCTGACAAAGCCACATAGATTTGGGGCTATTGTTCCGCTAGCCAGTACAGAGGAGTACAGGACTTCTTGCACTGGATTTTAGCATGATTTTTCCAGCGTATCCCCACTGACTATCTCTTTGGTGCTTTTTGAGTTCAGTGTGTGCCACGTTGATGAGACAGCTCTTTCCTATCAGTTGGATGGAAGCTATTTGGAGTGATGCTGAGATCACAGCGGATTATAGGAATGTAGATTTTGAAACCAGGTTTTTGGTGGGATGGTTCACATGCCTTCTGTATTCACAACAGGTTTGCTTAGCTGAAACAGATGTCTTGGCCTTAGCAGGGAGCACGTAAGCTAGAGTGAGATCTAAGTATACTGGCCTGGTGCGTTTTGTAACCAGAAGAATTTTATGGTCATCCTTGTGATGCCAAAAGCTGCTTTCAGCCTGACCGTTACTGGATCTGCAGCTGAAAATCTCATGAGGGACTTGCACATTTAGTGTGCCAACAAGATGTGCAGAATTGGGTTCACTGAACGCAAAAGGCAAATGCCTCCCATTCAACTGATTTACTTGATCTCTAGAAAAATGTAGTGTGCCATGGTGCAAAGATGAATGGAGGAGAGACTGAGACTCCTATAGCGAACTGCCTAATGGGTAATAAAATCTTGCAGATTTCAGTGTATTTGTGTCTGAGCTTTGAGGCACTTTTTAAATCAATCCTGTCATTCTTTTGGGTTTGGCTTCATAGGATTGGGGCAACTGCCTGCTGGCAACCAGGTAAAGTTTTGTAAACCAAGGAACAGGTGTTTGGTTTTTTTTCCCATATAGCCATGGAGGAAGAACTATTAGCATTGTTGAGGGACTGTGGGAAGGACTGTAAGATCCAAATTGGCTTTAATGAAATTGCTTCTGTAATTAAAGACAACAAAGCATAAACTGCCATAGCATTCTGGCTTTTTGGCCCGTGACGGTGGTGGGGTTTTTTTTTATTATTATTTTTTCCCCTGGCACTGCCGTTTAATAAATATTCATATTCATGAACCCTTTCTTTGAAGTCACAAAGGGATGTGTCATATCTGTATTTTGTGATAGGTAAATGCATTAGTAAGAATACTACTTGGCTGCCATTTTACCTATGGAGAAGAAAGCTTTTCAGTTTGGACTTGCTGTTTTAGCAGCACGTTTTTGGCTGTTTGAATTAAACAGCCTCGGGACGTGAGCAGACGGTGATCTTCCAGCCTGCGCCAGAAGCACTGGGGATTGCCGAAGTCCTGTTAGCTGGGTGGGTAGAACGACTGGGGATGGGACTGAGTGTACTTGTTCAGTGGGAAACCTGCTGGTCTGGCTGGCCGTTTTAATTTGATTAATACAAAATATAAAGGATTCAAATGCTTTGTGTTCTGATTATGATGAAGACTCTTAATTTTGTTATTGAATGTCAGGATCTCAGGTATGACTTTGTTGCATTTAGTTATTTCAGGCTTTAATTTGTCTTTGCCTGAATACTAGTTTCTGTGTTTTTTCAGAAGCTTTAATTTAGGAACAGAGTGAAAACTTCCACGCTTCATCAGCCTGCCCTGGAGCTGCTGACGGACTCCTTGTGTCTGAACTCAGCTGTGGCTTTGCAGCAAAGGGGTCTTCTGGTTTTGGCAGGGCATCTGAACCTCCCGCTGTTACTCAGCGCAGAGCACCCCACATCCTCTGAACTGCGTCCATGTGCCCTGTTCTGGTTTACCCTCTTCTTAATTGGATTAAATAAGGCCGTGTATAAACATCCTCTCTGTAGCTAGCTGTGACCGCAGGACAAGCTTCTGCTCCCAGCAGGTTGTCCCACTCTCATCTGCTGGATGAGCCAATTCCTGGATGAGCATTGTGGTAACTCACTTCACAGTAAATGAGCTGGGGTGGTGAAGGTCTCTGTTTGCTCTCTGACATCAGTGGAGGTAAGTGCAGGTAGGAGAGGTTATCAGCAGCCCGACCTCTGCCACGCGCTCCTGGTGTTCTCCGTGCTCCTCTGAATGTGCTGCTGGAGCTATCGCTGAGCTTGCCAGGGCAGTTTCCTCGGGATGAAATGATTTAGGGGTGAAAGACCAACTGGCTTTAAGTGTAACCAGGAGTGTGGTTTTGCTCCAGTAGTTCTGCTGGCAGAGGCAGAAGAGGAGTGATAAGCTGTGGAGGACAAGGTAGTCATCTTGTCCACCATCTCTGCCGTATCCTTTTTAAGCTGCTCCCATCAGCAGGCCCAGCGTGGCCTGGAACTAACTCCTGAGGTGGAGTCGTGCTTTCAGTTACAGTGTTGACTCTATGCAGATAAAGCCTGGTCCTTGGGAAACACCTTCAGACACACCAGAGTCTTCTGATGGAAACTAATCAGAAGTTCAAAGGAAAGAGACAGCATTTCCTCCTTCCCTGTGGTCTTCTTTCCCAGTGCTTCCATTCCTGTCGTACTACCCAAGTGGCTTTCTCAGGGGATGATGCAATTAGGAGGAGATGCTTGCAAGCTTTCAGCAAATAAATACGTCAGAATTTGAAATGCTCCATTTAGGCTCCGTCAATCCTTCCCAGGTGGAGTGCAATTATTTGTGCCTTGTTGTGACATGTATGTGCTCGTGTTTCTTTAAGAAGCCCTCTGGGCAGATTTGAATAGTTACTGAACTGCCTCTTGTTTGTAATAAAAATAAATTCCGGAGCAGACACTTGGATTTGGTTTTAGCTGGATTCATAGAGGGTTTCTGAGCTCTGCTGTCATTACTTACGCATTTGATATTAATTCCTGCCTTTGTCAAGGTGCACAGAAAGGCTCTTGTAGGAAAGACTGCTTTAACGATCAAGAAATTTCTTGCGGTTTTTTGGTAGCTCAGTCATGAGTGTCCACTGAAGCAAGCTAGCTCTCTGATTGTTTTTATACTTTTCATCGGGAAGAGTAGTCTTCTGCTTTGGGCAATTTCTTAAAGCAGTCAGTTTTTGGAGTGGCAGGAAAGTATTAACTAAAGCAGCAGACGTGAGGTCCATCTGGCTTGTGCATCTGGAATGAGACACTGTAGGACAAGAGAAAATTTTTTTGCACTTGGTCTTTGTCTCATGGGAGAATGGGGAAAAAAATACCATTATTTGGGATATATTCTCTCATCCTAATTACTGTTCCAAGTGTTTGAGGTTACTGATGTGAGGAACAATAGTGTTTTATATTTCCAGTTGAATATTGACCAGCGAGTTCCAGCGTAGCTGGTGTCAACCATCCTCCAGCTACTCTCCCAAGTTTTTTTGTGTGGTGTCGGTTGCTATTTTTTGATTATGCAATGTACAGAGCCAAAAGAGGTTCGGGAAGCTTATAATGAGGATGCTGAAGATCCAGATTGCTTGTTTGCAGTGAAGCACGGGAGATGGAAAGGACTTCGTGATCCCCAGGGGGAGCGTTGGTACGGCTGGTATAGCGGCTCGAGGAGTCGGGGTGTGCCTGGCCTCCCACAGTTACGTGCTTCAGGCGAAAAGAAGGGACTTGGGTTGGACAATACCAACTTCAGAAAATTCCTCCTGGAAAAAAAAAAAAGCTGAAGGACCAAAGCACTGGAGATGCTGAGATTATATTTTTTTCAGTCTCTCTTGTCTTTTTGGACTTAAGGTCCTGTATAAAATTCCACTGAGGGCTTTACGCGGCAGAGCACTGGGGAACTTCTGAAATAGAGAGGTCTGAACAAAATTATTCATTGGCATCTCCATCAGCCACCAGAGGCAAATAGAAGGCTGGTCCTACATAGAGGATGTATTTTCTTACCCGTCTCATTTTCTGCTTGCGCCCAGCTCCCTGAGCCAAGCTCTCACTGCACTCTGCCTTCCTTGATGGAAACTGCTCTGATGTGGGATGAAATGAAGATGACAGCGAGTGCCCTGTGCTCCCTGGGCTTGCTGTGCATTCCTGTTTCAGCCTGGAGCAGAGCAGTCCTGGGCCCCTCTAAACCAACCTTTTCCTTAACCACAGGGTTTATGATCTACCAAAAACAAACAAGCCAGGCAGACGGGGGGGGGACACAACCAAACCTGCGCTGGTCTCATTTGTGTGTGTAACTTGGCAGATGTGGGACACTGCCATGAGGCGCTTTGCTTTGGCAGATGGGGCTGTTTCCTACCTGGGCAAACAAGGTCGCTGCTTTCTGGCTGGAAACCTGTTACAGAGGCAGAAAAGACTCAGTGTAGTGGGATATTGTGTCATCTTGGACATCATGAACTGGTGGCCCAGGGCCAGGTGTGCTGTAGCAGGGATAACTTCTTTGTTCTGTAGATCTGGTTTTTCTGTTTGGTTTTGCTTGTGTTTATCTTTTTTCCCCCAGAAGAATGACAAAGGAGCTTACTGTCTCCATCATCAGTGATACCAAGAAAAGCCCGATGAGTTGGGACCAAGCTCAGCAAATCCCCTTTAACCGCATGGAGTTCAGCTGTCTTGGGTTTTTCTGACTCTGAGGCAGCGCAATATCTTGCGCCTGGGTTTTCATGTGTGGCAGCAGCCAGGGCTCAGTTTAGGAGAAGGATGAATTGGCGTTAAAATATTTTCAGTAACAAAGTGAAGTCAGAGCAAAAGTTATTGTAGGAGACTTTATAGCTGAATAATTAAATACAGACCCAGAGGATGCAGTGGGTAAGCAGTGCTGTGTAGTGTTGCCTGGAAAGATGCCTCTCCAGAGGCTGTGGCCAGACTAGATAGTGGATGTTGGCTGCAGTTTTTGGTGCCTCTGCACTGTCTGCTGGGCCCTCAAGGGTGACTGGCTGCGTTTTATTGTCAGGACCCTGACCTGCTCCAGCCAACTGGTCCTGGCCGCCCCAGCTGCACCAGCGCCTGGTCCTCACCCCCTGCTGATCTGCTTGCGCAGTCGTGCTCCCCCACGCAGCCTTATCTACTCTGGGGTTGTGCCCCGTGCACTTTTGGTGCTGTGTGGGAAGTAGCAAGTGCAGGGTTGTTGCCAGACGTGGGGTGAGCTGCGGGTGATCACAGACTGTAATCCAGGCTCTGAGTCTCCCTCATGTGTGTTTAAACAGTAACCCAAGGTCCAGTTGCAACGCGTTCATTTTGTTGTAAAACTGTAAATGCCATATTGGGTCCTCTGCTGATCTGGCAACTGTTTCCTCCTCGTGTATGTTGTAGTTCTTTGATAGTCCTCCCATAGCTGCGAATATCCAGCTGTGTATCAGCCACACTGTAACTCTTCTTTGCTCCCTAGCTACAGTAATTAGGTTTGGGATATTTTTTATTAGGCCTTCCAAGCATTGCTCTAAGCTATGGTGAGAGGAGGAGCACCAAGTGTTCTATGAATTCTTGGTGATGAATCAACATCAAGGGAAGCAAAGAGAGATGCCGAAAGGGCTGTGAGCTGAGGTGCAGAGCCTGGAGCGTGGCCGGCATGAGAAGCACGTAACGTATGGCTAAGGACAAATGTGAAGCACGTTGTAATAAGGAGGTATGTTTTCTTAGCAATTTATACCATCGTAAAACAATGGATAGTCTGGCTGGGATACAACTGAGTTGCTTTTAGTCAGTAAAATGAGTGTGAAGCAAGTAGCGTTGGGGCTTGGAGGGCAGCTTGGGTCGGTGCTGCCCTTGGGCTCCCGCATGTGGTCCTGCATTAGAGCGCAAACGGCAGAAGGGTTGCAGTTTTGGCTTGGAAGCTCCTTAGAAAGCTTGCCCCTCAAAAAAAAGCTACTTCAATTTTCATGAAATTAGTTTTAAAATCACTGAAAAGAAGGGTGAAAAGCAAGTGCCGTGGTCCTTTCTGTACTGTGGGTTTAGAAGCTGCTGAGGAAATGCCTGGTGAGTAGGTGGTGGTCTGACAACTTAGCCTAAACTCACTAAAGCTGTAATTTGAAATTAGTCTAAAACATGGGTTAGAGGTTCTGGAGACTGAAGGCTTTTCCAAAGCAGAAGTCTCTTTTGGGATGGCAGTAAGCATAAAAGATAAGAAAGACAGTGATCAGCTTCTGGGGGTGAAGCTGTGCACTGCCACCCTTGTTTCTTCTGGCCCTGGGTCCAGAAGGGTTGAATTCACTAAAACAAGGGTAAACTGGCTGCTTTTTAGTTAGCAAGCTGGATTGGAGCCGTGTGGGATTTGAGGAACTCTGATGCCCTTGTGCGATGAGTGCTGGGGATGCACCGTTGGGAAGGAGTGTGGCAGAGGGGACCCTCTCCTTCCAGCAGCAGCAAGTCATCGGATCCACTCTGCTTTCAGTGCACCATGACGTTATCCTCTGGTTCCCTCTCCCATGGTCCGTTGGGCCAGCTTTGGACACCGTGCTGCAGGGGTGACTTTGGGTACATTGTTGAGACTTTGGCCTTGAATGCCAAAACCTGCCTGTGAGAGAGGGAGGCCGGCAGAGAGCCGCTGTGGGGCAGAGCTCCCTTTGGGGGAGGACACTTGTTTGCATTGCTTTTCTTGTTGACACAAAGAGGGCTGGGTGTGTCTGACAAAAGGGGGGATGGCAGTGATTTCAGCCTCTCTGGCTCCCTGTGACTTTCCCCCAGCAAGGCAGCCTCTCCAGGCATGATGGCAGTCCCCCATCGGCCACCCAGCGCTGCCTCTAACGGCAGAGCACTTGTGTGCTTAAACTTTATTTGGTCTTGGAGGGATGAAATCACTTGCTTTTGTCTCCGTTTGGATAAGAAAAGCTGCTGCTGAATTGCAAGAGCTGTCTGTCCATGGGGGAGGAGAAGTTTGTCAGTAACCCAGTGTGTTTGGTGCAAGGCATGCTTGCTGCAGGGCTAGAGGGAAACTTCATCTTGGGCTACTTTCTCTGTCCGCCCCACTGTCTTTGGAGCATGAAGGTGGAGAAGGGTGGACAACGTGGTGATCACCAAATAACCCAGAGAAACAGCCCAGAGTTCAGCTCGAAATGTAAAAATGGGCAACTTCCAGTGGTTCATGTGCTCGTTCCTGGATGGTTTGGGTGGTGAGTTGTGCTTGGGGCGTGTTGATTTTGGGCTGCATCCTGCACTGGAGGAGGCTCTTTGGGGAAGAGCACAGTTTCCTATTTGAGAGTGTCTCCTGATACCACGTATATCTTGTACTCTGGGTGCTGAAATAAAATAGACCCTGCAGCTGGCCACAGTGGCTCCATTACCACCATCCTGGCAGCGCCTGCCCACAGCAGAGTTCAGCCCCCAGGAACGGCATTCTGCAGGCCCTCGGCGTGGACAGGGCAGGGCATGCATTTAATTCCTGTTACCTTGCTCAAACATCTTCTATTTGCAGCAGTAACCATTTCCTCAAGTGAATTTGGGGGGATGGTCAGAGAACAGACACATTTCTCATGGGGCTGCCTGCAGTGCTGCTTTCTTGCCCTTCGCATCCCAGGTGGACCTGGGTTGAACCTGGCGTTTCCATGGACTGCAGAGGGATTTGAGGGGCTTTACACGAATTAATAGTGTTCCCCTGAAATTACCATTTTGGGGCCGTTACTTGCGGTAGAAACTTGTGCTGCTTCGCCTGTAGGCTGGAGAACCTCCTAATGGTGCGGCTGTTTCCCTTGGGAAAGGCAAATGATGTCTGTGAGCACAAACAGCTTTAATGGTGAGATGTGTCTGTACTAGAGCTTGGACTGCTCTGTTGGTCCTCGTGGAAGTGCAGCCTTTCAGCAGGACAGGCAGTACGTGGTCCCGTGGACAAAGAGCAATGTCAGTGCGGCTGGCTGTGAAAATTGGGTGCTGCTGGGGGGACGTTCAGCCAGCCCCTTTCCGGGGTGCAGCCCTGTCATGGCAGAGCTTTCCCTGCTGCTCAAGATGCAGAAGAGTATCAGGCTTCATCTCTTTCATCTTCACACCTGCTAAGCTGTGACAGAAGATGTCAAGAAGAGTAATGAAGAGCTGGGAGATGCAAACCCTCATTTTTCTTGTGCTTCAGGCAAAAATTGATCAGTGAATTCAGTGAATTTTTTATTTTTTAAATTAAAACCTGTTGCTGACTAAACCTGTCTTGCAGTTTGTTAGTGTTTGGGCCCTGCCTCTTGTCTCTGGCAGGACCTTGGCAGAAGCCGCGTGAGCCTTGACCTTGACTGCAGCTCTGTGTGCTCAACAGTGCCGTGTCCTCAAAACAAGGGAGAAGGTCCAGGCTGTGGCTGCTCCCTGGAAGGGAGATACTGCCACAGGGTGCTGCTCTTCTGGGATCTTGGCTGCCCTTTGTGGCCCTGTGTTCCCCTGGGAAGGAGAAGCCTTGACCCCTCTGCCTCTCATCTGGTGGGTCCCTCAGGAGGTGCTTTGGTCACGTAATGTGTTTCCAGCTGGAAACACATCTCATTTTGGGCATCTGGAAACTGGAAATATGCAGTTACCTGTGAAAACTCAGTACGTATGTGCTCAGGAACAGTCATGATAACTCTTAGCCTGTGGTTATGATGGGCTCTTTGTGACTGGCAGCATTAATGAAATTAATGAGACTTATGTCTGCCCTGCTGTAGATCTGGTGTTTACTACTGACTCTGCTAAAAAGGGGCTGTCTGTTGCAGTCGTGTAAGAGCCCTGATATCTGTCTGCCTTGTACGGTTCTGTCCCTCTGCTAAAGAGTAGCTGATAGGACCAGAGGTGGTATGGAAGTTATTTGGTGATGACATTGGCAGCTCAGAAGGAATGGATACCTCCACCAAGAAAAGATCAAAGACTTTTTTTTTTTCCTGTTAAAGACAGACAGAAAATAAGAAGAGATGTGAAGGGGAAAAAAAGGCTGGTGGAGTGAGAAGGATGTTGGTCAAAAAGGGGAAGCTGTATCCATACAAGACAACCAAAAAAGTATGTATTTCAGCAGATTACAGGTAAAATCAAAAAAGGCAGGCCAGAGTAAGACTTTTGAAGAGTGAATTTGTCACATATGATTAATTTTCAAATGCATCGAAACCTTTTGGAGACAGGCAGCAGAAGAGATCGAGGTGAGAGAGACACGGAAGATAAAACCATCACAGAAAAATCTAAACCATTTTTTGGCCATCTTGACTCCTGTCGAGGAGCTTTGTAGTTTGCAAAGCTACAAAGCTCGCTACAGAAGAGCTGTCTGAGAAGTTGTCTCGCATTGAATGTCAGCAGAAATAGCTTTAGAGCAAACAGAGGAACTGATAAGAAACTGTAAGGAACAGATAGTGTTTACTCAAGAGTGTCGTAGGATCTTAAATCTGAAATTGCTGAGATACTTCTGTGTGTATCCTGTTGCTTGAGTGCCCTTGGTATCGCAGAAATTGATGGGGGCAAATGTGATGGCATTTTTTTAAAAGAGGGGGATTTGGGGGAAATTGGGGAGGGACACATGAGGTGGCTCAATATCTGTGCCAGGCACACAGTTAGGGAAGGGCCGTAGAGCAGATCCTGGTGACCACAGACCAGTGGGTCTGACCTCCATGCCTGGGCCTCTGCAATGAAGAACAGGATCACTGAAGGCACGGCCAAGCACGGCTTCTTGGAAGAGAGTTAACAGGGCTAAGGTAAAGGCAAGCCCTGCCTCACAGACCTGCTGGAGCTTGGTGAGCATGTGGGTAGCAGGACAAATAGACTTCATATATCTGGGTTTTCAAACAGCCTTTGACAAGGTTCTTCACCAAAGACTTTCAAGAAACTAAGTCACCACGGGCACAGAAGAAAGGTCTTGTTATGGACCTAGTGGGAGGTGTCCCTGCCTATGGCAGGGGGGTTGGAACTCAATAATCTTCAAGGTCCTTTCCAACCTAAACCATTCTATGATTCTATGACTGAGAGCTGGTGAAAGCATAGGATGCAAAGGATAGAGCTTATTAGTAATTTTTCAGCATGAATAAGGGTCAGCAGTGAGGCCCTAGAGACTGGTCCTGGGACTGGTTTCCATCCTATGGGTGACTAGAGGGGTGTAGTGAAATCCCCAGGTTTGCAGAGGATCCTCAATTCCTTCAGGGGGTTAGATTACCTCAGTCAAGGTGAGGAAATTCAGAAGGACCTCACATAACTGAGCAAGTTGACCAATAAGTGTCAGGTGAACTTCAGTGTAGGAAAATGTGGGGTACGTGTAGGGGAAAATTATCTATAGCGGGCCTGTATGATGCTGAACCTGGAACAGGTGGTTACAGCTCAGGAAGGAGCTCTGAGTCATCATTGGCAGTTCTCTGAAATCATCAGCTCAGTGTGCAATGGCAGCTAAAAACTTCAGTAACTGTTGGCCACTGTCAGCAAGGGTGATGATAACAAAGCAGAGGGCGTTGTTTTGACCCTCGGAAACACGTTGGTGCATATCTTGGGGGCTGTATGCAGTTCTGGTTTCTGCATCTTGAGAAGGACGGTGGTGTTGGAGAGGCTGCAGCAAAGACAATTAAAATGACTGAGGGGCACAGCAACTGCCTTATGAGGAGAGAAAAAAAAATTACTGACTCCTTGGTTTGGAATAGAAGTCTGGTGTAGCATATGATCAAGGTATACAAAAGCATGAAGGCACTGATTAAGTTGAATTTTATCTACTAAGTCTTGTGGCACTAGAACCAGGAGCACTTGATAAAACCTATGGCAAGATTGGTTTAAAGCAGGTAGAAGGAAGTACTTTTATTTTATACAACGTGTGATGAGCTTCTGAATTCATTGTCCTGGGTGGTTGTGGATGCAGAAGGCAACAGCAGGTTCCAAAAGCATTTGGGTAGGCTTGCAGGCGGCCAGTCTAAGACAGATGCTAGGAAGAACAGCCAGGGATGTGCCTTTAGCATCCATAATACAAGTGTGGATTCTGGGGGAATAACAAAGATGGAGAGAGGGTATGACCAGGCTCACATACTCTGCCTGACAAACCTCTCCTGTTGTCCTGGCTGTAGACAGGATGGAGGGGCAGTTGGTTTCACCCAAGATGTGTATCTTACATTCTTGAAAGTTTCCAGAAACCAACATCAAGTAGGAACGTAGATAGACATGACATGTTGTAGAAGAGCCAGCATGGCTTTTGTAGACCAAAATTGAGCCACATGACTCCATCAGTACTTGGAAGGTTTTTGCAAGTACACGGCAGGGGTGATCCAGTGGAGTGGTCTAGTGGATCACTCTGAAAGGTTTCAGCATGGGGTATCCAAGAAAAGTCCATCATGGGGTGCATGGGTGAATAAATGGTTAAAAGATAGGCTACAAAGACGACGAGTAGACTGTCAGACCTCACAGTGGAGGGAAGTCCCTTGGGGAGCCAGGCTGGAATCTCTGCTGCTCACAGCGTTTGTATGTGACCTAGAAAAGGGGATGAAAGCAATGGCTGAGGAAGAGCGTGCCGTGGTCCACATGCGCAGTGATGGGCTCTGAGCAAACAATGTAAGAAATCCTGAGCACTGAAATTCAGGAATGAGGTTGGGGGTAATGGGTATTTCTGTGAAAATGTCGGCTGGAGTTTGGCAGCGCTGTAGGAAGGCAAGAGGAGGTTGTGAACAGGAAAGAGAGGAGCAGAGGACAATGACAAAGTCACGACACTGTGGTCTGCTGTCATGTTGAATATTAACTGTCAGGTCACCCCATCTCAGAAAAGTCCTTGGTTCTAACTGCTGAAAGTAGAATAAGTGCCTCTGTTTTTTTGCCTTTTTTTTTTTTTTAATCGGTGGCAAGTACTGGAGGCAGGACTGGTTAGGTGGACATCAACTATAGAGGGAAGTTGAACGTGGTCCAGATCTTTGCCCCAGTCCATCGACTATACCATAAATGAGGGATAGAGAGAGCGCTGCCTGCTTTGACATCTTTCTGAATTTGCCCCTTTTTTGCTGCCTTCCTTGCCACTGTTGAAAGTGAAAACCTCAGTTTTGGACTGAACACAAGCTAATAAATGCTTGGGTTTTTGGTGAGAGAAAACAAAGGGAACTTGTTTTGGGCACGAAATCAAAAAGTAAATTGTTCTCACACCACTGTTCGCTGTTACCATGTATAGCAATTACTGCCATGGCAACAGATATTTTCAAGATCCAGCCAAGATCTTCCAGGGCTGCAACATAACTTCTGATACTTGCTCATTGTGCTGCTATTAATAACTGTGTTTCCCCCCCTCACAGCCAGGAAGTTTCTTCTTCCTCATGTACCAAGTGCAAGGGATAAGCTCATTTTAAATCAATTGTGGGGAGAAGTGACACTGGGGATTTCCTGGATTTTTTTTTGTTCTGGAGATCCTGTCTAGTGCTGCCAGCTCTGCAGCCACCTCCTGAGCTGAGCTGTCTCTCTTGTGCTATTTATAAGAAAGCCCAGTCTGAATTTTTTATTCCTTTTTTTTTTTCTCTCCCTCCTTAAACCAGGACAAACAAATGACACATATTTACTCTTCCAGCTATGCACAGAAGCTTAAGTGTTTATTTCGAGCTGACTTGGTCAAGGAGAGGACCCGCTGCCAATTAAACGTGGTCTGGGCCAGGCTCTGGTCTGCATGATTTCTTTACTTATCTCCCGGTCATTTAAACAAGATAAACCCTGTGTATTCAAATTTGCTGTTCGACTGTTCTTGCAGTAGTTGAATTTAGCTATGTTTAAAACCCCCAAGTGCACATTCACCTCTTCCCAGCTGCATTAGCACGGCTGTATGAATTTCCTTTGAGTTGGAAGTGTCAGAAATACCACCAGCAGGTCTTTGGCACCTGCCAAGGAGCCGTGGAAAAGGTGGGACTTGGGCTTTTGCTTATGCTGGCAGTTCCTCTCGAGCCTGTGCATCTGCGATGGGTGAGGACCGGGGTCACGGGTTTGTCCCCAGCTCTTGTTCTGGTTGTACACAAGTCACAACTGTGCAGTGATCCAGTTTGATCCCTCCAGAGAAATGAGTTGTTTTGCTAGGCCAATCTCTTCTCCCCCAGGGAGTTTGCTTTTCTTCTGCGGAAGTGTAGCTGTTAACTGTAAAAGCCTGCGTGCACCCTTTCCTCACCAACATGAGAGTTAAAAGGAAGATACTCTATGACCAGTTTGGTTTTCCTTATTTTCTGGTGCTCTCAAGTCTTGCAGCTTCTTCTGATGTCACTGTGTTTGACATCAGCCTTCCCCAGGTCTTCCCGACCCACTGGATCGGTAGCCTACTAGAGAGAAAAGATTTGGTGAAAACATGGAATCTTTTATCCTACCAACTTCCCTGGAGAAGCTGAAGAAATGAGAATGTACCCTGCAAAAGGTTGGTCCAAGTCAAGAAATAATTCGGTCGTGTCCGCAGGGAGCGACTGCATCCTTCTTTTATTGCTGCCCTACCTGTTTCTCAGGAGGGTCCGTTGAATGTGGTACCACCAGAGGTGCTGCCAAGGGCTGTGCCTCCCAGGGGAGGTGGCATACACCATGTGGGAGATCAGCTGAGTGAGCCCGGCTGGGATGGTACCGGCTCACGCAGCCCAGCTGGTTTTTCTCTTGGACATCTCCAAGAAACAATGGAGACCCTTGTCAAAAGCCTTTGGTGACTGACACAGTTATTCACCAATAACTGGCTTCTTGCTGACTCTCAGGAAGGTTAATCCCACCTTTTTTTCTGTGACATGGTGAGAGCAAAGGCAGATTTTGGGCTTTAACTAATCATGCTTTGTTCTGACACGTGTGACTGCAGAGATGTTCAGTTTAAAAAAGGCTGTGAGTGCGTTTTAAGGCAAGGTTGAGTGACTCAGTCTTTGTTTCTCATTAAATCAAGCTAGATCTTGCTAATGACAAAGCACCAGAACTATACATAACTAGTATTTTTGTTTATTTGGAGTTCGAAGGTGTTACTATAGTCACTGCTAATCTTACAGATGCAAGTGTGTAGCACACAAAGCAGAAGTTGAAATACAGCTCACGGGATGTGACTCCTACCCACACCGTAATGTTTTGGAGATGATCGGGAAAAGAATGTCAGTTCGGGGCAACACTTAAACACTCCTTTCCTTTCGGAGGAAGCTTTTTTCATGGTTTATTACATCAGAATTAAAAACAATGGAAAAAGTCAAACAGGTGCTGTGTTTTTCATCCCAAACTGCTAATTCGCTCATCGATAGGTGAGCTTTTTGGAGATTGAGTTGTGCATGGAGCAGGGAACCGTGCTCAGCTCCATGGGGAAGCTGCGGGAGGGGACCAATGCTGCACGGTCCAGTTCATTGGCTTTGCAGCATCCCTACTCTGTCATGTCCAATGCACTTTTTCATTCAGCTATTCCTGTAGGCAAAACAAATGTAAGAAATTAATTTCTCATGGAAAAGAGGATTTCTTGCTTATTGTTTTATGAAGGGTTTATGAACTCTGTGGCTGAGGTTTTCGGCTATTTATTTACTGCCTCTCTTCCCTTGCCAGAGGAAATTGGTGTGCTTTGGGCTCGGGAAAATGACGACTCTGAAGCAGCTCCTCTGCACGGAGTCCCGTCGGGATGAGTTTCCTGATGGCAGCTTGGGGCACACGGGAGAGTTATTTGTTTGCAGACTCTGTGTTTCCTATTGCCTTTGACTTGCTGCCAAATTCCTCTGCCACCCCGGCATTGCAGCGGTTAACTTAAGTCACGCTTAACAAGCTTGGACAGCTAAAACTTTCTCTGCATTTGTTCCTGCTTATTTTTTCAACAAAGTCAGCAGAGACAGCTGCAGCCAGAGCGATTTGCCGAAGAATGAAACGGCCTAAAAAAGTTGTGATGAAACACTGTTATCTTTGTTTCATACTTTTAGCCACCAGTGTCTTGTGGGCTCTGCTAGCTGAGAAATAACCCGGTCCCTTGCAAACCGCGTCTGTGTTGTGCATGAGTTTTCAAGGGACTCTGTGTTTCAGCTAATAAATGACTGGCAGCCCTTTAAATGAAGAGAGACAGAGAGCCATTATTTTGCTAATGCCACACATTTGGGAATGTCGATGCTTCAGATATGTAGCTTTGCAGACTGGTGCTTGAGAGCCTTATGCTCTGCGATCTGGCTGTTTGTAGGCAGTCCGCAGCTGGCACCCTCGGTGACACCGGGCTGTTTGTGCATGGCCTTGCCGTGCAGGTGCTCCACCCTGTAATTACAACCTTGGTCTGCTCCTGCCCCCACCACTGCCGGCTCCTGCGCCTCCTTTAGAAAACCTGAAGTTGTGGTGGGTTTTTTTATGGTCTGGTGGAGTTATTTTAGGCCTGTGGTCGGTGTCCCAAGAGGTCCTTTCGGTCCCTGTCCCTGCACGCTCTTACTAAGGTGGCTGCCCGGACCTAAGGTACCAGCTGATGGTTTCTCTTTTCTGGTTTTGTAGGTTTCTTTTCTGTTTACCTGGACTTTAGTAAAGCCTTTGACACTGTTTCCCACAGCATCCTCCTGGAGAAACTGGCTGCTTGTGGCTTAGGTGGGTGTACTCTTTGCTGGATAAGGAACTGGCTGGATGGTCATGCCCAAAGAGTGGTGGTGAATGGAGTTAAATCCAGTTGGTGGCTGGTCACAAGTGCTGATCCCCAGGGCTCGGTGCTGGGGCTGGTTCTCTTTAATATCTTTATCAACGACCTGGACGAGGGGATCGACTGCACCCTCAGTCTGTTTCCTGATGACACTAAGTTAGGCGGGAGTGTTGACCTGCTGCAGGGTAGGATGGTGCTACAGAGGGGTCTGGACAGGCTGGATTGATGGGCTGAGGCCAATGGTGTGAGGTTCAACAAGGCCAAGTGCCGGGTCCTGCATTTGGGTCACACCAGCCCCACACAGGACTTGGGGAGGAGTGGCTGGAAAGCTGCTCAGCAGAGAAGGACCTGGGGGTATTGGTGGACAGCCGGCTGAATGTGAGCCAGCAGTGTGCCCAGGTGGCCAAGAGGGCCACTGGCATCCTGGCTAGTGTGCCAGGACTAGTGCCCTAGTCCTGCTAGTGTGACCAGAAGGACTGGGGTAGTGATCGCCCCTCTGTATTCGGCACTGGTGAAGCCACACCTCGAGTACTGTGTTCAGTTTTGGGCCCCTCACGACAAGACGGACATTGAGGTGCTGGAGTGTGTCCAGAGAAGGGCAACGGAGCTGGTGCGGGGTCTGGAGCACAAGTCTGATGAGGAGCGGCTGAGGGAACTGGGGGCGTTCAGCCTGGAGAAAACTAGGCTGAGGGGAGACCTTATCACTCTCTACAGCTATCTGAAAGGAGGGTGTAGCGAGGTGGGGTCTGTCTCTTGTCCCAAGTAACAAATGATAGGACAAGAGGAAGTAGCCTTAAGTGGTGCCAGGGGAGGCTTAGATTGGATATTAGGAAAAATTTCTTCATGGAAAAGGTTATCAAACATTGGAATAGGCTGCCCAGGGAAGTGGTGGAATCACCATCCCTGGAGGTACTTAAAAGACGGGTAGACGTGGTGCTGAGGGACACAGTTTAGTGGTGGTTTTGGCAGTATTAGGTTGATGGTTGGACTCGGTGATCTTAAAGGTCCCTTCCAACCTAGACGTACTCATTTCTATTCTATGTTCCCGTCTCCCAGTCTTCACTCACTGACATTGTTCAGAAACCTCTGTAAATGTTTTCTCCTTGTTGCTCAGTGTTCCCTTGTGTAGGTAACAAACATCTCTGTGCCTGGCGTAAACGAGCCTCTGGCACTTGGCTGTTTGCTTTGCTCCGTTGTGGCTGCTATGGGATCTCTCTTCCCTTCAATGAAGATGGTACAAAAATTGTTCTTTTTTTCTCCTGTATGGGGAAGCTATATGCCCTGTAGCACTGCAGCATGTTTGTGGCCATGCAACACCTTTCATGGTTTCACTGAGCCCAGGATGATCTATTCGTGCACAGAAATTATTAGAATCAGTTGGCTGCAGAGTTAATGCTGCGGAGTCATGTTCCTCGTGCAACATGAGTGACGTGACTGCTGCCAGGACAGTGGAGCAGTTGCTGGGTTTATGTGGTGGGGTAGCTTTTCCAGAACAGCTTCTGATTGTAGAGCCTCCTGTTCCCGGGCTGCTCTCCTTGGCATCGACCAGCCGAGGCAGCAGCTGCAGGGTCCCTGGCTGCAAGGGCTTCATGGCAATGCTGGGAGGAATCCCTGAAATCGGCAGCGGTGATATAGGAGGCCATGAAGAGTAAATCTCAGTCCTGAAGCAGCTGGGCAGCAAGCTAGATAAATCAGGACCTTTGTCAGTAATTCCTAGAATGACAGAGAGGGCAGCGGGTGCTGCCATGTCCTTGAAATAGCAGGGATATCATGTGTGTGACATTACTTGCTTTGGCACAGGGAGAGCACTTGGCGTGTGCTGCTTTTCCAGGGCTCTGGGCTTTTGCCCTTCATCCTTTTGGCAGGTGCATCTTCTCTGCCTCGTTCCTACAGCTGTATCAGCATGACGCTCTTGGCCGCGGGCACAGCCTTGTCAGCGTTGGGAAATGTCGCTCCGCCCAGGTCTGATTTACTTCTGTTCGGCAGCTGGTGAGAGGTGTGGAGGACTTAGAGGTCCATGGAAACAGGAACAAGCCACGTTCAGCTTTCTGGTCACTGACCGGGGTTTCAATCAGCAGGTAGCTCTGTGGTGCTGTGGCTCATTGTGAAGGCAGGAGACTCGTGTGGCTTCTGGCTCTGTCCCTTCCTCTTGCTGTGTGTCCATCCCCCTGACAAAAACAGGAACAGCCCAGGCCTAATTTTAGGGTTATGTTCATGCTGGGAGGCTCTTAGGTGCCTTCAGTCCCATCTTGGGCAGAACCTGTATGATTCAGTGCCAGCACACACTCCTGGAAGTGGATAAAGCCCAGCTCTGCTCTGACTGGAAGCATCTGTCTTAGCTTGGTGTGTCCCAAGAGACATAAGGAGAAAGCAGATGTGTGACATTAGCTACCTCACTGTGGAGATTTGCACGCCTGAAAGGATCCGGCTGGTGCAGCTGGCGATGGCCTCGTGTGAGTACCTACTGCCCCTTCGCTGGAGTTGTGTATGGATGGGATGGCCACAATGACACTCACGAGCTGTGCTTACAGTGTTTGTGGCTGTACGAATCCTCCCTGAAACCGGGGACATCGCCTCTGGGGGCGATGGGAAGGCGTCAGGCTGCTGCCCTGGGGCTGGACTTGGTATGCCTCGGTGGGGCAGCCCCAGGGAGGGCAGGATACATCCCAGCTGTGGTGGTCAGTTGTTGCTGAACTCGCAGGTTGTCCCGTAATGCCTTCACCTAAGCAGTCGTGAAGTATTTCCTCTCTAGGATATTGCTGAAATTGAGGTTTTCCCATGTAAATTGTGTTTGTTGGGGACAAAGTCTGGTTATAAGTGTGTTGAGGTGGGATGCTGTCACTGTCACAGTGCGGCGCTGCTGGTATCACTCCGAGTCCCTACAGCAACAGACCTGGCCACGTGTCCTGGGGTTGATGCGGGCCGTGGCTGTGCAGGCAGAAGGTCAGCACTGAGCTGCGCCAGGCCTCAGCTCCCCTCCGGGGCACCCCGTGTCCCCTGGGCAGGGACTGTCCGGCTGGCACCGAGCCTCCCCACAGCTGCCTGCCCTCCAGCAGCTGGGATTTGGATGGGGCTGTGGATTCATGCAGCACGTTTTGGAAGGAGAGAGAGGGGATGAAAACTGCCAGTACTTTTTTTTTTTCTTTCTGAAACTCATTCTCAAATGCTCAGCCCTTAAAAGGAAAAACGACTGTGCTGAAGCCTTCACTGAGCTTAGGAGGTGCCTGTGCGTCTGGGGCAAAGCAGAGTTTTTAGGGAGGCTGTTTAAGGGTTAGGGGTTTGGGCTGCGCTCTGATGCAAAACGCAAACTCCAGCCGTGGTGGCAGGAGAGATCCAGGGGATGCCATGGCGGCAGCTCAACGTCTGGACAGGTTGTCTGGGCAGATCCTGTAGCCCAAGCAAGGAAACTGGCTCCCTGCTTTGTTGTGGCCTGGGGCTCAAGCTATACAATGGATTTTGTTCCCCAGTCATGTAAAATGCCTGGGTCGGCTGGGACGGATGTGCAGGAGAGGCTGTCCAGCTGGATCTGTGTCCCTGGCCAGCTTGGGGATCCTTACAAAGAGCAGAGGGAAGTGCCTGTAATATTTGTGATGCTGAATGTTTTTTGATATCTTATGTCTGTCACGTTCTGCCCAGGCTACAGCGGCCACAGCTGGTCTCTAGCCATAATGCAATTTGAGGTGCTCACCCTCACCGACAATTTGGGGACAGAGAGAAGCCCTTGGTCTTCAGGGGAGCGGCAGGTCCTTTCCCCGGGCGCAGCAGCCGGCCCTGCTCTGCGCCTCTGACAGAGGAGCCACAGCAAGAGCCGGTGCTTACCCCGGCTGTGCAGGCACAGGCAGAGCTATGCCCAGTCTGCGTCGTCAAGATTTTTTTGATGGGAGTGGATTTTACTTCACCTTCTGCCCTCAGGTGCAATTTCCTTTAGTGTTGGTCTGTGCAGTCCCCTGGCGCCTGTGTCCTCACCTCTGGTACCTGAACTCCTGCTCTGGTAATGCCCATCAGGTGCTTTATACTCTGTCCTGAAGCAATGAAAATGGGGATGTTTTCTGCCCCTTGCTCTTCCTTCTGTCGCAGAACCCCTGTCCTACGGAGGAGGGATGGAGGATGGGGTGAGGGTGAGCAGCACTTCAAGTCCCTCTGTCTTTCCCTCCCCTTGGGGTGCTCTCTGCCTGGCACCGGGGCTTGCCTGGGGCTGATTTCAGGGTCCGGATCAGTATGAACCTGAGGCTGCCAGTGGGCCTGCACAAGTCCTGGTGGGCCTTGCTCAGCGCGGAGTGGGTGATGGAGAGCGTGAAGGTTGGTGTGGTGGGAGTTTCTGTGCTGCCTTCCCTTCTCCCTGCTGAGATACAGTGCTCCGAGATAGATGCCTGTGCATCCATCCCACCCAACGTTCAGGTGCTGGTGTCAGACTGTAGGACCTTATGCCTTTTGGGCTCTTCTGGGCTTTATTTGTGCTGTGACTGGACATGGTGTCTGTCCTCCCTTGGGGAGGATTCCCCTCTGTCCCCATGCCAGGACCTCTTGTGGAGACCCCAGGAAGTCTCAGCTATGTCCTGAAAGTCCATGTTTCTTACTTCTTTCTCTCTGAGACAGGATCTTGGAGAAATCTGCTGTTAATTTGGGTGCTGCCCTGACCTGTTCCCATGGGATGAGCTCCCCCGTTGCTGTCAGCTCTGCTCTGGAGCTGGGGCGAATCGGGCAGCTCACAGCAGCAAGATGAGAGCCAACAGTGCTGGTATGAGGGCTGGGGGAAAGCTTGGGACCGGCTGGAGAAGCAGCAAGAACCAGCAGAGTGAGCGATCAAAAGGCCATCAAGTTTCTCATCTGATGTCTCTATCTTTGAAGATACCACTTAACAGAAGGCTAGGGGCTTTGGTTGTTTGGTGTGGTTTTGGTTTTGTTTGTTTGTTGTTTTGTTGTTTGTTTGTTTTTTTTTAATTAAAAACACCAAAGTAATGAGACACTTTGCTTGATAGGACCTTTTCTAGGCTCTCTCCTACCTCTAACCCACCCAAGTCATGGTGCTGTGCTCTGTTCTCTCTGTAGCGTGTTGCCAGGCTGGGCTCTGCTCTCGGAGAGCTGCCCCTGTTCTGCTCTTGCTGGAGCTGAGCATACGTGCTTAGGCTTTGAGCAATTGCAGCCATTTGTTCCATATTTTCACAGTCTGGTCTGTCTCCTGCGAAGCAGAGGTTGGTTTGTTTGCATAATGCTTATTTTCGGAAGCAGGAGAGTTTTAGGAACAGGCTGACACTATATTTATTTTAGTTCCTCCATAATTTTTGTTAGAAGGTTGCATGTGTATTCAAAGGAAAAAAGCTCAGAGATATATATGTGTGTGTGTGGGGACAGGGTTGTTTTGGGTACACGGTTTTTTTTCCTAAGATCTAAATTACAGCTTTTCTGGACTTGGCTGAGAGAAGGCAGTGAATAAAGCCTAAATTGACTGAGTCAGCTGGTGGAGCATCGCTGCAGGGAGCTGGTGCTAGAGACCTTCTCGGAGTCCCTCTGTAGCTCCAGGATACAGATGAGTTTTACAGCCTTGTGCTGGCTTTGATGGGCAAATCCAAGCGACTTGGAGCCACCCGGGGGTTGCACTTTATTGCTCAGCGTCTGCACTGAGCAAAATTTTTCTAAGGGGAGTCTCTCTGACCCAGTGTGCTGGGGTGGCTTTGCCCGTCGTGCAGAAGGTGAAAGGGCAAGCACAATCCTCTTAAAACAAAGCTGTGCTGATGTTGGGGTGCTTGAGCAGAGCCTGGGCTGCTCTTCAGCCAGCCAGGAGCCTGGACCTGCAGAGGAGCAGCCATGTCAGCAGCTTAATGCCCCTGGGATGGTACCCACTCCCCATCCCTTAACTGGTTTGCCTTCATCTGCTGCTGGGGTTTCCCTTTGGAGCGCTCAGTATTGTAAACATGGCTGCGTTCTCCATAAGTCTGCTCCTGCTCCCTCTCTTGGGCCCCTCGCCATATGCTCCATTAGCAGCAAACAAATGGGCATCTGATCTCCCTATCTCTGTAGGACAGATCACTTCAGATGCCTGTCCCCTTCACCCCGGCTGCTTGGTGCAGCGAGGAGCCCTGGACCCCACGCACAGTTCCCTGCCTCTGGCTGCTGTCACAGCATGACCAGTCTCCGAGAGTTGTACTTCAATCTCTGTGTGTGTCTGGTGGCCAAACTCTTCATTCCTTATCCTCAAGGAGGACCACTTAATAGACACTTAGCCTTGGCATTGACACATCCTCAGTGTCCCACAGATGATGGGATCTGTGTGGTCCTGGGGCCCCACCACCTCCCAGGTCTTTGCAGAGGCTTCAGCAGCCCTGGCTTGGAGCCATAGGCAAAGAACTGCAGCTCTTTGTGCAAGGACACAGCAAGGTTGTTGCCCTATGCCAGGCATGGTAGCAACACCTTGTCCGTGCAAGGTGTGGAGATGATGTAAAGGTCAACACTCATAAAGGTCATGTTGGCCTATGGCCCCTCAAGTTCTTCAGTCTCCTGCTGTCCAGTAGGGTCCCATGTCCTGATTAATGCAAAGATTGTCCTCAGCCCATTCTATCCGTAGAAGCTCTGCACCCCCAGCAGTGACAGCCAATGTGGGACACTGCGAGCGCTGCGGCTGCGGGAGGAAGGGAAGGGCTCAGGGCTCCGGCACCGGGGCACAAAGTTCTCAGGGTGGCAGCCGTCACAGGAGAGAGTACTTCACAGCAAACTTTCTAATTGATAGTGAATGTGACGTTGATGGTATGAAATAATCCTGTTGGCAGCTTGGGTCGAGTGCCTGGGTCTCGCTCCTCCTCATCCCTGCACCTGTCTAGCTCAAAAACACTGAGACCTTGAAACCCACACACCATAGCTGGCTATAAAGTAAATATTTTCACAAATTCAGACACCAGAATCTTCTAAAAGTGCAGTTTTGCCAAGCATTAGAAGAGAAAATAGTCCTGTGTTGCTCAAACCAGGACACTGGGCTTTGCCAAGCAGGAGTGGCACCCAGGAGGGACCCAAGCTGTTTTTGAAGGAGCAAAGTTTGCAAATGTCCATCACCTCTATCCCAGAGGCTGGCAGGACAGAGTGCAGCCTCTTGGCCTCTTGCCTGCTTTGTCTACACAGCACTTAATAAAAAACAAGCTGCTGGCCTGCGAGGGCTGAGCCTTCAGGTGGGAACAAACCCATCTGCTCATGTGAGATGCAATTGTGCACAAAAAGCCCTTTGCTTCCTCCTCCTTTTTGCATGCCTGGTGCACCGTGCCCCCACACAGCACCTCGCTGCTTGGGGACCAAGTCCCACCCCCATGGCCCTGCCACCCCTCCAAAAAATCAGCATGCTCGGGGCAAGTGCCTTCGCAGTCAGGTGGGGCTCAGGCCGCTTAGGGTGAGCGGCGGGAGCTGTGGCTACGAGGCGTGGAAAATACTTGTGTATGTGCTCAGGACACAGAGGAGACTCCTCAAATCTCTCCAACAATACAAGAGGGTGCACACTGGGAATGGGGGTTTGTTTTCAGAAGCGAGTGGGGATTTTGTTGTAATTCCCTCATGTGGGCTCTGGTGCCGGGGTTAGTTCCCCGGTGCTGCCACGATGCCAGCAGGCTGCGTGTCCGCATGCTCGGGCTGCGGTGGGAGTTCAGTTTGGGTTTGCAAACTGGGCTTGCAGGGAAGTCCTGCGCCTGGGGACATTGAGTGCCAAGAGGTGAGACGGACTGAAACGACCACAGTGAGCCACTGGTGTGACCGTGACCAGACACCGCTGTGCCAGCGGGAGCGAGTGCACGCTCCATGGCTGCTGCTCAGCCAGCACTTGGAGCTGAGACAATGGAGAGTGGGGGAAAAACGTTATTCAGGCAATTCCCAAGAACCTTCTTTAACCCCGTGAAGGGGAGTTGGAATTAATTTTTTTTTATGTCTAAGTCATGGCCTTATCTCTCTGCAATCCTGGGTTTATCACGTCTTTCCAGAGTTCCTGATGTTATGTTCAAGGCTTGTGTGGCAGCCTGGGGCTGGCCCTGCTCCAGGAATGTGCTCCTTGCTTTTCTTTTTCTTCTTTACATATGAATGTGATTGTACCAAACTCTTTGGTATTTCAATGTGTTCTGTGCAGATTTTTTCCCTGCTAAAACTCCACCTCAGTCATCCTCAGCCCCTCAATTTTAAGGGGAGCGAAGAGGTCACCAACCAAAGTCATCCACTTACGTGTCTTTGCATGCAAAGATAAATGTAAGCTTGTTAAAACGGAAGACTATAGTTAGCAACACACGCTCAGTTGTGGCCAAGTGCCATGAGAAGAATTTGTTATTTTCAATGGCTTGTACTTAACAGAAAATAGCTGACCTCTCCTGTCTTCGGAGGAGCAACAGCACTGGTAGAGCAGTTGGTTTTTCAGAGCTTTGCTAATCCCCTTGCTGGCAAAACAGATCAAAACCAGCATGCTCTTGAACATTAAAAGGGTTCATCGCTCAACTGCATCTTGATCACTCAGTTGGGTCTTGCAGGGTTGGTTTTTTTTTTTTCCCTTGTCAAGCAAATACTCCATAACCGCCTCCTGTCTATCTCCCAAGCTCCTCCATGTGTGTGTTTCTGTGTTGCTTTTGGGGGAGGCGGGTCCTGCCATGCCTGCTTTCCTCTTCCAGCTCTTCCAATGCCTGCTCTCCTCCTCCCCAAGGTGGCGTGCCGCGCTCCCCACCTTTGGGTGAAGCCCCCAACCTTCCAGCACCGGTGGCAGCCTCTCTCCCCCTGAAGCCAGTGTGCCACCTGGGTCTAAGTCCCCTTTTCAGTCCCCTGTGCCCCTTTTCCTGTTGACTGCCTGTCCTTCTTGTGAAGAGTTACAGGGTTCTTGGAGGTTGCTCCTCCTCTTGTGTGTGTCCCCTCAGAGCTGTCCCTCGGACCCTTTTTGCCAGTTCCTTGTCCTACCTGCACTTCTTTGCTATTGTCTCTGTGGACATGCTTGTCTCGTTATCCTCCCAGCACTGCTGGACTCTGCTGCTGCCCTTGTTTTCCCTTTTTATGGATGACACCTCTTTGCAGTTGACGATGCCCTTGGTAATTTGTTTCTGTGCCTATGGTTAGACACTGTAACTGCATGTAAATAATTGGGCTGGCTCTGTGATTCCCACCCCGAGTCACGGCATGGGGGGCTGGTATGACTGTTCGTGTTGCCCCTTAAATCAAGTAGGGGAGTTTTGACCAAAAAATACCAAACAACAAACCAGATGTTTTCTGGACACAGGGTTTTCCGAGTGGGACCGCTCGCAGGCACACTCTTGGCAGTGCCCTGCCCTGCCCTGGCAGTGGTGGGAGCCCAGCAGGAATCTGTGCTGTGGGGAAAGGTGGTGCGCTCTGCTCCCAGCTGCTTGTTGGACCAGTGCGAATGGTCGTGGTGGTGATAGCCTGGGCTGGGTCAGCTGATCTTGCTGAAAACAGACCCATGTCACAAAAACAGGGGCTTTTGCCCAGATCAGCTTCCCCAGCCAGCCTGGGTGCAGCTGGAGGTTGTGCTGGGGTAAGCCCCCAAGGCACTGGGGCAGGAGTGGGTTTCGAGGATGGCCCTGGACCTTTCCTCTTCATATGGCTTTTATTAATGACAAAAGTAACTTAGGTTAAATAGGGCCTCCTTCTTGCAGCCTCTGCCGACACAGGGTGGAGGAGGAGGGTGGAGGGCCTGGACTCAGGGGTGCAAGCAGGAGCTGGGGGTCACACGCAGGTTCTGTCTGTGATTTCAGCTGCACACTTGAGCGTGCTGCCAGGGGTGGGATCATTTTAGTGGCAGCATCTCTCCTGCGGGGGAGGAGATCTTGCTGGGGTTTGCACCCCCTCGTGTTTACCTGGGCCCGTCAAAATGGTTTTGGCCATAGCATCGTGGAGGTGTTGGTTTTGCTGAGCTCCTCTGCTCTCACCTGGGCCAGCTTTTTGGGGTCAGTGTTAAAGGCTCATGTACCATCTATGAGGACTGCACGGCCCAACACCTCTGTTGCCACAAAACCATTACACTGATCTGCTGGAAAACCAACCCTACAGCACTGGCCATGTTGCTCTCTCGCTGACCCCTAGGCTGGGCCAACGTGGGTGCTGGCGAGGGACCCTGGGGCTGGAGGGGTTCCTCTGGGTGGCAGAGGGGTTATGGGTCAGTAGCAGGCTATGCCTGTCCTTTGTGTCACCTTACACCCAAAGGGCGACCGAGGGCTTTGTCCCATCAGCCAAGGGAGGAGGGGAAGAGCTTGCAATGGAGATGGTCTCATCCACCAGTCACTTCCCACGTTTATTTTTTGGACAAGCAAGTGTTGGCTTCAAGCAGGGACCGGGGGACCTAGAGGTCCTCTCCAGCCCCACAGCTCGTGAGCCCTGCAGGCAGGCTGCCCACAGTGTCAGGAGCCAGGGGTATGGGCTCCTGAGGTGGCATTACCAACAGGGTGCAGCTCCCAAAAGGAGCAGATCCTGCTTTGCGGATCCTCCCTGCTCTCGAGAGTTCCCCTGCACATCTCGCCAGGCGCCTGCACTCCTGCGATCGCGCCAGCCCTTGATGTGAGTTATCAGAGCATCAGCAGACGATGCTTGCCTGCCCTATGCTGCTTGTCCTAGGCTGGTGAGTGGCGTGAGCTGACGTTGGGATGGGGGGGTGACCTCCCCTTCCCTGTGCCAGGGAGCTGCTGATTTGGCTTGGCCCCATCTCAAAGCCTTCCCCTCGTCTTCCCCTGAGCTGGTTAGATTGCTGAATGGCCCCAAGCAATGCTTTGATCTGCAGCACAGCTTCCTGGCCCAGAGGCAGTAGCTCTGTAGGACTCGCAGACAACCCGTTTGCCTCGAGCCTCTGGCCCAGACTAATACGACTTTCATGTCCCCACAGCTCGGACTGGGTGGAGATCATCGAGCCCCGCTCCCAGGAGCGGATGTATGTCAACCTGACCACCGGCGAGTGCGGCTGGGAGCCCCCTCCCAACCTGAAGGTGCGCCAGTCGGACCAGAAGCAGTGGTGGGAGCTCTTCGACCAGAACAACAACCGCTTCTACTACTACAATGCCATCACACGGCAGACCGTGTGGCACCGACCCCAGGGCTGCGACATCGTGCCCTTGGCACAGCTCCAGGCCATGAAGCGCAGTTCCCAGCCTGACTGCCGGGGCCGGCAGCACCGGGGCAGCACCAGCAGCGACGGCAGAAGCACTCCCATCCAAATGGCTCTCTTGCAGGAGATGGAGAAAGGCAAGGGGGACTGTGCTGCAGAGAAGAGGAAAGACCCTGGCAGGTAGGGAGAGCTTTAGCCTTCTCTGTTTATATCTAATGTGTGGTTTCAGTTGCCAGGCAGGCACTAGCTGCCTGGCAAATGGCCTGGGAAGCTGTGCTGCCTTGAGAGGGTGCAGCACTGGGAGAAAGTGCTGCGAGGCTAGTGATCACCGCCTCCTGCCCTCCTCTTCCCAGGGTACAGCTGTCCACTTTCACCACTGCGGTACCACTTGAACATCCCCAGTCTGGACCAGGCCTTGTTTGTGTGAGGCACCATAAAAACACACATCAAAAGATAATCATTGCTCCAGAGCCCTTTGTGCTAAACAGAAGCCTAAACAGGGGATGGGCAGGAGTGTCATGCAGTGATGAGAGCTCTGTCAGATGCTCATGGCGAGGTTTGCTGGGATGGCTGAGCTGTCGTGCAAGGGCTGCTGCCATGTGCAGGTGAGCATGGCTGCTCTGGCTCTTTCCCTCCCCGCTGGCTTCCCTGCTTGCGTGTGCTTGCAGCTTTGACCAGGGCGGGAGGTGGGGCAGCAGGGACAGAGCTCCTGGGCACAGTTACTTGCTCACATAAAGCCCGAAATGAAAGAACAATAACGGGATGCTATTTTGTTTGGCTAAGAGATTTTCTTACACTCAAACCAGTCTGACAACAATCGAGGGTTTTTTTGTATTGAAACTTTGCCAGCATCAGCTGCACAAAAGTATCCCCTCCCTCTGTGGGGACAGCCCCTCTGCCTGGAGCACTGCCCAGGGCTGCCCTGCTTCCCTAGTGCCCTGTCTGCGCATCATCCTGCCCTGTGGTACCAACAGCTGCGGAGGCCATGCAGCAAGTAGAGTTGAGTCCCCATTTCTGGGCAGTGCAGCGAGGCAGGCTTCTTTAACAGCTTGGGTTTTGGATCAAGGTTCCCTCTCTGTGTGCCTGGTGCTGGCGAGGAGAGAAGAAAAAAGCCAAGATGATGAAAACCATGTAGGATGGCAATTCTGGAAAATACACGTTCTAGAGTGCCCTAAACTGAGGTTTATCACTTGTTTGCTGCCCCCTGTGAGATGCTCCTGTATTCGCTTCAGATCTGTGTGACTGGGAGACACTGCTCGTGCACATACAGTGTACCAGAAAGAGCCCAGAGCTTTACTGGGTCCTGCAATGCTTCCAGTGCCTCCTGCCCCATGAGCAGCCCCTCTGAGCTTCAGACCCATCCAGAAGATGATCGCTGCCCTGCCAGGAGAAACCCAAACAGCAAGAAGTGCCTTAAGCTGAACCCCAGTAGCTCCCAGTTCCCTCTGGTCCCCTCCCAGTGACCACAGATAAGCCACAGGCACATGGGATTTGCTATGAGCTGGCTGGCTTCCCCTCCTTGTCCTTGGGGCAGCCAGAACAGGCACCGACAAACTGTTTTCCAGAGGAGCAAGGGCAAGAACCTTGCAGAGGGCATAAAATATCCTGAGCTCCACTGGGTTCAAAATATTTCTGACTCAAGGCTCTCAGGAGTGGAACATGGCCTCCTCTGCTTCAGTCCAGGGAACAGCTGGCTGTGCCTTGAGGAATAAGTGATGCCAGCTGTGACCCATCCCTCAGCTCTCCAGCCCTCTCCGCAGGGAGGACCCCATGCAGGCCCCCTCATATAGGAGGAAGGGGAGCAATGCAATGCGGGCAGGGATTTGCTTTACCTTTCCTTCCCAGCCAGGCTGCTGCCAGGTGGCATTTCGGGCATCACTGTCAGTTCTCCTGCAAGGAAGGGGAGTGGGAAGGAGTTCTCCCTCGCTCCATCCCAAGCCCAAGTTTTTGCAGCAACGTTGGGGCACTCCATTGAAGGGCAAGCGCTGGGAAAGGTGTGAGTGGCAACTTGCTTGGGAGCTAACAGGCTGCTTGGACGTGTGAGGCTCTTCCAGATCCTCACACCAGTAAGCCGACAGCATTTGGCTGTGGAGGCTGCATTCTTGGAAGCAGGAGGCTGAGCAGTGTTTCCTTGCACATCCATCATG
This sequence comes from Anarhynchus alexandrinus, assembly GCA_008711295.1. Taxonomy (NCBI): domain Eukaryota; kingdom Metazoa; phylum Chordata; class Aves; order Charadriiformes; family Charadriidae; genus Anarhynchus; species Anarhynchus alexandrinus. The sequence goes on along the minus strand of VUYV01000363.1, from coordinate 472,792 downwards.
TGTCATCACTGCTATTTGTGAGCGGGGGTTGCACATCCGGTTATGGCGCGGAGAACAATTTCTCTACCCGAGTCTGACGCTCAAGGAGAGATTTCTTGCCTTTTGCTAGCTCGTAAAATGGTGAGCAAAGAGCTGAGCCCAAAGCCAGTGTTCCCAGGTGGGGTCTAATGCCCTTGCTGGGATGTCTGGTCTCGTAACAGCAAAAGCACACCAAGTTTGTCAGCGCTGTTGTCTGCGTTGTTCTCCAAAGACAAACATAAGTGTGTCCTCTTCCTTCCCGTGGCAGGGATACAGCTGTATAAACAGAGGGCAAATAGGTTGAGTGCTGTTGGTAGCATTTGACATCTTTATAGGTACCTGCACCCAAGACGGTTTCACTTTTGTCTCTAATGGCAGCGCAAAAGATTTGTTTTACTTCCCTTCGTGTTTGTCGTCCCATGATAGATGAAGAGGCCAGAAGAGACCAGTGTGGTCCCCAAGAGGGGCCTCCTGCAAGCACATGCCACAGAGAGCTGGGGGAAGGGATTTCATCCTTTTTTTTCAGTAATACTTTGTGGTTGAGGTTTTTTTCTATTAGCAGACTGATTTTTCCCACCCTTCCTCTCTCGTGCCTTCTCTCAGCATTGCTAAATCTGCTGTACCCGCTGCCATGTCTTGATGCTGCCAAACTGCTGCTGCACTCTGCAGCGGAGTGGAGACGCTCCTGGACAGGCGAGCGCTGCACCGCTGCTCCTTGCTGCCCGTCCCCTCCACCTATATGCCGATCCCACCTTCTCCCTCTCTGCCCCACCGCTCATTGCTGCTCTTCCAGCTCTCTAAAGCACACCAGCTCAGAGCGGCCTTCTATTGACACTGGCCCTTGGCTTCCCCGGGTGGCCCAGGGAGGTCGACTCCCCTGGGGAAACTGTAGCTGCATGCTGAGGGGGAGATACTGCTGCGATTCCCAGAGTCTCCTGGGGAAGCCCTTCTGCCCGTGCACGTGCTCTTGGTCCTGTGTCGGTTTTTGGCTGTGCTTCCCAGGGCTGCCCAGCCCAGCACTGGCTCTGCTTCTCCCTCACTGGAGCAAGGATGGTGGGGAAGCACTTGCCTCACAGCTCCAGACGCCTCCTGAGCACTTGGGATCCTTGGGAAGGAAGATGGACTCTCTCTAGGGGAGATGGGGGCCAAATTATCCTTTCGCATGCTGGAAAGCTCTGCAAAGGACAGATGTGTTCCCTTGGGGACCGTGAGACCAGCCTGGGGCTGAAAGCAGCCAGAAGCATTTTGGAAGTGTCTTGTGAGCTGCTTCAGCCGTGCTGGAGTTTGCTGGAGCTCCTTGGGCCTCATGGGTGAGAAGGGGCTGGGCATGGCAGAGGGCTGAGGCCAGAAGAGAACAGTCTTGCTGGGAGTGGAGCTTGTAAGCTGGTTTGCAGCATTTGGGCATGCCACTGGTCAGGGCCGCAAGTGGGCTCTGCCATCCCCAGCCCCGCTGTCCGTGCAGACCAGCCCTTTTCCTCCTCTTCCCGTTGTTCTCCCAGCATTGGGGACTTGTTTCAGTGTGGGGTTTCCAAGGTTCCCTTTGCGATAACAGTGCATCTCAAAGTCCTCCAGGTAGAAATCCGCCATCCCTAGGAACATCCCGTCACCTAGCACAGGAGAGATGTGTGGCAGGTCATGCTGCCCAACCCCTCCTCACCCACCTGCCCCATGGCTCAGCATCCTGGGCTGGGAGGGAGAAGGGGCTTGGTCTCACCATGCCAGGAAGCTACACTGGAAGGGGAGTTAGAGGGGATGTGTGACATGAAGGTGGCTATGAGGGTACCTCTGCCTCTTCCAAGTCTGGTTTGCCTCGTCACGGGGCTTACATCTCTCAAGGTCCGGTGTAAGCAATGCCAATATTAAGTTCTTCATAATCAGGCAAGAAACACCATCAGGGTTCCTAACACAAGTTTGTTTCCTTCTTATGCCGCTGACCTTGGGGCAGGGTGCACAAACACAACATGCTTCGTGTGTGTCTGCAGAGCTCTCCTCGGGGCCGGGCAGACCTGGGTTTGGGTGGGTCGCCTCCACGGCATCTCCATCCCTGCTTCAGCATGGGCACCAGCAGCAGCAGTGCCGCTGAAATACAAACATCCCTGTTCAGTCACCTCTGTCAAAGCTCCAGGAAAATGACTGCTGGAAAGGGCAGAGCTGAGGTGTGGGGCCTTTTCTCTAGGCTTCTGGGAGGGAAGAGCAAACAATGGAGCTCTGGAGCCTGGGAAGAGCTGCCGGATACGCTGAGCCTGCTGGAGCTGGGTGCGGGCTGGGAAAGCTGGCACTGGGTTGCGGTGTTTATATTGGAGCTACTTGAAAGCATTCCTCGAAGGAATGGTCTCGGGGGACTCAGCAAGGTCTCTGCTGCTGGTGGCTGAAGAGCACGGCCAAGAGGCTGTGTTGGGACGTTTCTCCACCGTTGGCTTTGCTTTCCGTTAGGGCTTTCGCTGCTCAGAAGGACAAGGCCGAACCTTTTTCCATGATGGGAAGTCAGGAAGTCCCCATTCACTTCTGCTTGGTCTTTTCAGCAGCCTGCGGATGGGGTTGAGGGAAGCTGTACCCAGATGTGGCCCCAAGAGATCATTCATGGGTGTGGAAATAGTCCTTTCAAAAAAGCCTTGTCTTCTCTGCAGTGATCTCCAGCAGCCGGGGAGACTGACAGGCGGAGTGGAATACAGCACACATTTAGGGGTTTCACTTCTCCCATCCCATTCACTTACAAGCCTCCTGGTCAGGGGGAGCATGGCGGCCATGGTCAGGCTGGAGCCTGGCTCCCTCTGCCCTCAGTGACACTGGAGCAGCACAGCTCCCCTGTCTCCTCTGACTCTGTGAGACTGCGCTGGATATCCCGGCGGACCCATGCAAGGACACTGCCGTGGCATGAGGAATATGCCCGAGTCCCACGCCAGCCCTGAATGCAAAGCTCCTGAGTGCAGTACCCTCCCCTTGAAGCTGGAGTGCCCATGGGCACAGAGCGGGCATGGGGGTGCCCTGGGGAGGTACCAACACCCAGCACATACTGAGGAACGCCTGGCAAATGCATGGCTACCTGGAGCGGTCCTCGCATCCTGAGTTGCAGCCGGAGAGGGTTGGTGGCACAGTGGCCTTACTCGTCTCCTGCCTCTGACTGCACCTTTGCAGCCCGCCCTGCTCGGCTTCCTTGCGTGGCCGTTGTGCAAAAGGCCCCAGTGCCATCGTCCCCTGAGAGGTGCCTGAGCACCACTCGGCTCTGCCGGCTCTGGGATTTGCAGCAGTTGGTCTGAAATGGGCTGGGCTGGGCTGGGTCCCAATGCGAGCTTTGCCCCTCAGCCTGAAGGAGGGAACACGAGTCCACCTCAGCAGCGGAACCTGTTTCTTCCGCCCTGTTGCCTGTCAGGGTGCAGACCACAAGTGCCAAAAACCTGCTGCGGGGAGGCTTGCTGCTCGCAGCAGAACACCTTGCCTTGTTGCCTTGCCATGGCCGTCTGTCTAAGCTGTCCTGCTGCCCTCGGAGCATCTGCGGAGCAGGCACAGGGAGAGCCCAGTGCCAGCACGGAGCTCCTGTGCCGAGGCACCGCCCCGTCCTCCCGTCCCAGGCATGGGACGCCTTCCTCCCACCCTGGTGAAGTGACTCAGGGCAGAAAGGAGACGTCGTGCTTTGGGGCGCCTGTTGGAGGTAGACAGCTTGTCCTCTGGGGGAGGCCACAAGCACAGCACTCCCTTTTCTTTTCCAGATCAAATCCCTCAATGCTTATCTGGGGCCCAAAATCTGGTCTTTGCTTTTTCGTGGATGCAGAGGGGAAGGTTGTCACCAGCTGGGGTCCCACAGAACCCTAAAGTCACGATGTTGTGCTAGGGTGGGGGCCCGTCTCTGGAGGCCGGGCTGGTGGTGGTGCTCAGATGCCCAGCCCCGCACCTGAGCAGGGACGGATTGGGACGTGCCCAGTGCTGCTGCGTGGGTGCGAATTGGGACAGGCGCTGATACGACTGATCAAGCAGGAGGTGGTGCCATCCTCACCGCGGCGCAGAGCTGAGCGAGGAGGCGGCAGGGCTTGAGGCTGAGTTCCTGCTGCTCCAGGTTGGCGGGGTTTGGTGAGTGCTGGAGCGGCGGGCACTGGTGGGCCTGCTGATGCCAGGAAGTACCGGTGCACACTGAGGGGGACGAGTCTGGTCGTGCCGTGCCTGACAGAGGTGGGTCTGCCGAGCCTTTGCTGAGCCAGTGGTTCAGCTGCGCGTGGAGCTGGGTGAACGTGTAATGTTGTAGCTCAGGGAGAGGAGTAACCTCGGAAGGTGGCTCATGGGATGTGGGGTCTGGTGCCTTCTTGCAGAGCGCAGGGTTATTTTCCAGCCCTGCTACAGCTGAGTGTCTCTCGAGGCCGGGGGACAGCTCAGGGGCTGCAGGGCTGTGGCTGTTCTCCCCTGGGACCCGGCAGCTGGATAGTGCTGGTCCAGATGCGATGCTGCTCCAGCCATAGCATTGAGTTAGTCGCTCCCGCGCAATCATCCCTGGCGTGTGAGCGGCTCGGCCCTGCTTGTCCTTGAAACGGCTCTTTGCAGGTCTCACTTTCCTGCCACAAAACGAGCCACTGGTACAGCCGAGCAGAGGGGTAGGTGGAAGGGTGTCAGAAATGCTCATCTAAAAGCCTGCCAGATCTTGCTGCGCTGGTTCTTCCTGTTAGTCCAGGAGCTCTTCGAGGAACAACCGGGTCGGTGGCAGCGCCTGCGCTTGGGATCAGGGCTTGGCCATGTGCAGGAGGGATGCATCGGTGCGAGGCACAGTCCCTGCGGTCCCAAGGGAGCGATGCCTGGTGGCTTGCAGGGCTGCGTGTTCTCACCAATGCCACCCCCATCCTGCTGTTACCGCTGGCTGTTCCCTGCCCATGTCCTCGCTTGGCGCCGCTCGCGGTTACCCCCTGCTCCAGGTATCACATCTCTGGGAAGAAACACGCAGAGGACAAGCCACTGATGGCGAAACAGGACGGGGAGAGTGGGGGCTGTGCTTGATGGCAGCTTGGGCAGGTGGAGGGAGGCCAATCCCAAATCCCTGGGTGTTTCCCAAGCAGCTGCTCTTGGGACAGGGCTCAGGTCAGTCCTGGGCTGCGATGCTGTGAGTGGGAGGTGGTAGTTGGGGGAGGGTCCTTCCTCATGGCGGTGGCATCTCCATCTTGAAGTAGTATCAGGAGCTCCCTTAAATTAAAACCCTTTGTGCCTTAGTGGGAGATGCTGGCGGAGGTCCCGGGAGCAGGGGAGACCCTAGGATGGGAAGCAGAGGATGGCGGCCCTTTTTCAAACCCTCTCCAGTCACCTGGTTAGTTGCACGAGGCAGAGACGCGTGTCTGTCGTGGGGAAGGAGCCAGGCCCTGCAAAGGCAGTGGTGCAGCACGATGCGGCCAGAGGGCGGTGGGGACCTTTGGACCCTGGCCGGGAGCCCGCGGCAGGGCAGCGCTGGCCTCACCCGCGCCTCTCCCAGCACCGCTGTGCTGAGGTGGGGTTCACAGCGACACAGTGCCGTCAGAGAGTATGTTTTGCCAAAAAAACGGTAAGCAGTGGATGAGGAAGGGGTATGCCACCTCCTCAGGAGTGGAGCGATTGGGAACGGACGTGGGATATTGGGTGTGGGGCAGAGGATGTGGGGCAGGTAAGCGGGCAGGGAGCAGGTGAAATAGCGCACCTACAGTGATGTGGGGCTGCTGCTGTGGGGCAGATATATCCCCTTGGGGAGGGTGCCGGTGGGAGAGCAGGGTGTGTATAGATGTGCCCTGCCGGTGGGAGAGCCACGGTGGGGAGGAGAGGCAGAGCACCCCCATGGAAGCCGTGCTGAAGGAGGGGGCTGGTACCCGGCTGGTGAAAGGCCTCTGGAGAGCAGGAGCAGAGCGCAAGGGGGTTTGGGATCTCCAGATATCTTGGGGCTTGGCAGGGAAGGCACAAGCAGGGGACATCACCGAGAGGCAGCTCTGGGCATGTGGTGGAGGTGGGTTCATGTGCTGGCGCAGGGGCCACGCATGACAGGTCAGCAGTGCGGGATGGGGAACAAGTGTTAAGGTTCAAATAGAGCAACATGGCTGTGAAGGTGTTACAGGAACATCTCCCATTGCAGATGGGGCATGTGCACTGTGCCCTCAGGTCTTACCCAGTGACGGCTGGTAGGGGATACATGGAGGGAGGGCACAAAATGGGACCAGGTTCAAGGGGACCTTCCTGGGGCAGTAGTGCCTTTGAAGACCTGGAAGCTCAGGCTGATTTTACAGCCTTTCCACTCCCTTTTCTTCAGAGGTCACAAATATAGACTGGGTATAGCCACAACCTGGCAGCAGGTTGTTATTACACTGCAGAATGCACCTTTGGGACTGGGGTGTTGCAGTGGGCATGCTGGGTTGTGGTGGATCCTGAGCACCACCACGGGTCAGAGGACATTCCCAGCAGAGGAGGATTTCACAGCCATGAGAGCTGAGCAGGGCCAGTAGGTTTGGCCAAGGGAACCTGATCTGAGGGCATCTGGACCAGACTGGGAGGATGCTCTATACAGAGTCTTGGTGGGTTGTGTGGGAGTGTAACACACATCCTGTGAGCCAAGGACGTCCGCCCCCGTCCGCCTCCTATAAACCTCATAGGATTTTCTGCAAAATAAACATGCATTTGGAAACTTAGATCAAAAAAATAACATGGTCTGGAAGTTCTGTCATCTTAGTTTGACAAACCGAAGGAAAGTGAAAAACACTTGGGATTGTTTTCCAACTCACTGCTTGAGTGGTACAGAATAGCTTACTGGTCTTCAGCTGGTCATTCTGCTGCCGTGCTCATGCTAGCTAATGAGCCTGGTTGTTTCCTATCTCAGTGCTGGTGATACCAGACAGGTTATAGTATGATGGACTCTTTTCACCTTATTGTTCTGCTGTTCATGACTCAGAAATTTATTGTGTGTGTAACAACAATGTGTTTCTGTTTCAGGAAGGGGGATCTCCAGGAAAAAAACAATGAGGAGCTGATGTAACTGGTTGGGGAATCTCCAGGCACTTTGAGACTAACAATCTAGTATTTGGGTAAAAGTAGAGGATACTTCAGTTAATATAATTCTTAAATAATTCCCTGTATTTGTATCTTTCTTCCTTTAGGGAGACTCCTACCCACTGGCAGCCTCTGCCAGGCACGAAAGCAGCCATGTTGGTCAAAGTGAACAGTTTGAGGCAGGTACAGAGCTCTTCAAACAGTTCGCTTCAGCTGCAGAGTTCTCCAGAGGCCAACAGCCAAAAATCTCTTCCAAAACCAGCCATATATGCTCAGCCTCAATCCACGTCTCAGAGCCCTGGAACCACAAAGCAAATGCCTACAGGAGAAACAAAGCAGTCTATGCAGATCAAAAAGACGGAAAACGGTGGGTTTTGCCTGGTGCTGATGAATGGTCCAACTTCTCAAACACCTCCAAGGAGTGAGACAGGAACCCCCCAGCCTGCTTCCCCCAAGTATGCCTCCCCTGCACCTATATACGATGAGCCATCTTTGGAGTCTCCAATTTATGATGAGCCACCAGTAGATATGGACACTGAAAGCGTCAGTATGAGTGGGATGTCTCCACCAAGGTCGCCAAGCAATAGTTTAAAAAAGCAGCTGCAACCAACCAAGTTATTACAGCATCCAGGTATGCAACAGCAGCAAGCTGCGAAGAAGCATGCGAGAAATCCCTCTTCCACTGAATACAGCCCGGCTGGCAGAGAATATATAAAACACATGGTCAACGTTGACCAGTCTTCCAGAGTCTCCCATTCTTCTGCTGCAACAGCTGATGCCTCTACTAAACTGCCTGGTCAGCTTACTTCAAAGGACAGCTTCAAGCAGTCTTGGAGGATCTTGGAAGCTAACGTCCTCAAGAACATGGAAGCCCACCACAGTCGGCAGAACAGCCTGCAAACTCAAGAGTACCCAACTGGTATAAGCCATCAGGATTCTGGTTATTCAACTGGCCCTTCCCCAAGCTTGAGAAAAAGGAAAGGAAGGAGGCAAGGGACAGGTCAAGGAAGACCTGGCTCTGTGGGCAGCAGCAGCGAGCTCACGGCTTTGAATGATAAACTGATTGCAGAGATGCGTGCTGTGGTGGGCAGGTCAGCAGCTTGCAGGGGAAGCAAAGCCAGCCTCGATGCTGAAAGTCTGGAGGGTGGCATCCCGGCAGAGAGCAGCAAAGTCAGATTTCAGTCCGACCACTTGAAAAAATGCATCAGCCGGAGCTCAAGGGATGACGTCTCGGCTAGTAATAGGTCTCTGTATAGACAGGGCCTGGAGAGCAGGGGCGGCTTTCCCAGCGATGTGGCTGCTCCACAGGATACAGTGAGGCAGAAGAGGACTTTTGAGAAAATAGATTCTTTAGAAAAGAATGTGACCAGCCAGACAAGTTTGGCTTCATCAGATGCTACACGCCACTCCTCCCAGGTACCCCCATCTACACCGGGTTAAATTGCACACCTTTGCTGGACTGTCGTGGAGCAGAGCCGGGTACCTGGTCTGCTCCTGGGTGGGTTTAGTGGACGTGCTGCAGGCAGAACACGTCTGTGCCTGCAGAATAGCAAACAGGTCACAAAGCTTCACAGCTTTGCAGGTGGAGACCCCATTTCAGGCCAGTGGCATGAGAGGAGGGGGAATTGCGGAGGGGCTTGTGTCCAGCAAGCCCTCAGCACTGTGGGTAGCTCTGCTGTGTTATTTGGGTAAATCTACTGCCTGATCATTTTACTGGCACTTGTGTCTTCTTTGGTAGCCCTTACCCTCACGTATCCTTTCCACACTGGGATGGCCAGAGTTGATGGGGTGTGGGATGCAGGCGTCAGGATTTGCATGGTCACACAGCAGCGTTTTCTGTTTTTTTCTCTCTCTTCTTTTTTTCCTCATATTCTGTTCTCCATTCTGATTGTTCCTGTGCATTGAAAGGAAATATTCAGGAAACTGGTGACAGTGACTCTAGCATCTTCTTGTTGGAACTACTTATTTTAAAGCCCGTTAGTGTGCCTGCACAAGTGGAGTAGTTTTTCTCTATAACAGAGCACTTCTGCAGAATTTAGTTTGCCATCTTTTCTCCTTTTTGGATTTGAAGGAACCTCCTTCTTCATAGTTTTAGTTCAGATTTAGGTTCTCCATAGGTAATTTTATATCCTGTGAAGGTTTTGTCCTTTTTGTCTTTGCTCACTCTTCCAGTTATTTCACTCCTGCTGAACAGCCCGAGTCTTTGCATCTCTTCTGCAAGGCGCAGCTGATAACAATCCTCCAGTGTGAAAAGTGACTATTTATTTTAACCCTTTGTTCTGTCTTTTCTCCTGTTTGCTAGTCCACAACTTTTCATGAAGAAACTTGGCAAAGCTCCTTGACCATTTCAGATTGCTCCAGTAGACCTGAGGTGTAACTTTTCTCTAAAAGCCGGGCTGCCACCTCCCTTCTGTATCAGCTTTATGTGTGTGTGTTCTCCTCTTTATTGTCATTTCTGATCAATAAGGCCTTGCTTTCACCTGAAACCCTTTTAAAAACTCGTGTCAAGTTCCCACATTTTCCATTTTTCAGGCACAGGGCCAGTTTGAATTTACACGACTCATATGTTACAGTTAATAGTTCAGCAGTTTAATTTCACAGCCTCTTTAGGTTTGTTGAAAGACTGCTATCCGGCCTTCAGGATGTGTTACACTTCATTGCACTGACGGGGAGAGCTGAGACTTGATGTCTTGATTATGCACAAGAGATGGTGGGTTGGGGATAGGCTGTGAATGGCCTTGAAAAAGAAGAAAAATAATTCTTGTGTGGTAGGATGGAGAAGGAGAATACAGTGGAAAATGTAAGGAGATGGATGTTGTGGTAAAGGCAACGAGTCGATAAATAAATACTCTATTTACAGAAATACTCTGAGATGTAAGAGTCCAAGTAGGGAGGGGAGGAGATTGCAAAGAGTATGTCAGCAAAATGGCTGCTTTGCCTGGAAATGGCAGTGTGTGGCTTGAGTCACCAGCGATGTCCTGTGCTGGGCCTGCGTGACAGAGAGGAGAATCAGGAGACAAGGAAATTCATTCTCCCAGGAGGGTGGGCAGAGGTTCTAGGGCATGCTGAGCAGAGGTGAACGTGTACTGTCAGCACAAAGATAATAGCTGGGTAGTTGCGTTAACAAGATCTGAGAGATGAACTCTAGAGAGAAGAGGAGAGAACCAAGAGCTTGTTGAACCTCTAGAGAGTAAGAGGAGGTGGATCCTCAGAAGTAACATGCTGAAGGAGCAATTAGGGTGGTAGGAGGAAAACCAACCCCAGGCATGGAAGGTGGATTGAAGGAGACCGAGGATGGAGATGGCAGAGAAGATTTGCAGGAGGGGATTTTTAGGCAGTGTGGTGATTCAGGGAGGGTGAGGAGGTAGAGGGGTAACTCCAAGGGATAAAAAACCAAAACGAAGTAGAAAAGCAGGAGAAGTGATTATGCCCCAGGCTGGCAATAAGAGGTGGAGTGATGTGTGCTAACCCTGTCATCCACATGTAGATACACGTTGGGTGTAAGATAGGGAAGGGTTGGACTGCACAAGCCTCTGTCGTGAGTTCAGCAGTTCCTCCTTACTAAGAAGACAACACTGGCTTGCTCTAACTGTTAAAGAATTAATGTGTGTTTTGGGGTTGACTGTAGGCCAGAACTGGAATAGAGTGTGACACGCAAGTTAAAGGTGATTTGCAAAGAAGGAAAATGCATGTTTTGTTTCACTTTTTCCACTACAAGCCCAAAATTTACAGGATTTCTGTTTCTTTGTCTTCCTTTAAAAACCAAAAACCTCAAGATTATCTTGTTTGGCTTTTTCCTACTTGCTGGAGATCTCCTTGGAGAGTGCCGAGCAAAGTACGTTTTGTTTAGCTCTTAGTTGCTGTCTGTGGGAATTTCAATCTAACAAAAAAGTCTGTTTCCTAAAACAGCTTGTTGGGTGTTGGGAGTTCAATATGTGTCCCAGGCTGACACTTCCATCCAAAACAGAGCATTCTGGATGGGCAAAATAAGCATCTTATTCTCACAAGTAGTTATTACACATCATTTTCTTGGGATCAGTACTACCAAAGCTCTAATTATGTAGTTATCTGTAGCGATCACTGGGGAAGAAGGATTGACAAGGGCTGCATGTAAAAACTGGGTACAAAGTCTGGGAGGATGGAAGGCCTTTGTCTCTGCTGCTTATCTCTGTAAACTTGTGATCAGTGGACTTGCCCCTGGAGCAAATGAGTCTGATCACTTCAGACTGCAGGTGGGGAGCAGCTGTCCCTAGTTCTCTGAGAAGAAGAAATGACCCAGTATTTGTGAACAATTCTGATTTAATTTGGGGAAGTTTATGCCTGTCTTGGGTAGGAAAACATGGTAGGGAGTCCATCGCAGAGGTGTCCCCAAGTCCTGTGCCGTGGTACTCACAGAAGCGCTGGGTCTGTAGCTACAACCTGTATCTTCCTCACAGACGCTGAGGACCAGGGCCTGTGTGGCAGGAGGTCGTGGTGCGTCTGTAGGGTACGGTGAGAGCCAGCTCCGTTGGTGATGGAAGTTGACTGACGCAGATACCTGGTCTTCACTTCACCAACTCAAATGCGATTTATCCTACCTGGGTGACAGCCTTGCCATCAAAATAGCGGTGCCTGTGCTCTGCTGTGCCTCTCTTAGCTTCTTCTGTCCCGTTTGTATGTCTGGCCAGTGTTTCCATTAGGAAGGTCATGGTGGAATTGAGATACGTGTTTTCAGTGCCCCAGTGCAGAGGCTGTCCAGGCACAGGCTGCTCAAAGCTTAGCAACTCCTGATGGTTGCTAGCCATGTCGGTTTGGTTTTGTCTTTTTTTTTTTTTTTTGCTACAACTTGGAAAAATAGTAAAGGCAGGAACTGGCTATGGGATTGTAGGGGCCACAAAAGGTAAAAGTGAGAAGGAAACAGCGCTGATAGTGCTGTGGCTGTCCAGTCTCTGCCACTTCCTGGTGTTCCCCACCCACCTCCTGGACTCCTGTGGCTCTGCAGGAACTGAGAGGTGTAGAGCGGGGAGAAGCTTGGCTCCTTGGTGTGTGCTTGGTGCCACAGAGCTGTAATGCTGCTCGGGGAGTCAGCCCAGCTCCTGCTTGGGCTGTCCCTGGGAGCTCTGGGACAACTTGTACAATCAGCCCTGTTACTCCATGTCCCAACGCATCAGCCATGCTCTTGCAGAACTACACATGTCAGCCACCGGTTTTGCTCAAAATCATGTTTTGTACATTCACCACTTTGCAGTTGCTGGTAGCTTCATGACTCACTGTTGATAATTTTCCTAGCAGGGTAAGGAGTCATCTAAGCTGCTTTTAACACGTCTGTTCTCCATTGCAGCCTGGGACAATAGAGTTGGACCCCAAGCAGGAGAGCAGCGGCCAGCCTGGCGGCTGCGTAGGATATAATTTCCCTTACAATACTCTACGGAAGCCCATCTCTCAGAGCAGCATGGCAGACTGGGCTTCTAAAAACCTGAACATGCACACGCAGGGCATCTTCCGCCGAAGGATCTCCATCTCCAACATGCTGTCCTGGAATGGCGGCTCTATCAAAAAGCCAATGCTCATCACTAGCAACCGCACCATCAAAAAAGAGGCGTGCGAGATGTTCAAACTGGTGCAGAGCTACATGGGAGATCGTCAGACTCGCATGGACCGGAATCATGTGGCATTGGTCACAGTCACCAAGTGCTGGAGCATGCAAGGTTTACGGGATGAGCTCTACATACAACTGATCCGGCAGACAACAGATAATACGTGCTACCGAAGTCTGGCATGGGGCTGGGAACTGATGGCCATCAGTCTGGCCTTTTTCTCCCCATCACCCAAATTTCAGTCTTATCTGGAAGGTTACATTTATCGCCACCTTGACAGTGATGAAAACAGTAAGTGCCTCGTGCACACCCACTCTGTCCCCAGCAGCGTTCTGGTGGGTTGTGCCACTTATTCAGGGTTGTCTGGTTTTTAAAAATACAGGTAGTCACCAGCCAGGGCTGTGGTTTCCATCAGTGAGAGCACCATGTGCTGGGCACGTTCATCCTTCCTTGGCGGGATGAAGCTGCCCCCAGCTCGTCTCCCTGCAGTTCTCACTTGTGTCTGGCAAAGAAATGCCAGCCCTAGACTGTGCGCATCTCACCGATCGGCATGGCAAGATCAGCACTGAAAAAAGCGGATTCACACCCGCCAAGAGCAGAGTTTCTCTGGTTCTCTGAAGACATGGTTTACTTCAAAGTTCCTTAAAGCAGGCAAAAAAAAAAAAAAGATGAATATTAATTTTTTAAGGGAGCTATCGCAGATATTACGAACAGGCCTTAGCTTGGCAAATAGTCAGGGATCCTGAAGGACGCTGGCTTTTGTTGTGAATAGATGCAATTTATCTGTCTTTCAGAAGTCTTGGGGACCAGAGTATTTATTGGCTGATTTGTCACTATTTCAGTAGCGCTCACTGTATCTTGTCTGGTCTCAGGCTAGAAACCAGAGCACCTATTTCCACTTGGGGCTTCAAACGCAGGTTAAAGCCCCCACAGATCTTCAGGGCAAGTGCAGAAGTTCTGCCCCAGCACCTCTCTGCCCCTGCTAGTGAGTGCAGCGGTGGAGGTGGGTCCTGAGAGTAGCGGTGGTGCAATGCCAGCCTTTGCCTTCTGTTTTCGTGCTTGTAGCCGTATCGTGGAGTTCCTTCACTGAACTGCTGGATGTGCAGCACTGATTTGGGTTTTCATGAGGATCCTAAACCCTTGTCCCTTCTCCCCAAAACCATTCCCTCTAGCTGTGCTTGGCCCAGGAGCGAAATAAAAATCACCCTGCCAGCACCGGGGTCCAGGCAGCAAGGAATAACCTGAACTATTTAAGTGGGTTATTCCTTCTGCTGGTATTTAGGCAGTAAGTTTATTTAGGTATAAACTTGCTGCCTGGAGCCCCTTCTCAACTATTTGGCCATTTGGAGAACTTGAGTGATGTTCTGGGCCCCTCCTCGGGTGCATTTGGAGCTGGCTGTGGTACAGGACCTTTCCCCGAGCATCCGAACTCCTCATGCTGGAGTTTGGCTGGCTGCCATGTCTAAGGGCAGTTCTGGGCTTTGGTATTTTATCGCTCCGCATTATTAATCCAGAACTTCTTTTGAATTTTCAGTTGCCCAGCGCATCAAGGAGCTTGTGGATCTGAAAAACAAGAAGAACTCAAAATCCAGGAAAAAGAGGAAACAAAACACCGAGGATGAAGGTAAAGGGAGGCACAGCATGCAGGGAGCCGAGAGGGAGGACTGCACTGACCTCAAACAGGCGGGGATGCTGAGCTCCGCTGAAAATCAGACCATTTCTTTAAGTGCATAGACTTAGATTCAGGAAACTTTAGTGCAGGTGGCTGGTGTGAGAGGTTTGACCAGAGCATGGATGAGCAGCATGGGTGGCAGCTGGGCAGCAGGCGGGACAGGTAGTGGTGTGGCAGTGGGGGGGCGACCCCTTCACTCACAGTTGTGTGAGAAAAGGGATTTTAATTTGGATGCTGACCTGGGGTTGTAATTCAACTGGTCTGTGTATGCCACAGAGTTTCCTGTAGCACATTCCAGTGCTAAAAGTCATACGATCCAGCATGTTGAAAAGAACCTGTCTCTTGTAGTCATGGATTTTGTAAACGCCCACCCAACCTGAGGACCTCCAGGGAGGACACCAATATCTGGCAAAGAGCACTGCCTTTCTCTCTCCAGTTTTGGCTTCCCCTTGTCTTCAGTTCCTGGACTCTGCAGTCCAGAGCTTGCAATGACATCTCTGCCAAATGAACAAGGGCTCACTTATTCCCCCAGCCTCAGGTTATAACTGCTGGCTGCAGGATAATACTTTTTCTGGCTTAAGTCTTGCTAGACAAAGTCCATTCAATTTTTTTTTTTTTATATTGCCTTCAGGAAACTTGAGCCAGCCCTGTGAATTCATATCAGGCAGCAGTTTATATCATGTGGCCTCAGTGTTTTTAATCTGGGAGAGCTGGAGTCCAGTTTCCTGCATTGGTGAGCCCTACCTGACGCCAGCAGGCAGGCGTGTGAAACGCAGACACCGTCGCTGCGCTCTCCTGTGGTGGCTTCCCTGTGTCACTGCTCCCCCGAGGCAGCTGCCAGCCTGGGAGGTGGCTGAGGAGGCCCCTTGGTGGCAGCTCCTGCAGTAAGAGCATCTATGGCCTCTGTCTCTGGTGGGATTTGGAGCAGAGACCTGAAATTTCTGGTAGGGATATGTCTTTTTCCTTTCCTGTTCAGGCCCAGGAAAGTTCAGCCCATTCTGAGCCTTTGAAAAGTCATTCTGCTTGTGTTCAGAGGGACTTTGATATCTTTATGGGACAACTCCCCGGAGATTGCTCTGCGAAGGGTGTGCTCTGTCTGCGGGCTGAGCAGGTTCTTCTGTCAATTGCTTGTCTATATTGCCTGTGCTGGAGTTGTGCTTAGGAAGACAGAGGTATTTTTTACATAAAAATAAAAAATAAATTTAAAATAAAATATATATACGTAATATATATATAAAATGTTATGAAAAAGGCATGCCAGGACAGCTTCATAAGTTTCCAGAATGAAGCACTTGAAAGTCAGAAGTGCCTGTGTGGCCTCAGCTGGGGCTCTGGTGACAGGTCACAGGCTGTTCCCTTCGCTGGACCCTGTCTGCTTCCTGGCACACAGACCTGCTCTGGCAGTGAACTGGGGCTTTAGAATAAATGAGCTGCTCTGCAGGCTCCGGCTGGCTTCTGCAAAGATGGCGAGGAGCACGGGAAAGGAGGCAGGAGGGCCGGCAGGTCACTTGAACCAGCTTTTTCACAAGTGACCGATAACGCTGAGGATTTTTTTCTGGGGCCTGACCTCGAAGCTGCACCTGAAGTAAGGGGAGATCTGCAGGAACACACCAGGTTCTTTCTATCTGCTGCTTGGCTGGAAAGGTCAGGCTTTTCCTCGGGATGCCTACGTCTGCTCCACTGGCCCCGCTTGCCAGCTGTGTGAGGGGTTGGTAGGATGCAGCTCCCTGAAGTTGTAAGGCTGTTGTGAAAAGTAGTTCATTAGTGGCTCTGAAATATTTAGATGCTTATGGATGCTGTTGCAGCAATTTAGCAGAGAAATCCATAAGGAAATCAAATGTACTGTCTTCAAACAGAACTGAACAGTAGATATGTAGGCATTATGTATGTAAGTTTTTCAGTGAAAAACGGAGTTAAAGCAGTGATTCCCCCACACCCCCCCACTTCCTTCAGTGCGGAGGCTTGTAAGTAAACACTTGAGTGAGTAAACATTTATCATCTGACATACACCCAAAGAAATAATTTTGAAGTTTCCCACGCTTACCTCTGCAATTCTGTCTTCTAGCGTAATTCTCTGTGAGTAAATGAAACATGAAGGTGGTGTGAGATCTTTTCATGGATCGGTAACCCATTGAAAGGCAGAAGAATAACGTAGAAATAAATGATGTGTTTGCAGAAGGGGGATTGTCTGCTGATCCTGCAGGAATGTAAGATGGGCTTTGGGTCTATACAAGGAGGCAAATAATGAGCTGGCAGCTCGGTGTTGGTACAAAATTATTCAGGATTGTAAAAACTAAAGGTGCAGAGGAATCTCACAACGGTGAGTAACTGAGCGATCAAGCGGCAGAGAAAATTGTGTCAACAGAAGCAAAGTATTGTACACGGGGGAGATGTCCCTCACTGCACGTGCGGCAGCAGGCTCCTACGTGGCTGTCTCAAGGAGGGAAAGACATTTTGCAGCCCGTATATGAATTTCCAAAAAGGTATACACGGTGCTGGGAAGTGGTCAGAAGCCAAACAGAGGATCGGGACCTTGTAGAAAAGGGACAGAGAGCAAACCAGCACTCGGCCATAGTCATGCTGTGCCCACTCCTCATGTCCTACCTGTGGTCCCTCCAGGGCTGATGAGTGCGGCAGGGGAAGCCCCACAGGAGCTGGACCTGGAGAAGAGGGGAGAAGGTCAGTGGGCTGAAAGAAACTGCAGGTCGCCTTGGGAAGGCGAGAGGAAGAAAATTTCTTGTAGTTTAATCACAGCAGAGGAATTGGAAAGCGCCTCGTTTTGTTGTTGGGCAGCAGGCTTAAGAGCACTCTGTCCTGAAGCACAAAATTAACTCGTTAAGAGTCAGCAAAGCAGGGTGTTGTGCAGGTTAGGAGCATAAACAGCTTTAGGAAGAAATGGGACAAATTCAAAGAAGGGAGGTCTATCAGTTGATGGTTGATGCTCCAGGTGCAGCACTGCCTCGGGGTATCCCCCACCTGCTGCTAGCCGGGAGATTTTCACAGGGGAATACTCATTTTTCCAACATCCTGTATCTGTTTCTTATCCTGCTGGTGGCAGATACAGGCTGCTGACTCATATGGCCCTTTGGGCTGATGAAGCACAGCATTTCCCACGTAGGGAATGGTGGTGGAGCAGCACTGCTGGGATGCAGAAGATGCACTGGTGGTGTGAAGAGGAGGGACTTAAACACTGCCGTAAAATGGGGTTGCCTGGGTAGATCTAAGCCAGGAGAGGGGCACTGGTGCAAAGCCCAGCTGAGCTGTTCAGGAGGCACCTACCCCTGCGCTGAAGAGCACAGCAAGATGGGGTCTTGCTAGACCAGCAAGATGGTCTGAGCGCCTGCTCTGACTGTGCCAGGCTGAGGTCCGTGAGAGGCCACGGTAGATTGGAGAAATACCAAGACAACAGCTCGTGCTGTGCTCATGCAGCGTCCCCTGGCCAGGTCCTGAATCCACATTGTTTGGTGCATTTTTTAAGACATTTTTTGGCCCGAGAGTGTTCAAGTCTGTTCCAGAAGGTATGCTCCTGCGTGTGCCCTGCCTGGATTTTAACTTGTTATAAAAAGAGAGGTTCTTTAAGAAGCTCTTCGCATGTGTTTCTAGGCCAGCACATGGAAAAATATTTTCCTTTGCAAACTATTTTTCACTGTGTGGGTTGTTAGTAGTCTTCTGTTCCCGAGCTCCTGGGGCTACTGTGGTACCACAGGAAATAACAGATCAACTTGGATTTCATGGACTCATGATGTGCTCAGCCAAGTGGAATTGCCTTCAGTATTAGCCCTTTCCACCCCGTGCAGGCAAAGCTGCCGTCCCCACGCCGAGGGGTGTGAGCTGGGGAGCGGAGGGAGTACCTGGCCCCCTTGTTAGCAGAACTGACTGTGCGTGGTGAGCTAAAGGCCAGGAGCCGGTCTCTAGCTGAGCATTTTAAAAGCAGCCAGATGGTCGAGTCGAGTCTCTGGTTTGGAAAAGCAGAGGCTAAAGCTAAATTCTGCTCCGCTCTCTCACATTTCCCTCTGCAGCTCACCACTTGCCTCCCGGCTTCTCTGCATCTCCTTCGCCCATCTCGCTCTGCATGTGCCCCGGGAGCTGGGAGCCCTCGCGTCGGGGCAGGTGACTTCTGCTACGTACCAGGGAGGCTGCACGCCACGTGTTTAAGGTGTGAGCCCCCGCAGGAACGTTCGTTCTGTGCCCGCCACGGCAGAGTGCCAGTCACCCCGTTCCTCAGGGCTCCCTCTGCTTTTTTTGTGGTTCAGGTCTGTGGGCAGTAACGAGTCCAGCCCCTTGTGCACAGGGCAAGTTTAGTTTTCAGTTTATTTGCTTGAAATTTGGTCGGCTCCACATGTGGCCCCGTTGGGTCAGAGGCTGCAGCTTGGTCGTCGTTGGGAGCAGGACGCCTCACTGCAGAAAGTGCAGGACGTAGGTTTTAGGCTTTTCCCAGGATCGAGGAACTTTCTGGGAAAGTACAAAACAGGCTTCAAGCAAACGTGTCTGGCTGCTGCCCACGCATCAGCCGTGCAGGCTCTTCAAGGCAACTAGCTCCTTTGCAAACCTTGTTAAACTCTTAGGGTGATTATGGGTTTCATGGTCTAATTACAGTGTGAAAAAACGTTTCCTAGTATTAATTTTCAATGTGCTGCCTCCCGCTTAATTGTTGCGATGCAGAGACACAGTCCAGTCTTCTTCCCATTCCCTCCTTCGTGAAGCGGATGGCACTTGCATCAGGGTGCATCTGCACATTTTAACAACAGAAGCCGTAGCCTGGAATAGTGAAGCATCACAAAGCAGCTCACTGGTTTTATATTCTTTAATCCTTAGACGTTTCCAATATAAATCGTGCCTGGGATTAGCAGGAATTTTGCATACAGGGAATATTTTGCTTTAGATATTCCAAAAAGAGAGAACTTCTTAAAACTGACTTTGCTTCCCATTGCTGCAGTGGAGGGGGATGCTGTTGTACCTCCTTCAGCAGTGCTGCAGCAGTACGGAGAGGCTCTGCTCCAGCTGTGACAGTCAAGCAGATCGATTGAGGCAGGGGGTGCTTGTTTTGTCTTGGGGAGACAAGGACTGTGGTTTGCCTGCTGGCTGAGAGGAGAATGGAGAAAAGCGCATCTCTCACCTTTGTGAATTGTCGTTCTGCTTGGGAAGAGCTTGTCCTCCCTCTGCATTGAGAGGATTTGAGGAACTCCAGGCTCCTGAGCAGCTTACCTAAGCCGTAGGCTGTGTGAAAGGCTGATCTGAAATACGCAGCATCTGACCAGAATGTAGATTTTAAAAGCCACAAGTATTTTGAACTCTGCTGCAAGCTTTGAGCCTGGCAGGGAATCAAATAGGGCAGATCTATTCACTGCTTTCAGCAAGCAATTTGGGTTTGACTGGAAAAAGAACAAAAGGCCAACGGTTTTGGAAAAACTCTCCCAGCAATCAGTGCTCTGTCAGTGCAAACATTTCTCTTGGTGTCACGGGGGGATTAGCTCTGTGAATCCTGGCTCCGCTCACCCTCAGAGTTCGCTGAACCAAGTGCAACTGGAGCAGCCGTTCTTGCGGAGGGCTGTAGCTTTTGCAGTGAAATTCCTAAGCTCCGGTGTGTCCGTTTTTCCTCGTATCGCAGAGCACACCCAAGCCTCACAGTACAGGGTTGGGTTGGAGGAGACTGCAGGCAGGAGAGTGAGGAAGCCTTCTGCAGGGCTTCGGGAAGATGAGGGAGACCCCGCCACCTTCCCACGCCTCTCCTTGCATCCTGAGCGAGGACCGTCTTGGTGCTGGTGCTGCCTCTCCCGGCCCCTCACGTCCTTCTCTGCTGCTGCCTCTCTCACTAGCCCAGGACTGCGGTTCTTGAATCATAAACAATTTCTTTAAAACACTTTGAAATCTTTCCTGGCAGGAGGCTGGCTCTGCGTGCTCTTTGGCCGAGATCTGGCAATACGTACATACCCAGCCCTGTGTCTGTGAGCCACAGAACTCCAGCCGCGTCGCCAGGAGCGAGAACTCATGCTTGCATGCGTGCCCGGGCTGTGAATGCCAAACGAGCGCCTTGCGTTGAGTCAGGACAGGGTCAGGCTGCCTGCACAAGAGGTGGAGATCTGCAGGAGTGGGGCTGGGAGGTGCAGAGCTGCGAGCCTTGACTCGGAAGACGAATCCCTTCAAGCCTAAGCACTGACTTGCGCTGACGCTGCCTGCTGTCGGGCTGCAGGCTTCAGGGTGCTCAGTGTGAGGTTTTGGCAGTCTGTCTGCTCTGCCTGCACAAGAAGGGAGTGGCAGTTTGTGCCGGTGTGAACTGCTGCGCTGCTGCTCTCTGAAGGGCTCTGGTGTGGTGGGTGCGCAGCACTGTGGGCTCACCGCTTGTTTCTCCTTCCCGCCAGGTCTGCCCATCAGCACCTACGCCAAATACTGCTACCGGAAACTCCAGAAAGTAGCCGTCACTGGAGGCAAAAAGGTGAGCGGCTGCTCCGGCTCCGGGGCCTGTAGGCTGCTGGCACGGCACTCTGCTTCCCAGGTCCCAGAGCAGTCAGTCCCGTGACTCTCGGAAGTCACCGCTGATTCAGCGATGGGGAATGGAGATAGAGCGAGCGGGGGAGGCTTGCTCAGGGCTCGTCACCCACGCACGTGTGGGAGAAGGCTGCTGCCCGGGTCCCGCCATCCTGGCAGACAGCAGTGCCTGCCCTGCTGGCAGCCGCAACGCTGGGTGCTTCCTGGCCTTAGGGACGTGGAGGACAAACCAGGTGTTTACCTGTCTCCGGGGTAAGGGGAGCTGTCTGTGCAGGGGATGCTCATCATTTGTTTTGTTTCTGGTAAGGGAAGGGTCTCCTTTGCCACTGAGAGCTTCCATGGGCCGGGTCTTGCAGCTCGTTTATTGCAGAGTTGTTCATACCCAGTTCAAAAAATCGCACAGCGGAGGTGGCTGGCGTGGAGGGGAGCCTCTGTGCTCTGCCTTGTCTGGAAATCCCCCTCCCCTGTTTCCTCCGCACGGTCCTGCGCGGGGCTGTGAAAGCTGGCAGGCGGCCCCAGCCTGTCCGTCCTATGTCTCCTAGCCAGATCCGGTCGTCTTTTATTTCTGTAAATCCCTCTGGGGCCTCCCTGCCATCTGGACTCCATGTACAGCGAGCAAATAGCTGAAATACCTCGGGAGGGGTGAAGGCTCCCGGCATCCCCGCAGGGGCAGGACAGGAAACGTCCGGACACACATCACACACAACTGCAGCCCCGGTGGCTGCCGCCCTCCGAGGGGTCGGCAGGAGCTTTCCCCTTGTTGTGCCTCCCGCTTGGCTGCGGGGTCGCTGCCGATGGCCACCGCGCTGGACAGCCTGTCGCCACTGTGACAGCGCTCTGCGTTTCTCTGAATCTCTGCCAGGGGAGATTCAAAGCGCCTTTCAAGTGTCGGTGTCTTTCAGAAGCGACAGGTCCCAGTGCCGGCTTTTCAGAGAGCTTTAGCACCTCTGAGAGCGAAGCTTTTCCTGGAGTTGGACATACCTGAAATTCCCTTCCCCAAAGGGCTGGTTTTCAGGTGTCCCATGCTCAAGCACTTGCCCGGCGCCAGGCCAGTATACACGTGCCCTCTGCTGACCTCACCATGGCTGGGGACGGGCTGGGGTCCATCCTTCCTCCCACCACACCAGCATTTAGAGCTATAGCTGGAGCAGTCCCCCCAGTTTGCAAAACACTGCAACAGAATCCCTGCAAAAACAGCCCGGACTCTCCAAAGTGGTCTCCTGACAACACGGAGTAGCTTCTCTGCTCGTCTTGGGCCTGATGAGTTGACACCCCTGCCCAGTTTTAGGAGGTGAAGGCTGCAGAGCAAGAACCCTGCTGCCAGGAGGCCAGCGAGGTGTCCACGTGCATGGGCAGCTCTCTCCATCCTGGCCACTCACCGCCACCGTCCCCAGGTCACTGTTTCTCTGTGGAATGGCTGTGCCAGAGCTGTGCTGAGCTCTTCTCTGTTCTCAGGGCCTCCGTAAACCGACAGTGGAAGAGATAACACATGCCAGGAATGCCATTGTGACGCCATCGCTCTTCGGCAGCTCTCTGGAGGAAATCATGCTGCGGCAGCAGGACATGTACCCGGGTAACAAGCTGCCCTGGGTGCAGACACAGCTATCGCAGCAGGTCCTGGCTCTGGGAGGAGAACAGACAGAGGGGATTTTCAGGTGAGCTTTTGGGGCGCTGTGTTAATTTTGAGCCACCCACACGTTAGTCCTCAAAGCTGAGAAGTCAAGATTGACCTCCGCATGCTTGCTCTTCCCTGAGAATAGCACTCTGCCATGGATCGGACAAAACCCGGCCTTTCCCAGATTCAGGAATTGCCTCTTAAAGTAGCATTAGCCCATTTGCATGCATTAGCACAGAGGGCACAGCGTCGATGTGACTCGAACTACTTAGGACAGCACATACCCAGGCAAGGCATTGAACTTTCATCAGCTTACAGTAATAGTTGGCCAGTGCAGGGAAGGGACGAGCTCTTGGGGCCCTGGCAGAGCAGTTCATCAAACGCAGCACATCGGCCTTGATGGTGCGCAAGACATGAGGACTCAAGAGAGACAGAATCTGTATGGTGAACATAGGGTCTTCTGGTTTGGGTTCGGGTTTTTTTGTTTTGTTTTATTTTATTTAAGGTTTGCATTAGTTTTTCAGTAGCTAAACTTGATTTAAGTAGCTTAAACAGTAGCTAGCAAAAGACTCAACTTTGCCTTATAAGGGTTATATGTAGCCCAAGGTGCTTCTTATCTTTGGCCTGAGCATGCTGCAGAGAGGCCTAGTTACAGAAATAGTCCCTGAGGACAGAACAATCGTTAATGTCTGTGCTAGTGGGAAGGAGAAAAGTGTTTCTTCTACCCCCACTTTAAAGCTGTGTCTAAAACCAGGCAACCTGTTCTCTCTGAGGAACTGCTTCTGTAGCTGGCACTGGTGGGTGCTCCCTTCTCCCTGGGGACCCAGAAGCAGCTTTGGAGCCACGGTTTGCCAGCCAGCCGCCACACCAGGCACATCTGCTCGCTCTCCAAAGCGCCTTTGCTGTGTCTCTGTTTGCAGGATACCTGGAGACATAGATGAAGTCAACGCCTTGAAGTTGCAGGTGGATCAGTGGAGAATCCCGAGCAGCCTCAGTGACCCCAACATCCCAGGTACGGGAACGCGGCAGGCGTGCGCGCTGCAGCCTCAGCCATGGTACAGTGCGGAGGAGAAGGCGCGGGAGCAGCCCAGGAGGTGTGCTGCTGCCTGGGGACGTGTACACAGGCTGTCTTTACCCACTGGGTTTTCATTCTGGGCCTTTCCACTGCCTTTCCAAATACTGCCCATATTAAAAACACGGGGGTGGGGGGAGGTGGGGAACCTCTGCCTCCAGTTGGCTCCGGCGCAGTGAGGCGATGCAAGCTGGGCAGTGTGCGCAGCGGCTGGGAGTCACTCAGGAGCAGCACTCCAGCTCCAAGGTCTCATTGTCCTCTCCTTTAGGCGGCCCCAGAGCCGCTTCCTGGAGGAGCAGGTAGATAAGAGCCAGCCTTTCCCTCGAACTGGCCAGTTTGGCTGCCTGAGAATTTCAGAGCCAAGACTGAAACAAGATGAAACAGCACAAGTGCAGAATCCCTCCTCTGCCCCCTGTTTCCTGAGGCATTGAGTCTCGCTGCCAAGTCTGCCTCTGAAGGTGGTGGGGAGGTAACCAGAGATGTTCTCACGCACCCTGCTTTCTGCCCAGCCTCTCTGCTTAAGCTCTGGTATCGGGAGCTGGAGGAGCCCGTGATCCCCCAGCAGTTCTACAAAGAGTGTATCAGCAACTATGAGAACCCCGACGCTGCCGTGGCCGTAGTGCAGCTTTTGCCGGAGCTCAACAGACTGGTGCTGTGTTACCTCATACACTTCCTGCAGGTAGGCAGCCCCCGCAGTCCCGCACCCCCGCTGCCAGCCGGGAGCCTGGAGCACACGGGGCACGGTTAGTGGGACAGCTGTGGTGCGTTTCGGCAGGGTTTCAGGACGTCTCACCTGTATTTAAGGTGGGATTGATGGAGGGGGTTCTGCTGGCGTTGTCCCTTATTGGAAGCAATAAACTGTGTTTCTGGCGTTGTAGAACATGGGGCCGGTCTCAAAGGTTGAGATCTGCAGAATGTTCCCTGTCTGCTGGGGCTCCCACGTTGATGGCTATGTCAGATTGTGGTGGTCTTCCCCTGTGAATGTGTGGCTGTTGGGGCATGGTCCTTCAGGAAGGCCACATCTCTGCTGTCCTTGCGCCTCTTCTTAGGCTGTGCGTTTGGAGTCTCTTGCCCTTTTCCTCTGCTCCACCTGAATGTCTTCTTATTATCTGCAGATCTTTGCTCAGCCATCAAATGTGGGCAGAACGAAGATGGATGTGAATAACCTAGCCATGGTGATGGCCCCCAACTGCCTGCGCTGCCAGTCTGACGACCCTCGCATTATCTTTGAGAACACGCGCAAAGAAATGTCCTTTCTTCGCATGCTGATAGTGCATTTGGACACGAGCTTCATCAAAGGGCTGATTTGAGCCGCTGGCCCTGGGGTCCAGAACGTTGCTCTGGGGAGTCACTGGGTGCCCAAAGTCTTCTCCCCTCCACTTAGGTTTCTTGTGTTGTCCTTGCTGTTGTCACACCCTGGGTTAGCCCCTGAGCGTCTCCCAGCATATGACCTCGAGGACAAGGACTGGACACTCCTGGAAGGCTGAGGATGTTCAGCACCAGGAAGTTCTTGGACATGCCAAGCCAGAGTCAGTGATTCCTGGCCTTCCAGTGTGTGTCAGAGGGGGAGCAGCCCTCCTCCTTGGAGCCGCAGGACTGGTTGCTCATTGAAAGGGCTGTGACATCCATGAGAAACTGCTACCTGGAGCAGTGAGACTCTCCATCTCCCTTCTGCAGGCAGAGTTGGCTTCAGGTAGGAGGATATCACTCGTGTATTGTGGCATGAGCTGGTCCTGGGGGAGATGCTGCCTCATTGGGGATAATCCCGCTGCTATGGAGCCAGCCTGGTTCACCTCTGCAGATGGTTGTTTGGAGGCATGAGGGTTGTTCAGACACCCCATGATGCTGTTCGTAGAGGGATGCGAAGGTGCGGGGGGTTCGCTGAGGCAGAGGCGTTCCTTGGACTGCCCTGGTCAGTGGAAGCACATTGCAGCCCAGAGAGAGGAGGCGTTTGAGCCTCTGCTGCTGGTGGCTGGATAGGCAGACAGCCCACAGGCAGCAGCTCTGGCAGGCCGGATCTGCACAGCATCCACCTCACCTTCTCCTTTAGGCAGCTTCAGAGCTGCACAGCAGTGTGTAGTCAGCGTGTGGGACCAGCCCTGTGCTAAGCTAAACCAGCACCCCCCCACGCCGTGGGGGCTGGGGACAAGAGGAAGGCCGCGCACCTGACAACAAACAGATAAACAACCTCTTTGGCATCCTCCTAACGAGGACCATATTCTCTGGAGGAGTAACCCCAGCGGCCTTGGAGCTCCTTTCTGCTATGGGCAGCGTGAGCTGATACCAGCTTTCCTGAAGAGCATCTGAGACCATGCTCAGAGCAGCCTCCACGGTTCCAGTATCCCCCTTCCTGGTACCAGGTCCTTCCCAGACCACTCTGCTGGGAACTGAGTACCAGTTTTTGCCCACCCTCCTGGTTCAGCCCAGGTCTAAAGAGAGCAGGGAAGGCCCCCGACAGTAAGAAGCGCTCCTGTGCTCAGATGTGCTCTTCCAGGCAGGGCAGCAGCACTGCTGTGTGCTCCTGAAATGCTGATACTGCCTGGAGTCATGTATGCTCTTCCCACCAAATTCCCAGGGGATTTGCAGAGGGGTTGGGAAGGGAAGGGGAAGGAAGGGAAGAGGCAGGTCTGAGGGCTGAGGTGTGGTTATGCCTGTGTAGGGGTGGTGTCAGGCGGGCAGCTCGGCATTCTCACTGCTGCTGTTAAACGCCTGCGGTTTCCCATGTGCCGCCAGAAGGGAGGCACAGCAAGGACAGAGTGTTTCAGAGGCAGCACGTGGATTTCTCTGCAGCCTTTGGGTATTGTTGTGCATTCCTTAGCAAGCAGCATTTTCTAGTTCGGTGGCATCCTGGTGTTACTCTTCTCTTCCTTTGAAGTGTTTTCGCTGCTGGAGGCAGGTCTGCTGCAAAAAGCTGTGTGTTGGGATTACTCATGCAATGCTAAGTCTGCCGGTAGCATCCAATGTTGCTTTTGCATTTCTGCATCCCCCTCCCTTTCAAGTGGGGACCTGGGATCATCCTTTCCTGATCGCAGTGGGGAGCCGAGCCCTGCCAGCAGTGAGGTTTAAAGCTGATGTCCGAATCTACAAAACGTTTGGGCATAAGGTGCCACGTGTGGGGTGCCCTGAGCCTACTGGACCTCTGGATGCATGTGAACGGGGTTTCCAGGGCACACATTTGCTGGGATGAACTCCACAGCTGGAGTTCAGTTTGTGCCCAGCTGAACAAGAGTCGTGGTTCCTCTCCTCGTACCAGATGCTTCTGTGGTACAGTGGGCCAGGAAATCTTGCTCCTATGTCATGATTAGCTCTGTCAAACATGCCTCAAAAAATGTGCCAGGATCTGTTTCACACTCCCATCGCATCCCATCGCATCCCATCGCATCCCATCCCTTCAAAGCCATTCAGTTTAGTTTGGCTTTATGAAGTGCTGAACAACTTGTACTTCAGATATGAGGCTACTTTCCCAGAAATTTAGTAACAGGCAGGGGGTTACAGGCTCTGCCATATTGTACTGAAATTTGAATCGTTGAACAGGCTCGTGGTGCCACGTCCTGCCCCGCCGTGGGCTGGAGCAGCCACGCAGTGCCTGACCCCCTCTTTGGGCTGCAGATGCAGGTGCCTGTGTTGGGCTTTGCCTGCAGCCAGCACCACGTAGGTGATCCATGTTATTCCTTGCACTTAGCTGTAGCAGGCAATCAAACCATAGGCATTTGCTGCTATTACAAATGAATGCTTCTCGCCAGGGCTGTAAAATAGGCTAATAAATTACACTGGATATTATTTTCTTTGCCAACAGATTTGTAAATACGAATCAGTAAAGCAGCCTCTCCTCTGTTATAATAATAAATACAATCTCCATGGTTGTCTCTTGTCTTTTTTGTGAAATTCTGAAGCATGATCATGTCTGCCTGGAGCTGCAGATTTCAGCCTGGATGTCAGTGTTCATGAATAATGTTCAGGAAACAGCATGAGGTAAGCACTTGGAAACCAAACTGTGGGCTGTTTTGTTGTCCTTAACTCTCTGGCAGCTACTAAGGGACACTCGATGAAACTTGGAAGAGAACAGGTTAAACCAGGTAAAAGATAATGCTTCTTTATGCGGGATCTTCTGGAGCCTTTCAGGGTCAAAAAGGGATTAGAGAAGTTTATGGGCAACAGCTCCACAAATGGGCAGTCAGAGGGTAAGAGAGGGATGCTGCTAATATCCCTCATCCAGCAGCTGTGGGTGCTGCAAGTGGACTGCAGGAGGTGGCCATGCGCGCGTGCTTCCCCTGCACAGTCTGCTGCTGGAGATGTGGTTAGACAGGCTGTCGGGCTGACCCGCCTGGGACATTTTTATCTTCAGACTGGAGGATTCTCTGATCTTTCCCCCATCCCTGCTCCAAGGAGCAGCTGGGTCTGTGTTGGTGCTCCGGACTCACGCTGGTTGCACACTGCGGTGGGGCTGCAGCGCAAGTGCCAGCTGTGCCGCTTCAGCCATGCAGTGATGAGTTACTGCCCTGGCTCTGGCCAGTGCTGCTGATGCTCTAAGGGGTGGTCACTCTCCTGGCAGCACTGGGAAAAGATGGTGCACTTCAGGCCCCAGTAAGGGCTGCTCGGTCACTCCAGCAGTTTAAGATGACCTGTGCTGGCCAAATCGTTGGGTCTTCACGCCAGCCTTGCTGGCATGAGGGCGGTAGGTGGTCTGGAGCCTTCAGGATAGGGGCAATGACAAGCGAGAGCAGAGGGAACATCCACAGCATCGTAACCTCATGCAGCCCTTTCCTAGGTGGATGTCTGCAGCCTGATGTCTAAGTGTTCCCCGAGGCTTTGCTGTGAAATGAGCTGATTTTGGCCAAATCAAAAAAGCCCACGAACCAAATGCTTCAGCTCAGGCTCAGAAACTTCATGACTTGCTCCCGCAGTCACCTTGGCCTGATACCTGGATCACTTAAAAAATCAATGGCCAGAGTAGCAGCTGGGCTTATAACGAGCTTGTGGTTTGTTCTCAGCTTCCACCAGCAGCGCAGTAAGACCCTGTGCCAGAGGGCAGCTTGGGACACAGCTCACTTGTCTTTGGCTCCTTGTAGAGAGGAGACGTGCCACTGGTTGGGGAGGGTGATGTGTCCTGATGGGGCCAGCACCCTTGTGGTGCTGGGTGCGCTTGCTGGTGCTGTTGAATTTCTGGCCGGTTTAAGTCTCCTTTTCACAGAGCCTGGCGTGAGCCTTTTGCTGTCTCTGTGATTGTGTCCTGGGAATCTGCAAACAAAAATGGTAAAAGCTTTTCTCACAGCTACTGATTGCAGCTGACAGATACCATGTCCTCAGGTCTGTCCACGCTCCACCTCAGATCCTGAAGAGGTTGGGCAGCTGTTGGGGGATCACGGGTAAATTTTGGACCTCTGTCATGGTTTAGGCTGAATCGGCTACTGGGGACGTGGGGGACCCCAGATGGGACCGACAGATGCTCCCCTCTACCCCTCTTCAAAGAGAGAGGCAGAGGAGGAAAAAGAGACTTATGAGTTTAGAAGGAACTAAACTACTTTAATGAAATGATAATAATAAAATAAAAAGAAATAATGAAATATATACAAAACCGTATCAAGCTCCCAGGATGACAGTCATGACACCAGCTGGCACTGGGGAACTGGATTCCGGATCTGCATTCAGGATCGGGATCACAGGCAGACAGACAGACAGAGTCCTCCTCAGACGTCGGCCATTGAATAAAGAGCCCTGACCCTTTGATCCCTCAGCTTTTATACTGAGTATGAGGCAGATGGGATGGAATACCCCGTTGGTCAGTTTGGGGTCACCTGTCCTGTCCGCTCCTCCCTGCAGGTGGGACCCCTCTACGCTTTTCTGCTTCTGACCCTCCAATGGGGCAAATAACAAAGTGAGCTGCCCTCGGGGGTTACAGCAATAAGTATAAGCAGGAGCCTCTCTGCATCCCATGCCTGAGCATCAGCTATAAACGTTGGTCTGATCACTCTGAGAGAGTGAACATCGTCCGCACAATATGCTGTTAATTTCAGTAATTAGAAGAGGCCCAGCTAAGAAGCGAAATTACTGAACAGAATTGGTCCTGTTTTACCTCAAACCAGGACAACCTCTCTGTAGGTTCAGCTTTGGCAACTGCCTGGTGTTTTACAGGACGTGGTAACCATGAGGCTGCCTGTCCTGCTCACCCACCACCCCCACCCCTCCTGGTAGAGGACCTTCCTGCAGTCTCTTCTCCCCTTGCAAATGTGAGTGGTCTCCCTCCTCTTGGCCCACCAGAGATACTCCATTTCTCCCTCAAACCAGAGGTGCCCAGAGGTTGTGCCACCTCCCCAAAAATCCAGGGCAGTGGGAGGCCAGTTTTTAGCCTAATCCTTATGTTGAGTTTTGCACTAAATAAGCCCTGTGGGAAGAGAGAGACCAGAGGAACAGGCAAGCCTGCGTCAGGAGCCCTGCAGCACGGAGGGAGGAGAGATGGGAGGGTCCCTGTCCTGACGCTGCCCCAGCACGGGTTTGATGTGGGCGCAGCAAAGCACTGGTGGATTCAGCAGAACCGGCTAGTGGAGACGGCACTAAGCAGGGCTCAGGCTCCGGCACACCCGTGGATTGTCTGTGGGACAGCCATCAACGATAATATGGAGAAAGATGATTTAGCTGCTGAGCGTTGCTTTTAGAGCTCCTCTTGTCCTGTAGCATTTGTCAACCATGGTAAATGGTGGAGGCAACTGGGTGTGGGTGCAGGCAGCTGGGGAACCATCTCAGGCATGAAGAGGGAGCAGGGAAAAGCCCAGCCATTCAGAGTGAGGTGGACCACAGATGGACTCCGCTGGATCTGAGTGCTTCCAGGTGGCTGTGCAGGAAATCTTTTGGGACACACGGATTCACTCATCAGCTGGACTTTTCATTTCAAAGCAGAGGCACCAGCTGAGGACTCTGCCCAGCCCGCAAAGGTTTGAACCTGCATCTCCCAGGGGCTTCTCCTGCCCAGGCCTCCACCTGAGGCTTCCTCCCTCTCACCATCAAGGCCATCCCACTTTGTCTGAAGTGCTTAGTGTTTACTGGTACCGTAAAGGGAGCTTGTGTCTGAGGAGTGACGGCTTGAGGACTGTGCGACCTCAGCTGTCGAGGTTGGGTGCTGGCAGGATTCAGGGCCCAAATCCATGAAGGTATTCAGAAGCCCCAGCCCAAGGCTGGTCTTACAACCCACTACTTCTCCCAAATATGAACTAGTGGGTTATGTCAGCTCGTCTCCACTCACAGCCCCATCTCCTCCATCCCATCTGTGCCGGGTCTGGTGCTTCATTCAGATGACAACCAACAGGGGAGACTGGGTCGGTCATGGGGGGATGTGGAGGGCAGGGGATAGAGGAGGAGTGCCCCCCCCCCCTTTGAGGGCAGTGAACTGTGGGATTGTTTCAGCCAGGAGGTACAGCTTCCCTTGAAATGACCTGGTCTTGGTGTCTGCTGGGGAAGATGATGATGCTGCAGTTGCAAATAGTACCCAAATACTGGGCTGGGGTGTCCCTGTGGTGTGTGCCACCGCCTCGCTCACAGGGCAGGGTAACCATTCAGAAGAGCGCAGGACGGCCAGACCCTGTAGCCCCAGAGACCGCAGAAGGGCCTATAGAGCAGCATCTCTATCGCCTGCAGGCAGACAGCCCCAGAAGGGACGAGGAGATGAAGGGGGCTGAAGCCTCCCCCATACTCTGAGTTGAATCAGCGGCGGGGTGTCTACGTGCACTGGTGCAGAAGTGCCCGCTCGTTTGCATGTCTCTCCCACACCTCCCCACGGATGGGGCTGTGCCTGCCCTGACCGAGAGCAGAGGCTGAGGGTGAACACCCTTCCCTGGAGATCTGCAGCCGCTCTGGGTGCTCTGGCCAACAAAGTGGTGAGAAACTGTCCTGAGGTAGAAACTGCCCAGATGTGGAGTGCCATTGTGAGGAAGGCACACTGACTGGGTGAGTCCCTCATCTCCCACCCTTGGGCGCACCCTGGGACCAGGCCTGGAGGTCAGCCAGACCTGTGGGGACCTCCAGCAACGCTCCGATAAGGGCAGGTACGGCAGGGTGAGGCACGGTGGGGAGAGCGGGACACAGAACACTCACCCCTGGACTTCTGCCCGCACTTTGGTGTGGAAGGCAGGGACCGTGCCCAGATGAGTCTGTGAACCGCCCTGACCTGTGCTGGCACCCATCCAGCCCCCGGCAGGGCCGAGGCGCTGCACGGCATGGCCGCCTCTCCCGGCAGCAGAGACAGCTTCTGCAGCCGAGCAGCCTGCAGTGACCCCGCGTGGGCTGCGCGGAGGCAGCCGCGGGCTCCCCACCTCCGCCGGGCAGAGGCCCTCGTGGCCTCCCTGCGGGCACAGAGCCACCCCTTCCATGCTGCCACGCTGGCCCCTCGGGTGGCCGGTCAGGGAGGAGGGGAGAGTCTCCCGCAGGGGACGACTCCAGCCCAGCGCGGGGGCTGTCCTCGCAGCCCGCTCGCTGGAGCTGGTTTGGCCTCCTTTTATAGTCAATGCGAGAGGCGTTCTCCAAGCACAGTTCCTCTGGTGCTGGAGTGGAGGCAGAAGGCTGGCCGGGTGTTGGCCTTGCCACATGCCTGATTTTCTCTGTTGAGATAGGGGAGGCCGGCCAACAAGCTCAGCTCTCTGGCAGGCAAGGGAGGTGCCCACAGTGTGGCCCGCCTGTGCCCAAGGCCAACTCTTCCATAGCACAGCCGTAGGGCTGGCCCTGAAGGGAAAGAGCTGGAGGACACCTTGCTGGGACCTTCCTCCCTCTTCCTCAGGAGGGATGTTGCCTCGCCGCAGACCCTCTGCCAGTCCTGTGCTGACCTGAACCCTCACCCCAACCCACAGGCTGACTCTCCCCCTGGACCTCAGACCGGACTCGGTTGCTGTAGGACTTGTGTGCTCATCCGATCGCTGTCACTGTCGCTGCTCTGCTCCCGCTTACCGCTGGCCGGCACTGTGCTGGGTAGGGCAGTGCCCAGCCTATGCCGCTGCCAGATCGGCTCCATCTCGCCTGTCCTGGCACAGCGTCCTGCTCCCCAGCAGCAAGCCAGGTGGGGTTCATGACACTGCTCATGCTAAGCATAAATAAAGGCTTTGCAGGTGAGACCAGAATTGCTTTCCAGACAAGGCAGACAGACCCTTCCTGGGCTGTAAAGTTTAATTTGCCCACATTTATTGGTTTCCTTGATGTGTGTGGAAACACTGGATCCAAACTGATCCAGCTGAGCCGAGCAGAAACCCTTGGAGGGGGCTGGGATCTGTCTGAGACATGACCGAGAACAGGCAGAGGCAGCACTGGTGTTTATGGTGGCTGCCGGTGCAGGAGGAGCGCCATTCCCTGGGAAGGGCTGCCGCTCCGTGGTCAGCCAAAACAGGCAGGTATGTCTAACGTCCGAGGGTTTCCAATAATGTTAACCACAGACACTGACATCGGATACTGAAGCTGGAGTCCTGGACAGTGCACAAGGAGAAACATCACAAATTGGCACAGACACACCCCTGGACTGCCAAAAGCTGCACGCTCTCGGTGGGAACAGCAGAACAAAGGATTATTTCCCACATCTCAAAACCAGTGGGATCTAGAAAGACCCATTTCTGCGGAGAAAGAAGTGATTTCTGACAGGCGCCTTCTCATGGCAGATGTGCTAAGGTTCCATCATTTTTTTAAATGATGAAAACTCCTGAATGAAATGTAGTGCTCTCACAAAACCCAATACACAAACACTATGCTGACGTTTTGGTAAAAAAAAAAAAAAAAAGTATCTATTTCCCTCAAAACCTTGGAGTTGGGTTTTTTTAGCTGCTTTCTATTTCAATGCTTTCTGCATTTTTTCTCTTGCTTCTAGAAACCTGCAATATTAAAACCCCATGTGAGATTTCCAGGTTAAAAAATAAACCCAAACTGATAACTACATTTTCTGCCACATTTTTTTCCCTATTGTGGTATTTTTAGCAAGTCACTCTGCTTCCACAAATTCCCAGCACACAGCTCACAGGCTCTGTCAGAGAAGCATTAACACACAAGTTGCTGTACCGTGATGGGGACCACTCTGCTTTAAACCATCCTTTGTGCTTTGCGGGTCCTGAGCGGCTCATGGCACTGGGCTGAGGCTGATGTCATGGGAGCAGCCAGATTTGTGCAGTGACAGCAGTTCCTGTGGCGATTTGGGATGAGGAAGACAGGAGAGAAAAGCACTCGGCCTTGGGGCTGTGCTGTGCCTGGCAGCACCTGCAGCCCAAGCCCTGCTTCTGTGGGCACCTCGGCTACAGCAGGTACTCTTTCCATCCCGAAACCTGACAGACCACAACCATCCACTTGTCTGTGGCCTCTGAGCAGAAAATGATGGATTATCCCAAGAACACTACCTGAACCAGAAGAGCTTGTCACCACCCACAGTGACAAACACCGTAATATTTGACATTAAGAACTTCAGACTGCAAAGATTTTTGCTCTTCTGTGTCAGTCTGGTTTTGGCTTTAACCTAGCACAAAACTAAAAAAAAAATATTAAATTGATTTGCCCCTGCACAATTCTGTATCTACAGAAGAACATCCTGTTCTCCGGCCGTACCGAAGGGTAGCAGCCGGCTGATGGGCCCTAACGTCCCCCTCGGGTCAGCACCGGGAAGGCCTCACCCACAGAGCCATGTCCGGGTCGGGGCTCCCCGGGACCATGGACACGGATGAAGGGGACCACGTCCAGCAGACGGCCGCTGAGCCGGCCCGAGGGCTGGCGTGCGGGAGGAGCACCACATCCAGGCTCACGGAGGGCCAGAAGTGCCAGGCTGCTCTGTTCCGCCTGGACTTCCCCCTCGTCGGGACCCCCGCCACCCCGAACGCCTCTCTCCCGCCCGCAGAGCTCTCCGTCTGGTGCTCGCTGGGGGCATTTCCCGCGCGCGGTGCCCCCGCGGGCAGCAGGCCTCTCCGCCGCCCGCCCACCGACCGTCCCCGGCTGTCTTCCCCCAGAGCTGCGCTGCGGCACCGCGGGGCCGTTGGGGCGCGGCGTGAAGAGCTGCAGCCGCGGGAGGGGCACGGGGTCCTCCCTCTGAGGCGGCGGGGGGCCGACGGGCTCCACGGGAGGCTGCCGTTCCGGCGGAGGCACCGCCACTGCCGCCCGCCCGCCCGGGGCCGCCTCAGGCCGCGCTCCGTCAGCGCCCCGGGCCCGGGGGGGGGAAGGGGGCGGATCCCGCCCCGCCCCGCCCCC